>JAWWMS010000028.1:18489582-18511346 GCA_035048045.1 Chlorospingus semifuscus
GAAAAGGAAAAGGAAAAGGAAAAGGAAAAGGAAAAGGAAAAGGAAAAGGAAAAGGAAAAGGAAAAGGAAAAGGAAATTTTCCTTGATTAGGAATATTCCCAGATCTTAAAGCAAAAATCTTTGATTGCAGAACACCTCCCTTTTTTTGCATAAATATTATTCCTATGCATCTGTTAAGATCCTACCAGCTCAGCTTCAGGAAATTTCATTTCACAATTTGAGTTATTGGGACATTTGATATATTCAGTCTCTTATGAATTAAATATTATTTTTCAGAATCCAGCAACCCAGTGGAATCCCACAATGGCTCTTCACAAATTAAATTTTCACAGGGCAACCACAGCCAAAGGTAAATGGGAGGGGAGAGCTGCTGCTGGGATTCTCCAGCTGGGGGACTGGGGTTTGGCAGTTTAATACAGAAAATTATCAACCCAATCACAAGTTTATAGCTCTGCTGGCAGCTGGGTGGTGTCTGACATGGATTTGTCTTCTCACAGACATCTCTGGTGCCTGAGATGTCCAGGAATGTCCATATCCTTAAGCACAACTAGGCAGATAGAGCAAGGAATTAGGCTGCCAGGAATTTGCATTTTCCAAGCTGAAGTCACTGACAGAAGTATCTGGCAGGAGAAGGATTGATCATCCAACAGAAGTCAAGCAGAGAGAAAGCTGACCCTGGAATAATGGGTAAGAAACTTGGAATATGAATTCCCACAGTTCTGGAGTCCAGCACTTCCATGAGGAGCGTTTGGATTGGTACCAAAATCATTGAAGCAGATAAAAAATCCGTGGAAGATTCATCCAGCTTTAGAGTGAGCCACAGAACTCAAATGCTTCTCACTGGGATAACAAGTGATGGACACATGTCAATCTTAATTCCTTGTTTAATGCTTAATGTTTAATGTTTATTGTTATTAATGTCATTCCTTTGTTGGGAAGGACATGTAAAGAGAAAGGGGGAAGAAGAGGGGGATGTTGTGTGGGTTTGCAGGGGAATTTTTCTGTGCAAAGGGATCATCCCACCAGCAGAAGGAGCTCCAGCTAAAATCCTGGCTCTGCTCATTTGGTCCTGATGAAATTTATGGGCCTCAGCAGAGAACAAAGGGAGAAGGTGAAACAGCCACATTCAGGAGCAGAGAAAAGTGGGATGGAGCTCCAGGCAGAGGAAGGACCAAAAAGTGATGTGGGCACAGATGAAGGTGTTGACACATCCTTGTCCTCAGGAGCCGTGATCTCCTGGACTGTGTTTTCCAAAGCAGAGGCTGGTAGGATTTCAGCAGGATGTTGTCATTCCTGGTGGGTCCTGCTGACAGCTGACTGCTGGGATTGGCTCTCAAGCAAGGAACAAGACCCAAATTTCTGCTTCCCGTTGGCTTTGGAGATGCAAAGTGGCACAAAGGGAGCGTTGCTTTTTCCAGGGTGAGGAATTCCCTGAATCATCTCTGCCAGTGTTAACTTTTGATATTAAACAATAGAAGAAAGATTAAAAAGAGAAAAAAATAAACTTTTTAAAAACTATAAAGGTCAGGGGAAATGATCCAGTTCATATAAATTAATATAATTATTATTATTATTATTCCAGGGAAGTTCTCAGGTTTAAGGAAAGAAAATAAAACCACAGGACACCAAGCCAAGAACCAAAGTGCCTCCAGCAGGTCTTTACAATGATCCAACATTTCTGCTCAAACAAAACCAAGTAATGGGATATGGGAAATACAAAATATCCTCTAACAAAAAACCAGGAATGCCTGCAGTGCTGAATTCCATAAATAAAATGCACTCCTTGGTTTAAAGCTGATAAAGCTGCTCTTCTGCCACAAGCTGTTCCACAGGCTGCATTTCCCTGCAGGAAGTTATCCACAAGGAATTAGCTCCCTTATCCTTTGTTTACATGTATTGATGATAGTGCAAAGGCACTAAAGAACTTTGATAGGAGATTGTTACTCCTGACTCACTGAGACTCTGCAAAAATCTTCCCCTGGAAGACAAGAAAAGTCCATAAATTGCGCAGCATTTTTTCTGCAAGTTCATGCTAATTTACTCTTGCATCATTCATGAGCCACAAAATGCCCTAGAGTGTCTTTAGAGATATAATTGTTTTTAGAACTAAATAAATTCAAAAGGCAGGAGGGATATTCCTCATTAACTTCCTGATTTATAATGCCAGAATCCTTTACTCCCTTATCAAATCACTGCACAAGAAAAATTAACAACAAGATAAACATGAAAAGGAGCAGCAGTGTTTTGCTGATTTAAATACTTCTAATTTTTAAAAATATATGTCTTTTGGATACATATGAATATATAATATATAAGCACATATGAAAAGGGAAAATATCTCTCTTTCCTCATGCAGGAAAAAGAAGCAATTGGAAGAAGCAACTCTGCTGCTCTTCCCCTCTCTGCAACACTTCTGAGGTTAAAGGAATAAAAATCCATCAATTTGTACAGGCTGACCTCGCAGTGTTGGGTTTTAGCTGAATTCAGATGTGCAGGATTAACCCAGCAAAGTTTACATGACATTGATTTAAGAGCTGCCTTACGGGACCTTCCAGCGAGTTCCATTAATCGGAATCTTTAATCGGGCCTTGGGATGAGGAAAAAAGTTGCTCAGCAGACGTGCAATGTATGATAAACAGATGTCCCCATGCATCAGACAAACCCAAATGCATCAGGGATCACCAAGCAAAGACATGGTTTGGGGCAGGGGGCAATTCCTCAGCCACGGTTTTGCTGAGATGGAGATGGGATGGTGGTCTTCAAGATGGAAATGGGAATTCTCACCTCTCATTGCACGTTCAGGAATCACCCAGGAGCACCAGTTTGGGAAGAGACTTCCAGTGCTGGGGAGGAATGACTATGTGGATGGTTGGACCCCCCCAAAAAGGCAGGATTGATCAGAAGAGACATGGAAGGGTTTCAATGGGAGTCACAGCAAGCAGGGAATAACCTGGTGGTCATGGCAGCGGAGTGGGAAAGGATGTGGCTCTGTCCCCAGCGTGGGATTCCTTGATGAATTTTGCGCTGAAAGTTCTCCAGCAAAATACGTTGAGTCCTTGGAGCAGAAACTTCATTCCAGTTCTGGATTTGTCATTTCAGTTTGTTTTTTATTTTTAATTTTGACTTCTCTCACTCAGTATCTCGTGTCCTCCACAGTCAAATTTAAACCCCCATTTTTTACTCTGTTTTCATCTACCAATTTTCTTTCCCCATTATATTCTTCTACTGCAACTCCTTTTTCTTATGCCCTTCACACCACAGCCAGGTCACCTCATTTACCATTGAAAGGTACCAAGAAACACCTCCTCACCCTTGGGTCTCATTCCTGAGCCCTGGATCTCTTGGAAAATCCCACTCAAACTCCCGTGACCCCGGCTGGAGGGCACCCAGCCCAAACCAGCATCTCCAGGGAAGTCAGCTGTCAAATCCCAGCAGATCTCCCAAGCAAAACACAATTTTTCAACTCCTTATCGCCCTGCTGTGCTGGGGCAGCTCTTGGCAGGGACAGGAAAAGGGCAAACAGCCTCTGGAAAGCCAATCCCTGCCAAATTCCCGCTCATTTCCACAGGGCGGCCGTGCCAGGATTTCACGCAGGAAAGCCAGCCGCGGTTTTCGGACGTGAGTTTGAAGACCCATTTCCTGAGTTATTAGGATTGAAATTCCACAAAGAATAATGGAATATGGAATACGGAAAAGGAATATGAAATCGGGCTGAGGCAAGGGATGTGTGCATGGAAGGATGTCACCCAAGGAGGTAAAATTTCCACCCATTTCTGAATGACAAGATGAAACATTTTAGAGCCGGAGTTGTTACCAACTTAAAAATGGCATGGTTGCCCCATCCGCCTGGATTGCACCAAATCCAACTGGTTTTAGCTTTAAAACTCCATGGAAATCTCTTTTGATTGCCACAAACCTCCCTCACCCTGAGCAGGATCTTTATGGCAAGAGTTTACACATGGGAGCCAACTCACAGCTCAGAATTCGGCCCATTTCTTTGGAGGACATGCCAGGAGTAGCCTGTGATGTTGTTTGGTCTCTGGAGGCAGCCCAAATGAGAGCAGAACAAAGCTTTGATGCAAATGAAAACCTACCAGTGAGTGCAGCTAAATAAAGAAAAAAAATGATTCTTTGTTATGGAAACCAGCGGAGGAAATCTTGAATTAGTCAGTGCATCGTGACCTCTCTCTGCCCTCCTGAAAAATGTGCATTTTCTTAAAGACTTTGGACTTCCCACTGCCAAAAGGGAGAAACTGTGCGACATTTCCAGCCACCTGGTGCAAAGCCCAAACTTTATTTAGCAAGGGGGAAAAAAATCATCATTATTATACAATAAATGTTAAAAAAAAACTGAGTAAAAAGCATGATTTGTGCAAAGCTGAATAATTTTGAGTGGCTACATCCAATCATGGCACAGACAGGAAAAGTTTGAGTTGATCTTGTGAATGAAGCATGTGGTAATTTTTTCCGTACATCCTCGTTAAGATGAAAAGCTACACAAATAAACAACAACAAAAGCTGCTCTGCGCCAATCAGGGGCTTGTTCCAAAAGAAATTGAAAAAAAAAAATCTAAAAAAAAGGGGAAAAATCTGGCTCGGAATAGTTATTCCCATGCTTCCTACTAGGAGGAGTCATGGATTGATGGGGGTTATGGGAGGTGGCCCTGCAGGTTTTGCCTTTTCCCTGGGTCACACTTGGGCAGCGCCGCTCTGGCACGAGGCTGGGCTGGGAGTGAGTCAGCGGAAGGTGAGGAAGGACATGGAGAGAACCAGAAGTGAACGGGGAAACACGACAATTAACACCGGGGAAACTGCCCTTGAGGGACCCAACGGAGCCACAACAGAGAGGAACCCTCTCCAGACGAGTGAATAATGACACTGCCACCCACCAGGCTTCACCGCCACCAACGGGGGCTCACCAGAAAGGTCCCTTTGAAGATTTGAAAGGGACAGGGCAGAGGTGACCTCCATGCAAGCTCCAGGATCCTGTCCTGCAGCAGCTCCCTGCCACAGCTGTGTCCCTGGGATGGGGACCTCTCTAATTCGGAGCTGGAGACGATCCCCAGCTGACATCCGCAGCGCTGGCCGAGGGCTGCACAAAGAGCTGTGTATTCCCCATAATTGTCCTCCTTATCAGCGTGGGTGAGTGTGCAGTAGTCTAAATCACACAGCCATGACACTCCACATGGCTGAGCAGGAAGAGCCCACTTGGCCCGGGCTAGATTAGTCTAATCCCACCTCCCTTGTTCTGTCATAATACCCCTCCATCCCTTCACTCCCTATAAAAATATCCAGCTGTTGATTAAAATTAGTGAACTGTTGGCTTTGGGAGCCGAGTTGGCAGCTTATTCTCTGTATTTCCTAGATATCTCTGGATGAATTCCCCATTTACTGATCCTGTGAGCTGCCAAGCTCTCCCAGGCGGGCGGGATCAAGCCTTGGCTCTCGGGATAAATCAGGGCTTCCTCCTGCTCCTCCCCACCAACCTGCTCCCAGCACTGACATCTTCCCTCCACGGGTGTCAGGCTGCCTTGGGAAAGAGGAAAACAAATGCTGGCCCATCAGCTGGGTGCTCTCAAGAGTTGCACTCATTTGAAAAAGGGACTAAAATAAAAATCTGGCTTAATGCCCCCCACCCCTCTGCAGGCTGTGACAGGAGGCTGGAGGAAGCCACCAGGCTCTCCTCAACACTACATCTTGTCCAGCGATCCCAAACAGGCTGCAGAACACCAGGATTTTGAGGAAAGTGCTGTGAAATGTGAAATATTTCCATGTCTCGGCCCGGATTCATCTTACAGAGCCTTTGCTGTAAAGAAAGAGCCTTTGCAGTAAGAACTTGTAAAGAAAAAACTGAGGTGGGGGGAGAACAGCCCATGCAGAGAGAAAACAGATAAAGTGGTGTGGGCAGTTGGAGGAATGTTTTGGAGAGGAGGATTTATATTTTTTATCGGTTTTCTTCCTGCAGATTCTTTCTGGAGGGCTTGGAGAAGTGCTGGGAATCCTCAGCTGGTGCATGTTGCTGCTGGATTGATTTTCCACCAGCAAAGGATCTGCCTGCGGCTCTGTGGAGCCCTGGGAAGTCGGTGGGAGATTCCGGCTTTTCCTAGAAGGGCTCAGCACACCACAGCTGCAGAGCTGGACCTCAAAGTAGCAGCAATCCTCTGTTTACAGCCATGGCTGCCCCAAATCCGGGGTGCAGCAGGAAAATAACCAATCTCAGTGACTCCATCCCGTCCTGGATGGGATCACCTGGGTCTGACAGAGGGAAAGTACAGAGCTGTCACCCCACTGTGTCCCTAAAGCAATACATGTCCATTAAAACCACTGTGCTTGTCCCCACTGTTGGGACCTCTCCCAGTCCAAACACAGACTGATTGTTCCAGGAAAGTGGTGCTGGAATTTAATAAAACTTTTCTAACTTTTCCCATTAAAAAGGACCTTGCAGCTCTGGTTTGTCAGCAGCAGTGCACAAGGAACAGTTTTGAGGAGATCCTTCCTTACAGAGCTGGAATTCCAGCAGGAATACAAGGAGGATCAAGCTGGATTCCACAGCTCAGGCTGGGGGTCAGAGGTGCTGTCACTCAGCTATGAAATCTTTATTATAATTTTCAAAGGGAAGCACAGATTCTGCCATGGTTTGTACAGGAATAAAATTGGTCTTCAAGACATTTTGACGATTTGTTTTTAAAATCATGTTCACTTTAATATGTTAAAAGCATAGAATTATGGAATTGTTGAGGTTGGAAAAGACCTCTGAGATAGCGCAGAGAGGATTTGTAAGCACACATCAATCTCCTGGGGCACCATTGAGAAAGACAGGCTAGGAATAATTTGCAAAATATTTTCTTAAAGATGTTTTTCCCCAACTTTCCACTTTTTTCATTCACTTCAGTCCATTTTCTGAGTGAGCACAAGGATGTGGCATCTCCTGGGATAGCAAAGGTGAAGGCATGAGCTAAGGGAGTCAAGGGAAAAGACCCAGCAGAGTGGATGGACGGGGCAGGGCACGTCCTGGAGAAATCATTCCAGGAGAGTTGGATCCTTTTGGACATGCTTGGGTGAAGAAGCCTAAAAAAGAGGATTTTCCTGGTGCTGAGAGCCAGATTCCCACCACACAGCACTGCAGGAGCTCCCTCCTGGCACAGGGGGGACACAACGTCAGAGCATTCTGCAATTCGTCAGGATTCCAGCACTCTGCTCATTGCCCACTTATCCCTCCAGTCCCTGAAGCAATCTGCCTTTGGTGTGTCATTAACTTATCAGCTCGGCCTCAATTTATCCGCATTCACCAAGATCTGAAGTTGTGATGTTTATTCCCACCACCCCGTGGGCGGAGGGAGATCCGCTGTGAAGATTTTCCAGCAATTCCCTTTGTGCTCCTCTTGGACCAAAAGCTTTGGATGCAGCTGCACGACTGTCATCGGGTCTCTGGGCAGGAGAGGAGGGACAGCTGAGGGCCTGAGCCCCAGCAGGAGCCACATTCAAGCCCTAAAACAATCTGATGGGCGCTGGAAGAGTCATCTTTTCCAAAGGTCCCACGGAATTCGGTGCCGACAAACTTCAGCCTCTGGCGTGGAAATTGAACAGGCTTAGAAAATTGAACAGGTTTAGAAAATTGAACGTGTTCCTACCTCACACCCTTTGGAACCTGCCAAGAGCCATCTCAAATAATTGGTTTGATGCTCTGCAGGATTTTCAGTCTCCCAAAAAGAGAAAGGCACAAGAAAAATGCGGTTTGCAGGATTTAGAGCGGATATCTCGAATGATGGAGGTGGTGGTTTCCCAAGGAAAGAGTGTCAAAGAGTTGCGCTCATCAGGATGGACACCAGTAATAAAAATCCCCAGGGAAAGGAACAGGAAGCAGTGCCTTGGGTAATGCTGATTGCCATGAGATGACTGAGAGGAAAATTAAACATTAAAACCCATGAAAGTGATGTTTTACTTTCTGTTTCCCACCCAGCTCAATGTGCACATCCCTAAACTTTCCTGAATCATGATTTCCACCAAAATTTCTGCTTGCCTCCAGCAAGGGCAGCATGACCTGCAACATTCCTGGCAAAGAAAAGATAAAAAATAAAACCAGCAAGAGGAACACAGCAAGGATTTGCAGAGCAAATACAATTTTCTGCCTGTGAACCCTATGGCCAGTTCAAAATCCGTGAACACAACCCATGGAAGAAAGGGAGACCATGGAAGGCATTTGGAGAGCAGAGGATGAGAGCTTTGCAGAGCAATTCCGAGCTCAGGGTGGATTGGAAATTGGAAACGCTGCCACTGAGCAGGAAAGCACAAAGGATCTGCAGGAATTCACTTGTGCAATGCCCACGGCTTCTCCTCCTGGAGTTTCTTTGTTCCTCCACTTTGGATCCAAATTGCCGAGTGTGCCAACCACATTGTCATAAATTACTGTATTTTCCACAAAACCTCCCTTTGCAATCGCCACTGAGGAGAATATAGGAAACTTTGGGAGTTTTTTTCCCAAAATAAAAATGAATATTCAGCATGAGTTCGACAACCCTGTGCAAGAGCAAGTCTAGAGCAGATTTAGACAGAGGGGGACAATCTAAACAGCTTTTATTTTATTACCCTGATATGTTTAACTTTTTTCCACCCTTTTTCAGAGACTGGAACTGTAGGATTTGCCCTTTGCAGCTGTATGAACTGTATGTTAAGAGTAACAGAGTTCTCTCAAATCCCTTTGTATTCCAGGGACATTTTTCCAAGGCATTTTGTCTTCGTAACAATACCCAGAGCTCCCTAAATTTTGGGAAGGTCATTTGTTTCCTAGCAGAGAGATTCCCTTATCCAGAGCTTACTAGAGCCCAAACAACAATTTATAAACTCTAAGCTCCTTTCTCCTTCAAGATGAAGTGCTTTAGTGTTGAAGCCAAACTAAATCTTTAAATGGTATAAGAGGCATTTGGATTTTTTTTCCCTGCCCAGCTGACAGTAGGTTTACAGTTTATAATCTGGCCTTTGTAAAGGCATTTGTCAGCCTGGATATTTCATTTTAAAACGCGACCACCCATGAGGACGCACAGACAGGAAGCGTTTGTTCACTTGCACCAACAGCCCATTTGAAGGTTGGCTGCAAAATAACAGAATTTAGTCACAACGGCAAACTTTTTTTCCCTTTTTTTTTTTTTTTTGGTGCATTATCTCCCTAACATCTCGTTTTAAAAAGCAGCTTTTGTTTATGGGAAGCCAGCCCTCGGCTCTAAATTTGGAAATTCGACGTATTCCCCTAATCCCCACGTCCTCCCAGGGGCGCTGGCTGTGCATCTTTGGCCTCCCAAAAGGCAGAGCTGCTTTTATCTCCTCTCCCAGGCTCCCCAGTTTAACTGCCCCACCAGAGGAAGGGGAGTCTTAGCACTCCAGGGGCAGAGGGGAAATATCCAGCCCAAGTTAACAATTTCCACTGCAAGAGCTGCAGCTTCGTGCCCGTGCTATTTTTTCAGATGTGCTTCCACCTTTAGCACAGATTTGGTCATGCCAAACGTTGGTTGCTTTTGCAATTGAATAGAAATCTGTCTTGTATTTATAAGAAGATTTCAATTCTAAGATGAAGGTATCTCTTCATCCCTCCCATCAGGGACTTGACTTTTTCTTTTAAAGAAAATAAGTGAGTGCGTCAGTAATTAACCAACACCAAACCCACCACACTCATTAGTACATTTAACAAAAAAAATCTCAAAATTAAAAAAATCTTAAATTAACAACCCAAAACCACTGCACCAAGAAATAAGATTTGAAATTAAAAATGAGCGACCTCCACTTCTTAAATGGATGATTTTGTGTCTCCATGCCTGGGGTTGAGGGGGAGAAAGCAAGGCCAGAGCAGAGGGGCTCTTCCAGACACTACCACACAGAATATTGCATTCCTTCCCCCACCATCACAAGTAACACTCACTTTTTATCTCTATTGCTCAAAGGTTTAAAGGGAGGAAATAGCTCCAGCAAGTGATAAAGCTTTCAGCTTTTTATTTTTTTAGTTAACTCGGTTGCAAAATGTAACAATAAATAATAATTACCTCAAACACCCATGGCCTGGGGTTTAGCTCTGTGCCCCAATCACTCCTTGGGGGACAGACCCCTTTAGTACCTCAGAAGTTTTAAGAGTATTCTCAGCTTTTCAGCCCCCAAAATATTTGCAATATTGGCAATCCTTTTAATTCCCTACTTCCTACTGGATCCAGCAGTTTCTTGTCACCCCGGAAGGCTTTTGCAACCCTTTTTTTTGTTCCTTGGCTGTTGGCGCAAACTCTGATGTTCAAGGAATCTTCTGCAGCAGAAACCATGATGATAAAAAAAAAAATAAAAAAATAAAAAACAAAACAAACAGGGGACTGGAAATTCTCCAGTTCATGGAATCTCAGAATGGTTTGGCCATCCAGTGCCATGACAGGGACATCTTCCACCATCCCAGGTGGATCCAAGCCCTGTCCAACCTGGCCTTGGACGCTTCCAGGGATCCACAGCTGCTCTAGGAACCTGTGCCAGGGTCTCTTCACCCTCCCAGGGAACAATTCCTACCCTTGAAGCCCCCTCAGCCATATCTGATGGGTTCCACAAGAAAAGCGCAAGGTCTGGTGATGTCTCCAGCACCAAAGAGGATTTTGAGAAAGTTTGAAGGGAGAGATACAAGCAGAAATCTGGGGAAAACAACGGGACAATATCAAAAGGGCAACAGGAGAAAACCTGTGCCACGAGAGGGGAAAAAACACCCCAGGCAGGCTATTTTAAGTGCTCTCTTCACATCCCAAATGTCAGTGCTGTTTTGCCCCAGCCCTGCAGCTCCGCGGCACCGCGCTGCCAGCACAGTGCAAGCCAAGGGAAACCTGCTCTGTGTCCAACTGTCCTCCTGCTGCAAGCCTGGCTTCGTTCTGCACGGATCTGACAGCCCAGAGCCTTTCTGCTGCCTCCAGGCCCCGTTTCCTGGCTGCCAGCAGCAGTTCTGCCCGGGCAGGGCTGCAGGACGTGCCTGGGGTGCTGCTGCTGTTTGTGGCCATACCTGAGCCCGTCCTCTCTCCAAACTTGGGCTGGGAGGCAGCTGCGGTCACCAGGTTGAGCCTCTCGCTGTTCCTAAGCCTTTCCAGGCATCCTGGAGAGCAAACAACACTTTCCAAAAGGGATTTCTCACCGTTGCTGATGGCTCAGGCCGTGCTTTTAGCGGTGGGGCTGCGCAATGTAAGCTCAGGGAGGGAAGATTGTGTTTCCCTCTCTCATCAGAACACGTTGTGCCGATTTACCAGGGCAAAAATCACCCTTTTGTCTCTTCAGAGGAGGTGTTGGGGCCTAAAATCTTTAAGTGGACTTTAGCACATGTGGTGGTGTTCACAGGGGTCCCAGGACGAGGGAAGAGATGAGAATCTTGACTCCATGTTTTATTATTTTATGATATATATTATATTAAAAGAAAATTATATACTAAAACTATACTAAAAGACTAGAAGAAAGGGTTTCATCAGAAGGCTTGAAAAGAATAGAATGGAATGATAACAAAATTTTGTGACTGACCAGAGAGTCCAAGACGGCTGGACTGTGATTGGTGATCAAGTAAAAACAACTCACATTGACCAATCAAAGATGCCCCTGTTGTATTCCACAGCAGCAGATAATTATTGTTCTTCTTTTACTCTGAGGTTTCTCAGCTTCTCAGGAGAAAAAATCCTAGCAAAAATATTTTTCATAAAATATGTCGTGACAAGAACATTGGGTTGGATTCCACCCTGCTGCTGGAGGTGCTCCTGCCCTGCCCAAACACCAAAGCCAAAGGAAATGTGAAAATAAACATGAAACGAGTCTCTGAAGGGAAATAAACTCTTGCTGAAGCACATGAGCCTGATCCAGACCCAGGGAAGAGTCATCTGTGGATGTGGAGGTGGGACACCTCGGACAGTGGTCCAAGAATAGAACCAGAGAACCATGGAATGGTTTGGGTTGGAAGGGGCTTTAAAGCCCATCCAGTGCCACCCCTGCCATGGCAGGGACACCTTCCACGGTCCCAGGGTGTCCAGGAGCTCCAACCAGCCTGGCCTTGGGCACTGCCAGGTATGGGACACCCAAAACTTCTGTGGGCAAACTCTTCCAGTGCCTCACCACCCTCCCAGGGAAGAATTCCCTCTGTCCTATCCACACCTACAAATACACCCCCGCAAAAAACAATCTGAATTCCCCTCAGATGAAACCTGGAGCTGTGTAAAATTCCAGGGTGCTTCAAATGCAACCCCAAAGTGGTCAGAAGTGGGGCTGGGGCCGTCCTTTGCCTTTCCTAATCCACACACCTCCTCCCTCGGTGTCATTCCCTCCTCCAGCATTTCCATCTGCTGCTGAGAGCACCCTGGATCCCCAGGTAAGGGCTGGCTCACAGCTCCACTCCTGGGAGTTTAAAAAGTTTTAATCTCACCTGTTAAAGACAGGAAACAGCCAGCTCTGAACCAGGGCTGCTTGGTTTATAGGGAAGAGCATCAGGAAGGCTCCAACACCAGGAATACTCCACTTTTTGTGGAGCAAACTGTTATTTAAACCAGGATTAACCCATGGGAAACATTGAGGTTTCCCTTTTCCTCCAGAATAACACTGTTCTAAAAATAAAAATTACTTTTTCCTCCAGAACTGCTGCGTCCCTGCATGGATCAATGCCAGCCCTTGGATTGATTTCCACATTGTCATCTTCTCATCCCACATGACTCTTTCAGCAGCTTTTCCTCATTTCTTCCTGGCACAGAGATTCCATAATCAATAACCCTCATAAACTTTGGAGACAGCCCCAAATTTATTTCCCCCTTTTCTGAAGACATTCAAAGCCAATACCTTTTATTTTCCATCCCCTTTGCTGAATTTGAAGGCAAAGAATTATTTTACATTCTCATGGCACTGAAGAGAGGAGGAATTGCCTTTTCCGGTGCCTGAAACTGAGGCTGTGCTGTTAACTGGAGCTGAGCAGTAGGGATTTAGGGATGTGGGGATTTAGGGATGTGACCCCCTGAGCCTGGGAACCTGAGGAATCTCTGCCAGCCCCTCGTTTTACAGCTCCAGATGGAAAACTGCCTGGTTTAGTCTGAGCTGGGACATATTTTAAGGCATGTCCAGGGATGTGAATTCAGACCAAGCAATTCCAGGTCAGCTCATCGCTCCCATTCTCAAAATTATTGTGTTTTGCAGGAATCTGGGTTTCCCTCAGCCTTACTGGAGCTCTCTGCACCTCCCTGTGGTTATTAGGGCTGAGTTTAAGTTTTCTAGGAAACCTGGAACAGCCCCACTGTACCAAATCTTCATTACAGACAATAAAAATTATTTTATAACAGTATCTTAACCACTCCACAGCATTTCTAAATTTATTTTGGGTTTGTGTCCCAGCTTCATTTTTCCTCAAAAAAGACTATTCCATTATTAGTTTAATCCTTCTGAACCTTCTTCCCAACACTCAACCTTTATTTATTATTTGTAAGGGGCATCTATCATCCTGCCTTAGAACTGTTAATATTCTACTTACACCCAGCACAGCACATCCTTTCTGTTTAAAATCCAAGCTGGGAGGTTTTATATAATTTTTTTTCCTTCCCAAGTTGAAAGGTCCCAAAGATAAACTTGCAAAGATCCCAAAGTTGTGAACCACAGCCTGAGCCCATCCTGCAGCCCAGCCCACCCAAGGGATCCCCTCTAAGCTTGGATTGTGGCAGTGCCAACACCCAAAGGATAATCAAAATTAGGAAGAAAAATAATTACCTGAAAAGCAGGTGGTAACTGAGCCTAAATTCAGGGAAGGAGGAAAGGAGGGACTCCTGGAATGCATTATTGGGAAAAATTATTTTCCATTGGCTTTCATGACTGATTGTAAGGCTACAAAGAATTTCATTATAGGGCTGTGATGTAGGGGTTTATAGGGATTGGGCACAGGGAGAGGAGAATATCACCCAAATTATTAATCCAAATAATTTAAAGGAGCAACCTGCTCAAACAAAGGCAGTGTGACAGCTTTGAATGGTACCTGCAGCTTTTCTGAGGCATCAAATAAATAAAAAGCAGAATGGGGTGGATTGTCTCCAGACACAGCTCTGCAGAGTGAGAATCACCTGCTCCCTCAGTTCCCAAAACCCAGTCAGAAACACAGATTCCATGCCAGTATTTCAGCTTTTCAAGATTAATTTGGTTTTATTTGCTTCATTTCCAGCAGAATGAAACCCAGGATTCTCCTGGCAGGCCCTGAGGGGGACAATTTATTTTTCATTAGTCCCAAATTAGCCCAACGATGAGACAACTTTTCAAAAGGAGAAGTTTGAAAGTGGCTCCTTTCAGAAGAAAGTCAGGACGAGGCACTTTGTGGTTTGTTTGGTTTCTTAATGGTTTCTGTCCCCTCTCTGAAATCTTCCTGGCTGCCCAACGCAAACTCAGGATTGATTTTAGTGCAGCCAAAGGTGCAGCTGAACTATTAAATTACATCAAGCAGGAGGCCACAGAGGTCTCCTTGACACTGGCACTGGCTGTGGTGATGATAAAGTGCTGTTCTCACACGCCTGGGGTCGGATTCAATTTGTAGTGAGGATGGATAATACGAGGATGTGGCTGTGTTCAGTTTTCCCTTGATCCCTGCCCTGGAGTAATGAATCCCAAAAAAAAACCTGTTGGCCCAGTGGGTATTTCCTCTCCCAGTAATCGCAGTCCCACACTGGAGCAGCTTTGGGCTGTCGCCTCCTCACCTGAGCACACCTGAGCTGTAACAACATACCTGGCACTGTCCCCACTGCCAACCAGCAAGGGGTTAACACCACCCTGACCCAGGGCAGGCTTTGTCAGGAGCAGATCCATGGCAAAACTGAGTCATCATCACTCCAAGGTCACTCTGCCCTGCTAGCTTGGCCAGCATCCAACCAAAGGAAGAGCACCCACACCAGGTGCCATCACGAGGAGGTGACCCCACACCACCCCCTTAACCACAGGTTTTCTTCAGAGCTCCAAAAAGGGGGATTTTGGGGTGTTTTTCCCAGTTTTCCTCCTGTTTTCCACCAGGGAGATCTTGCCTCATGGATATTTCCTCTCTCATTACTCCCAGTCCCACACTGGAGAAGCTTTGGGCTGTCAATCCTCACCTGAGCACACCTGAGCTGTAACAACACACCTGGCCAAGCAGCAAGGGGTTAACACCACCCTGACCCAGGGAAGGCTTGGTCAGGAGCAGATCCATGGCAAAACTGAGTCACCATCACTCCAAGGCCACTCTGCCCTGGTGGCTTGGCCAGCATCCAACCCACACCAGGTGCCATCAACACCCCACAATGAGGAGGTGACCCCACACCACCCCCTTAACCACGTGTTTTCTTCAGAGCCCCAAAATGGGGGGTTTGGGGGTGTTTTTCTCAGTTTTCCTCCCATTTTCCACCAGGGAGATCCGCGCTCGTGGTGCAGGCATGGAAAGAAGGGGTGACAGGATGCTTCCCCAGTGATCTCACCAGCCCTGAGTAAATTCTCTGACCAAAAGAGAAGGGCTGAAGGAACAATTTGTGCTGCATCCTTTAAATGCCAGATCTCCATTTGCGAGCAGCATTACAGGAACAATCAGGGCACTTAATAGCCAGCTGTGAGGCCATCAGGTATAAATATTTACAGAGGTCTCTTGCAACATGGACATTCCTCCAGATGCAAGAGGATCCCAGGCGTTCCGCAGCATTTTCGCCTTCTGCAGAAAGAGTTCTCTTTCAGGCCATAAAATGACAGAAATAGCATTTTATGGAAAACCCACGCCTCACCCACCCCTCAGGAGCTGTTCCCTCTCTTCTCCTCTTTTGGAATGGGCGGTTTTCTCTGGTTTTGACTCAAATAAGAGGTTACAAAGCAAAGGTTGTTCAAGGCATGGAGGAGCAGCGTCCTGTGGAAGGGCAGTGAGTGCTGAGGTGTGCAAAGATGTGAAATGAAGAGGGATGGGGGGGAATTAAGCAAAAGAAAATCCCTCTTTTATGGCAAAGCCCTTCAAAAGAAGAGTTTGAAACCTTCTTATTGAAGAGATCCAATACTCCACGAACCACAGTGTTGGCAGAAGGGGTAGAGGACCTGATGAATAATTTTTCGGGACACCCAGTCCAAACACAATGGAGACTTTCAGCAAATGAAAACCAGACCTCCAGCCCATCCTGTGCATTCACTGCCATTATTAAAACCATTTCTTGGTTTCTGTGCTCCTTCATCACCCTTTTCCTTATTCTTAATGCAAATTCTCATTCAATACCAGATTGTGGCTGAGAGCATGGGAATTACCATGGAAGAGTCCAGGTCCTTCCAGATATTCCCTCTTTGTCTATGAAACATAACCAAGGAAGAAGTAACTTCAAGGAGGAGTTTTTTCCTGATGGGGAAATGAGGTTTTAGGAGACCAGAATTATGGAATCACGGTGTCCAACCATCAGCCTGATGAGATTGACCATGGCCAGGCTCTGCAGCATTCCCAGCTGTGTTATTTTTCACCCCAGACACCAATTTTCACCTGATTTGTAGGGCTTTGTGATGATAATAAAGTGCTCTTGTGTTTATCAGCCTCAGCCAGAACAGGCTGCTGGGTTCAAAAGGAAAAGTTGTCCACCCCATTTCGCTGGAAGTCAGAAGATGTGGAGGGGGTGAGGCAGCACCATCGGCAGAATTCCTAGGACCTAACACAGATTAAACCCCAATTAAAATCATGCAGTTTTCTCATTTTTCAGGGTCACCCTGCTCTCCTTCTCCACACACAACAGCATTCCTCCAGCACCAGCTGTGGATGCTCCAGTTGGGATTGGCAAATCCAGTTGGGATTGGCAAACCCAGCTGCCCATCCCTCCTCTTACACCTCCAGAAACGCCCCCGTGGCTTTGGTGAGAAATGATTGCAATGCAATCCAGGCTGGAGCCAAGACCTGGGAATAATGGCAAGTTTTCCATGCAAATCCTATTGGTGGGTTTCTAAAAAAATCCCAAAAGGTGCTGGTTTTGTGCTGGAAAGGGAACAGAAGTCAGCTCACAATATTCCTGCCTGCCTCCCTTTACTGATTCCAGACGCCAGGCCAGGCAGGATCTGGCTATTTTCACTATCGTGTTATCACTCCACAATATGTCAGCAAATTCTTGTCCAAACATGATTTTTTTTTTCCAAGCCACGTTTTATCACTTCTTTTCCATAATCATGACTGATAGTGAATCTAATCTGAATTGGGCTTGGAGGAGGCACGAGAACAATGAGGTGCCGTCAGCACAGGGAAGCACATCCCCTTCTTTTCCTCCTAAAGCCAGATCCCCTCAGTGCTGAGACGAGGCTGGAGAGCAAAACATGCACCTCTTTAGGCACCTGAAATTGGAAATAAATCAGGGGATGTCAAAATATGGGAATGTCAACCGTGTTGCAGAGGATCAGCAGCTCTTGGGAGCTGCTGGACTGGCTCAGCTGACAGCTCCAAACCCAGGATCTTGCTCTGGGCACATCCTTCTGTCCCAGAGATCATGGAATTGTGGAATGGTTTGGGTTGGAAGGGATCTCATCTCATTCCACACCTTTGCAACCTGGCCTTGGGCACCTCCGGGGATGGGGCAGCCACAGCTTCTCTGTGCTGGGGCCTCACCACCCTCACAGGGAAGAATTTCTTCCTAATATCCAATTTAATACTACCCTCCAAACTGAAAACTTTATCCCTCCCATCCCCTTCATTAAGTATTTCTTTCTCTTAATTTCTTTTTTTTTTTTTTTTAATTTCCTTAATTTATGTGTTATTCTCCTGCTTTATTAAAAAACAGTATTTTCTCTCAGAGGCAATTGCTCCCCTTTAATCTTTATTCACTTTCTTAGCTCAAATAGGTTATAAATAAATCAAACAGCATATTTGCTTGATTTCAGAGGGACCTGGCAAAAGGCAAAGCTTTACAAGTTCATATTTTGCCCCAAAAATTAAGATTAAAGAAAATCAAACCTTATCTGAGACCTGTTCATCAAATACAATATCCCTGCTCTGTTGAACCCAGGGCATGCTGATCATTCCAACAGATTTAAACCTGGAATTTTATGTTCCCATACTCAATTACAAATTCAATTCCTATTTTTGAGTCTTGGCAGCCCAGAACCAGGACCTTTTCTCCCTAAAACAGCCCCTACCTGTAATGACAGTTCCCTTAATTAAAAGGGTGACAGCTCCCCTAATTAAGAGAGGTGACACCTCCCCAGGCCTGAAGGCCAAAAAAGCCCTTGGAAATCTGCTTTTTGTTGCACCCAAAGTGTTGACACGGATGGGGATAAACCCAGGGACTGCATTTTCTTTCTCCAGGCAGGAATATTTTTGGACAATGTTGCAGGGTAAATAGGAGGAAAAGCAGTGGTTTAGAAAACACAAATCTCTCCAAGCTGCCAAGCAAAAATAACCCCTCTCTTAATTTTTTCAGGTTTTTTCCAAGCTGAACAAGGCTCTTGGGAAGGGGAATGGGTTTTGTGCTGTCACACTCAAGAGGTAACTGAGCCTTTCAAGTGCTGATCTGACTTAATCTTTCAAAAATGTGTCCAAATTGCCTGAGCAAGGAAAAACCCATCCATCCCTGCCCTCTCCCCAAACGGAGAGATCCTTCAGAGCAACTCCTGCATTCCAGAGGTAATAACCTCCAATACCTTAAGTCAAAAAGCCAAGCCAAACTCCCCAGATAATGCATTTGGGATTAAGGTTAAATAGGCTCCCGTCACTAATAATGCATCTGCTCCCCATGGGGAGATTTGGTGGGACTGGAGGGATGGAGCTGCTCCTGCAGGGCTCCCCAAACAAAGCCAGGGGAGAACCAGGAGCACCCCAAGCCCACCCCAGTGCCCCTTTCCTGACTCCCACCCTGGCTTTGCAGGAGGGCACAAAAAGGGGGGGAAAAAAGGGGGGGAAAAAAGCTGGATTCAATCCATTTGGAGCTGGCTGGATGTGTCTGGGATGGAGACAGATGCTGTTTAGACAGGCTGGGTCGGTGGGTGGCCGTGTGAGGAGACCATGGCTGTACAGTTTATAGAAGGCTCCCAGCATAAATGAACTGTTGAAGACCATTGGAAGCCTCAGTGAAATCACAACACGCAGGAACACGGGGGAGGGAGGGCGATAAAAAAAGGCTCTTTTTGAAAAAGCACGGAGAGAAAGGGATGTTTGGGGAAAATCACAATGAGGGGGGCTCTGAAGCCACCATTCATGAGCCCCCAAAGAAAGTAAACACGCCCAGGAGGGGCTGAAAAAAAATAATAATTAAAAAAAAAGGCAGATCTAAATAGTTTTTCCTGCATCAGGGCTAAGGAACAGACGTGCCTTTGCCCTGCTCCTGTCTAGTCTTGCTAGGTGGAAAGCTAATATTTGAGGTCATGCTCCAGTGGGGGATATTTGGATATTAAAAAAAAAAAAAAGCTCTCCAGGCTGCTTTGCCCATTGCCAGCCTGCACGGGATAACAAAAAAAAAAGAAAAAAAAAAGAAACTGATTTGGAGTTTCCTGGGTTTATTTAGAGATAAGCCCGAGGTGACCTTTCACTCCCACACACACACACTCGCCCAGAAATGGAACTGCCTGATCCTTGAGGTCTGTGCTCAGGAAAATCCAGAGTTTAATGTGGCAAATTGCACCAGAATCCTGAAATCTGGAGGTTGACAGACTCTGGGATTGCAAGGAAATTTGCTGGGAATGAATTCCAGCCCGTGTTCCCCACTTAGGAAACAACAATCTGCATAAGCTGCTTGTTAAACCCCAAGATCTCAAATCCAGTTTGTTCCTACATTTCCCTTCACTGCTTCAAGGTAGGAGCCAAAAACTGGAAAAATATCCAGGATATCCCAGCTCCTTTCACTCCCATGCTCTCAGAGAAAAGGAACATCCCAAAACCTCAAAATTAGAAAATATCAGATAATTTTACAAGGATGCAAAGCATCTCTGTGAGTATTTTTTCCCCTTCCTCATCCCAGGCTGGAGTTGGACTTTAAACTGCTCCAAAATCCCATGGGAAAGGTTCCATGGTGGCCTTGGAACGCCCAGGTTAAGGGCTGGACTCAATAATGTTGGAGGGATTTTCCAACCTCAACAATTCCATGATTCCATGAAGGAGGGAAGGACAAAAGGAAGAAAACACATGGAAATCAATCCCAGTGCTGGGATCAGAGGTGGGCTGGGAGCAGAGGATTTCTGGAGCTTGATGCCACTGGTGGCATCAAAACCCCAAATATTAATTAGTTTGATGTACAATACGTTAAAACATAAGATAAAAACATCACCAATTTTGGGGGATTTCTCTGGCTTTAGGACTTTTCCCTCTGCGTGATAGGGAATGCTCAGAGATGGACACTCCCAGCGTGGAGAGGGTGATTTGGAGGAGGCACAAAGAGCTCTAAATCCTGAAAAAGCTTTGGCAAAAACCCAAATCTCACCCCACCAAAATGGGTTTAAATGGTGCAGGTTGGGAAGGAGCAATGAGCCCTAAGGAACACCAGGGCTGTGGGAATTCAGCATTGGAGGGATCCATGGATGAAGCTGGATGATCCCAGGAACTTCGTGCGGATGGCTCCTAGGCAAAAAAAACAGCAAAAAAGAGGCAAAAAATCAATCAAAAAACTTATTTTTGATGAGAACTGCAGCTAAACCACTACCATCCTGGAAATAAAACATTTCCAGATCAGAAAAAAAGGAATTAAAATGCACCTAAAAATAATTTACTGTCCTGAACCAAGCCATGACAAATTTATCTGTGGAGTTCGGAGGATTTCTTTCCGTTTATTGGCATTGCAAGTGTTACGATGAAAAATAGAGGCATCAAAAATAAACTCTGCTACTTCATGTTTAAACTCCTGTGACTCCCTGTGCTCTGGATTTTCTGGACCTCCACAAGAATTCATTCACTGAAAAAATAAAACTGTCCAGCTATTAAAAAATGTGCAGCCTCATCCTAATTAGTGGCTGATAAAGCGATGGAAACCATATTTCTCCCAGTTTTGACCAAACAAAACTAAGATTAGAATATCTAACAATAGAAATTCCTTTTAATAGCATGAAAAAATGAGAGATCAGAGTGTATTTCACCTATCAAAGGTCACTTTATTTAATTACAAATGCCAAGGAGTATCAGAAACTAAAATATTAAATGATATTAATGCTGAAGAGCCATCTCCATGCCCATACATTACCCACAGAAGCAAGAGTTCAAAGCCAATCTTAATTAATTATTTGAAATATCTCCAGCTCCCACCTTCCCCCCTCTCCATCAAACAAAAAACCAGCCCAGGTTCATCATCCTGGGACCAATCCCACTCCCCTTTTTCCGTGGGATCAAACTCTGATTTCCACTGCCCCGTTTAAATTGCTTCCACGGCACAACCGAGCCCTATCAGCGGCGATTTTTCCTCCTGTCTCGCCCCTGCTGCTGCCTTGATAAGGGGAGTGCTCCCCTGGCCGCGACTCCACGCTTAATTAGCTCCAGATGCAGCCTAATTAGTCAGTCTGCAGGGCCAGCATTGTTCCCTTGTCACCCGAGCCCGAGTGGAAGAGCTGAGGTTGAACATGAGAACCAGATGCCGGCGGCAGTGCCGTGCCCATCCCGGGATCCCCCTGATCCAGGGCTGGGGGACAACTGTCGGAACCCAGCGCATCCCTCTGGGTGTCCAGAGCTGCCCAGCCCCTGTCGGAACCCAGTGCATCCCTCTGGGTGTCCAGAGTTGACAAGGACCCCGCCAAGGAGCTCGGAGACCCTGGCACGCAGCCCAGAACACCTGGGGATTTGATTTTGACCCCTGGAGCAAGTTGCCAGCTTTGTA
>JAWWMS010000028.1:18530311-18540980 GCA_035048045.1 Chlorospingus semifuscus
TTAGGCTCCATTTAAATTAGATTTTGGGAAGGAATCCTTCCCTGTGAGGGTGGTAGGCCCGGCACAGATTCCCACAGCAGCTGAGGCTGCCCCTGGATCCCTGGCAGTGCCCAAGGCCAGGTTGGATGGGGCTTGGAGCACCCTGGGACAGTGGAAGGTGACCCTGCCCATGGAACTGGATGAGCTTAAAGCTCCCTTCCAACCCAAGCTATTCCATTATTTATGATTTATCTGCACCCATTTCCCTTAACAACATGCAAGAAGACTTCAATGCATCCCTGAGGAGCCTGGACCTCCTCTAACCCTTCCCAGAAGGACCAGGAGGAAGCTGGAATGATCTCAGGATGTGCAGAGTCAGACCAGCCAGTTTCCAGCAGGTTCACACACAGAGGAGGGGAAAAAAATAATAAAAAATATCAAAGCAAAAAAGAAATACTCATGTTGCAGCTCTTGCTTCTGGAAATCCCCTGTTTGACCCAGAGTGAGTCAGAGGAATTGTTGACCTTGGAATTATGATGGGAATGCTGTGTGACACAAAGGGAGAGCAGAGCAGCCTGGCTGCAGCCTGGAGCACTGGGATGAGCCAGGGATGAGCTCACAGCTCCAACCATGCTGCAAATGCAGAGGTGGTGTGGGAAGGGAGCTCTGCTGCATTCCAGCAGGAAGGTAAATCCAGGGAAAACAGCTCCTCAGTAGCTGCACCTGCATGGAAACAGCCCATCAAACACAGCATCACTGCAATGGGCAGGAAACTATCCAGGTTGCCTGGATAGCTCAGCAGAGTATTCCCATTTTAATTCCCATTTTTCAGGAAGCTCATCTGATGCTCCATGCCTCAAAGAAAATCCAGTTAAATGTATTTTGTCCAGGAAAAGTTTCTCAATAAAATAACCCGGCAAAGCCAAGCTTATTTTTAGACCAAGCTGACCCACCCAAAGAGGTGTGGAAGTGTGTAATTAACTAATTAATTGATATCAGAGTTGTTGCCACTCTGGGAAGGTAAGTAGGGAAGGAAGGTGGATTTTAGTGGAGAAAAAGGTCAGATCCTGGAAGCTCATCCCACACTGGGAATCCAGTTATGGGAATATGGGCTGGCCAGGCACACCTTTCTCCAGGTTTGGAATATTTGCCATGCACTGAGCTGTGGATGGCAGGTTACCCTTCCTTCCCCTCAGACTGAAAAATCCCCTCTCTTCCTGGAACAAGAGAAAATTAGGAGGAAATTGCAATGAGTTTTTTCCCCTTAATTAATTTCTTTCATTGCCAAGGGGAAAATCCAAATGCTGCATCCAAGTCAGACCTTGGGAAGTTTTATTATGGATTTATCCTTGAAGTTATCACTGTCCCTTCTGATGCCCAGCAGTGCCCAAAGCACGAAGATGGAACATGAATTTTACTGGAAAATCCCACTAATAACAGCAATGCTGGAAAAAGGCAGGGATAAGGGGGTTTGGATTGTCCAGCTTGGAGAAGAAAAGGCCCTGAGGAGAGCTTGGAGCCCCTTCCAGTGCTTAAAGGGCTCCAAAATTGCTGGAGAGGGACTTTGGAAGAAGAGCTGGAGAGACAGGACAAGGAAGGGAATGACTTCCCACTGGCACAGGGCAGGGCTGGGTGGGATTTTGAGAAGGAATATGGACATTGGGAGCTAGATCAGCTTTAAGATCTCCTCCAAACCACTCCATGATTCTGTGACTAAGGGAATGAAGCCAGACCCAGCAGAGGAGCTGATTTTTGACATCTTTGACATTTCCCGCAGCAGGGTTTTTATTCACCTCCCCATTTCCCGGGAAAAGCAGAGGTGGGCTGCATACTTTGGACTGATAAGGGCAAAAAGGAGTCCCTACAGCCCGAGCCTGACCTCAGCAGTGGTGTCTCACTTCCACCTCCTCCTAGAGGATCTGTGCCTGTTGCAATTGCCCTCCTGGCGTTTTCTGCGCCTCCTCCGCTCCAACCCCGGCCTCCTTCCGAGCAGGAGCAGCAGATAAGTGCTTAATGAGCGAGCAGAGCACACAGCTTCCCTGCAAGAAGCATCTCCCTGGGTTCCTGCCAGATTCTGAGCCTCTCCCCCATGCAGACCGCCCTGGCAGGCAGGAATTAGCAGGGGATTGCAGAAACTTCCCACCCGACAGGAACCCGCAGATTTCCACTCCCAAACCAACCTTTGGGGGGATTTTTTAGGGGGAAAAAAGCCTGGCAGTCCCACTTTGGAGCTTTGAGACACAGAAAAAAGGAATCCCTGGAGTTTAGGGAGCTGGGTTTGTTAATTTTGTTAATAGTTGGAGCAGAGGAAGGCTTGGCCTCCGTTCCTTAGGTCACAGTGACAGCAGAGGAAATCTGGCAGGGCCACGCTGAGGGATGGAGATTGCTCTCCAGGGTGACTCCAAAAGGCAATAAAAAGAGAAGACAATAAGGAGAGAGATAATAAAAACCCTCCAGCTTTTGATTTTCTCCCGGCAATGCCAGGCTTTTCAGGAAGGCCTAATGTTTGCCTACAGATTTACTGTCCCCCAGGCACAGGGGGCAAAGGGACAGAGGTGACGTGACTTGGCAGCTCCAGACAGGGATTTGCATCCAGCTGAGCAAAAATTGGTGGCTGGATAGAAATGGGGCAGAATTATCTTTTCCCCTGAAAAAGGAGCAGGGCCTTAAATCAGAATTATTCCTGCTGGAGGCAGATTTTGCTCCCTGTAACAAACACCAGCTTCTTCGGACAGGAATAGGAAAGGCCCTGGACAAACAATGTCACAACCCCAGGGTATGCAGTCACCAGGAACCCTTGGGATGATAAAAGCTGAGGTTGGCAATTCCAGGGATGAGCAGCTCCAGTTGTTCTCCTTGGTTCCCACCTCAGCAGAATCTCATTCCTTGATGCAGCCACCACCCAGAGCTCAGCTCAGTCCCACCCAGAGCTCACCCTGAGCACACAAAGAGGGTAAAAAACCTAAATCCAAAATCATCACAGAGCCTTGAGGACCATCTCTCCTTGGAGAGCCTGGCTGGTCCCATGAGGACGTCCTTAGGGATGAACCAGGGTGGTGGGATCTGATCCCCATCCATCCATGAAAGCCCACCCAGACTGGGCACAGGTGAGGGAGGATGAGCAGGTGCAGCCAAACCTGGACACTGAATTCCTCTCACCTTTTCCAGCCCTGGCTCTCCAAACCTGGGTGCTGGACATTCCCAAGGGATGCTCCTGGAGGAGAACCCAGAATCCTGTGGCCCAAACCCTTTGCTGATGGTGCTCCAAGGATGGCAATGGGATGGGATGGGATGGGATGGGATGGGATGGGATGGGATGGGATGGGATGGGATGGGATGGGGATTGGGATGTGGAAAAAACAAAAAACATCTTCTGAGAGGAGATTGGGAGGTTTGTGTTCACACTTCACTTTCTCTTCTTTCTTCCCCTTGGTACAGGAATGCCCAAGTAGATATATTGGAAAACACTGGGATGTTTTCTTCCAGGGCAATTGAAATATTATGCTGATATTAAAGAATTATGGAATTCCATTAACAATATGAAAGGAGAAGGCTCAACTCATTCTTTTTTAAATTCTCCTTTTGATATAAATTGGTGAAACGAAAGTCTTCTCCTTCCTGAGAAGGATTTGATTGCAGCCAAGCCATTCCCTATGGAAAGCTGCTCTGCCTGGCTAACTCTCCTGGCTAAATTCCACTTTATTTTTAGTTAGCCAGGCATAGCAGTTTTCCATTAGATTCCATTAGATTCCATTAGATTCCATCAGATTCCATCAGATTCCATTAGTCCCAGGGATCATGGAATTACAACTCATGTAATTCCAATGGAATTATGGAGTAATGGAATCCCAATCCTCTGGATTCCATCAGTCCCAAGGATCATTGGAATTATATGGACAATGACCAATGTAATGGCTGGTGTTGAAAACGCAGCACATGGAGCACCCAAGACGTTCATTACTGACTGTTCTAGGGGAAACCCCTCCATGAGCTGAAAAATCAAACATTTATCCTCATTAAGGTGAGGATAATGTATAAATATTATATATATTTATATATAGATATATAGATAAAACATTCTTAGTTTTACTCCCTTTTATTGTTCTTTTGGTGGTTTTACTTGGATTTTTTTTGTCAGTGCTCTCCAACCACTGACTCTACCTCAAAAGCCAAAATCTTTCTCCACCTTGACCATGTTTTGGATGCCTCCAGCGAGGTGACTCCACGTCATTCGCACACTTTATAAACACTGCCAGAAACGCCTGGACATTGGAAAAATCCTAAAAAAAAACCCCAAGCAAAACTAAAAAATCCCATGCCTTTTAGCCATGGATGTGTGGAAAAACACATTAATCTTGCAGAGCACGGCCAGCAGACAGGAGCCAAAAGGTTGCCACCGGGGTGTGGTGAAGGGGAGACATTTCCATGCTATTGCTCAGCAGGTCACAGCAACAGGATGCTGATAACATCCTGCAAACTTCCTCCCTCAGCTGGCCTGGAAAAAAAAGAAAATCCCGAAAATGAAGGCCCTGAGGCACATCATGAGCAGCCAACCATTCACAAATCCACCTTCTGGGAATGGAGGGTTCCAGGGCAGGCTGGGGATGGGGAGATTTTCCCTGGTTGTAAAGGGGACAAGTGGGAAGGGAGGAAAATAGGGGGAAAAGGGGAGAAAGGGGGTAAAAATGGGGCAAAAAAGGGGGGAAAAAGGGGCAAAATAAGGGGGAAAAAAGGGAAAACTAGGCAGAGCCCCATGGCCAGCAGGACTTTGGGGTGATGGCTCAGGGATCACAGTGCTGGCACAGCCGTTCCTTTTATTGTTCCAGATGGATTTGACACAGAAAAGAGGTTTTTTAATAGCTGGATTTCCACTTTTTCCTCATCCTTAAGAGTCAGAGATGTTCAGAGTTATCCTCTCAACCACACAGAGATGAATCCAGAGCAAGGCAGAGCAACAGGAGAGGATTTCTCCCTCAAAAGGCAGGAGATTCCACCACATCCAACGCCTTTAAAATCCATAAAATTAATTCAATTCAAGCTTTGATGAGAGATGAGCTGGATTTCTGCAGTACACTCGGGCTTGTGGCAGGGGGCAGCAAGAATAAAATTGTCTGCCCAGAGCCCTGAGGGATTTCTTTTCCCCTTTTGCAAAGGAAAACACAAAGAGAGGCTCAGAAAGAGAAGCGAAACCTGCCTGCAAAGGAAAATGCCTGAGAATAAAAATCTAAAAAAAAAAAAAAAATCTAAATATATCTTGGTGTGAGCAAAATAATTTCCTCCAACAAGGTCACTGAATTCCAACTCACTCCAGTCATGACACTTGGTTCTCAGGGAGGGTGGGACAGGGAGCTCGGTGAGGTGCCAGGGCCATTCCCAGAGCCCAGGGAAGGGGATTTTGATTCTGAACAAGACTCAGTTCCCCCAGACCCATTTCCAACCATTTATACTCTGTTTTTAACCCTCACCACCCCAGAAAGGGAGAGGTTCTTCAGGAGGATGAGGGACAGAGCTGGTGAGGGGATTTCTTCTGCTCTGAGCAGTGTCACCAGGGCTGGGCCAGGTTCAACCACAAACCTGAGCTGTGGGGACATCAAACATGCCACAAACACAAGGAAAATGCAGTCTGTCCCTTAATATCCTCAATTCTGCGGAAAATTGTGGAATTATAGAAGGGTTTGGATTGAAAGGGGCCTTAAACTCATCCAGTGCCACCCCTGCCATGGCAGGGACACTTTCCACTGTCCCAGGGTGCTCCAAACCCTGCCCAGCCTGGCCTTGGGCACTGCCAGGGATGCAGGGGCAGCCACAGCTGCTCTGGGAATTCCATCCCAGCCCAGGAATTCCTTCCCAACATCCCATCCAAACTCCCTCTGAAGCCATTCCCGCTCTTGCACAGCAGCTCACAGCCCCATCCTCCCCCCTAAAGCACCACCTCTCTGCCGCTGAACTCCCAGCCCCGTGGAATGTGATTGCTCCCAAAAAAGGGGACCAGCTGGGGACAGCGTCCCCGTGCTTATCTGCCACCCCCAATTAACACCTTTGAGCGGCGGCCAGCCGCGGGATGGGGATGGGGAGCCAGCTTTGCTCTGCTCTGCATCCATTCCTCGCAGCACAGGGAGCCTGCCAGCCCCTGGCTGCCCCCCCTGCCCTCCTTTATCTCCCCCCGGAGCTTTCCTGTTTACATTTCCCATTAAATCCCTGTAATTAACGCTCTGGCTGCTTAGGAATGGTGCTGGGTGTCACTCGGGATGAGCAGCATCCTCACACACCTGGAGATGCCAGCAGGAATTTGGGGTGACATCCCCCTCCTAAAAGGCTGAGCATGGATTTTGTTTCCAGGGAAGGAGCAGCCCAAAATGCACCCAGGGGGATCTGCCTTAGGATGGATGCAAGATTTATTATTCCTAATTTATTGTCCTAAACTAGGAAATTGCAAAATAATAATTCCTAAATTATCATTTTGCGATTTATTACTCCTAATAAATAATCTGCAAACAAAATTATTTCCTGTGCTGTTTTGGCAGTCTTGGGTGCACATCCCAAAACTCCAGCTCCAGACAGCCTTGGCACAAGGGGAGCAGCCTGAGACTGTTTTGTGGGCTCTGTAAAACCTGATACAGGGAGACTCCCTGATCCTTAAAAGGGATCCTTGAATCCCTCAGGAGCTGCAGTTAATGCCCAGCACACAAATATTTGCAGCCCTGCACGGCACAGTGCTGCTTTTCCCAGAAAATGCTCAAATTCTCCCTATTTCCCCTCATTTCCCCCGATTTTTCTCTGCAGCAAACAGAAAAGTTCAAGCACTCAGACACAGCTGCTGGTGTCTGTCCAGTCCCAGGGCGGGGAAGGGAGGATGGAGAAGTATTAAAAACTCAAATACTGCTTTTTACACATTTTCCTTCATTCTTATTTCCCAAACTATCCCTAATTTCCAACGATGGAGAAGTATTAAAAACTCAAATACTGTTTTTTACACATTTTCTTCCATTCCTGTTTCCCAAACTTCCAACAAAACCGGCCACAACCATGCCCAGCTTTTGATCTAGGAGTGGATCAGGCTCCAAAACCACCAGGCATTTTCTTGGAGAGATGAAGAAAGAAAAACCTGCCCGGATTTTGCCATCAGGAGAAGACCCCCATGGCTCAAATTTTGGATGCTCAAATTCTCCCTATTTTCCTCATTTCCCCCCATTTTTCCCTGCAGCAAATAGGAAAGTTCAAGCACTCGGACACAGCTGCTGGTGTCTGTCCAATCCCAGGGAGGATGGAGAAGTATTAAAAACTCAAATACTGCTTTTTACACATTTTTTTCCGTTCTTATTTCCCAAACTATCCCTAATTTCCAATGATGAAGAAGTATTAAAAACTCAAATACTGCGTTTACACATTTTCCTTCATTCTTACGTCCCAAACTATCCCTAATTTCCAACAAAACAGGCCACAGTTCTTGATCTATGAGTGGGTCAGGCTCCAAAACCACCAGGCATTTTCTTGGAGAGAAGAAGAAAGAAAACCCTGCCCAGATTTTGCCATCAGGAGCAGACCCCCAAGGTTCAGATCCCAAACCCACCCAGTGCCATTCCCGGTGACGCCCGTGGGGGAAAGCAGAGCCATAAACGCCATCCCTGCCCTGAGCCGGTGCAGATCCCTATCGGAATCAAAGCCTGGATGTGTGGCAGGGAGCCTTTGGTGTTATATGGCACCCAGGGCAGCTGTGGATGTCGCCTTTGCAGGAATCCCAGGGGGAATTTAGGGAGCTGCTGTTCCTGCCCCCATCCACACCTCGGCAGCAGGGTGAGAGGTGCCACATGAAAGAGCAGGGTGGGGGCAGATATGGATCTTCAAGGAGGGAAATTTGGCAGGAGGGAGAAATAAAACGAGGAGGGAAAGAGGGAGAAAAAAAGGGAAAAAAAAAGAATAAAGGGAAGCTTTGAAATCGAAGCTATGGTTGGGGAGATGAGAAGGGAAGGGTGGGATGGGAAGGGAAAAGGGAAAGGGGGAAAGGCAGCTCTGGGATAAGGGGTGGGGTTGTTGTTTTGTTGTTAACACCTTTTTGAGGTGCACACACAGACACCACATCAGGCCCAGCAGAGACAGAGTGCTGGTGACTTCCAAGGAGGTGTCCTCAAGGAAAATCCATTTGGCTCCCGTGACTGGGAGCTCTTCTGCTTAACTGACCACCCCAAAGCATCAATATTCACTTTACTAATATGTGGCAGAAGTGCAGCAGAAATAAGCCCAAACCTGGAGGGAGGGGTAGAACATATAATTTATACTAATTTATATATTAATTTATATATTAATTTATTATTAATTTATATATTCATTAATTTAAAAATTATTTTTCCCTCCACCCACCTGGGTTAAAAACCTTGAGGTCAGCCTGAGGGTGCTGGTAGCTCGCTGCCCTGTGTGATTCCAGCCCCATTCCTCCCTCACATCCCTCTGCAGGAGCTGATTTCGGATGGCACCCAAAGCCTTTGGCTGTGCCAGGAGCAGCGGCTCGGCTGTGCCAAAGGAGAGGGCGAGGAGCAGGAGCGGGGCACGCTCAGATGCTGCCCTGCATCTGCTCCCGAGGGTGGAGAGCATCCTTTGGTGTGCCAGCTCCGGTTTCCCTGGTTGCAGAGCATCCTTTGGTGTGCCAGCTCCGGTTTCCCTGGTTGCAGAGCATCCTTTGGTGTGTCAGCCCCGATTTCTCTGGATGAACAGCATCCTTTGGTGTGCCAGCTCCGATATCTCTGGATGGAGAGCCTCCCTTGGTGTGCCAGCTCCAATTGCCCTGGGTGGTTGCTAAGGGCAGCCCGGAGGAGCTGAGCTGCCGGCGAGCCCCTGAGGATGTGGGGAAATTACCCAGCTCGTTTGATGAAATCCTACCCTGGCTGGCGAAGGGAAAACCCGGCAGCGCAACAAATCCTGCCTGGGGGCTCTGGGGTTGGATTAAAAACACGGCAGCCACTTGATGCAAAGAGCCAGCTCGGGATGAATTCAGGCTGCTGGTGCACAGCTGCCCTCTCGTCTGCGTGCTGGCAGAGCCGGGATGGACCGGGAATTGTCGGTGTCATTGTCAGTGTCATTGTCGGTGTCATTGTCGGTGTCATTGTCGGTGTCATTCCATCCTCCTGCCCTCTGGATGGGGAATTGTCGCTGTCATCCCACCCTCTTGCCCCTGGATCAGTTATTGTCACTGTCATCCCACCCTCCTGCCCCCGACACCTCCATTGTCCCTAGGCAGCACCACCAGGTGAAATGGCTCTGCTTCATCGAGCACCTGGTGTGTGAGGAGGGGAATGAGGTGATCCTCAAGGACCCTTCCAGCCCAAACCAGCCCAGGATTCTGCGGGCACAGCTGCGGATCCAGGACTCACACCTGAGGCTCACCCCCAGCAGCTGGATGTGTGCGGGGCAGCACCACAGACATCCACAGCACCCAAAATGTGCACTGTGTGTTCAAACCAGCACCCAAAATGTGCATGGTGTGTTGAAACCAGCACGCAAAACACGAGTAACATCCTTGGAATGGGATGGAGAGCACCCAAAATGTGCACAGCACCCTCACTGTGTTCAAACCAGTACCCAAATTGTGCACAGCAGCCTTGGAACATGCTGGAGAGCACCCAAAATGTGCACGTTGCATTCAAACCAGCCTGCAAAATGTGCCCAGCACCCTTGGAATGTGATGGAGAACACCCAAAATGTGCACAGCACCCTCAGTGTATTCAAACCAGCATCCAAAACATGACCAGCACCCTGGGAATGTGATGGACAGCATCCAAAATGTGCCCAGCACCCTTGGAACGTGCTGGAGAATACCCAAAATGTGCACAGCATCCTGGGAATTCGCTGGAGAACACCCAAATTGAACACAGTATATTTGGGATCTGCTGCAGGACAACCAAAATGTGCCTAGCACCCTTGGAACGCAGTGGAGAGCACCCAAAATGTGCACAGCACCCTTGGAACGCAGTGGAGAGCACCCAAAATGTGCACAGCACCCTTGGAACGTGCTGGAGAGGGTGCTGTGCACATTTTGGATGCTGGTCCAAAATCCCACAGCACCTTTGGGACCTACTGGAAGACACCCAAAATGTGCACAGGACCCTCAGAACCTGCGGGAGGACACCCAAAATGTGCCCAGCACCCTCGGAATGTGATGGAGAGCGCCCACAATGCGCCCAGCCTCCCTGGAACGCCCTGCAGAGCCCGCAGGCTCTCCCAGCCCTCGCAGCATCCCCGGCTGCCGGTGGCTCCGGCTCTCACTAGAGGGAGGCAGAGCCACGAGAAGCCGCAGGAGGAGCTCTGCGGGCAGCCCGAGCATCCCCAGCCACCCCAGGCAGCATCCGAGGATGGGCTGAGCTCCTGCTCCTCCTGCCCGAGGCATTTCCCAGAGCTGGAGCTCCCCTGGATCGGAGCTGGGCTTGTCTGGCTCTGTTTTGGTGACCTGGGTGCCCCTGAGTTCCTAAATCTCCCTCAAACCCCTCATCCCTCACATCCTAAAAGGCTGGAAAGTGCCAGCACCACTCACCCAGGGATGCTGGTGAAGATCCTCACTCAGGATGAAAATCAGAACACTGAAGGGTGTCACCATCACATTTTCTGGGAAAATCCCTTGCCCAGGATTTTTCTCCTGGGAAGCTGAGAAGCCTCAGAGAAAAAGGAAAACAATAATTATCTGATTTGCTTCTCCTGTGTT
>JAWWMS010000028.1:18541303-18555845 GCA_035048045.1 Chlorospingus semifuscus
TATATTTATATAAAAATATATTTATATTTTTGTATTTTTATATTTTTATATTTTTATATTTATATTATGATTTTTTATGTTTTGTTTATATATTTATATTTTGTATAATATATTTATAATTTCATATATTTATATTTTTATATTTTTATATAATTTTATTTATATTTTAATATTTCCCCTTTCATTTCCCCTAAATATATCATAAAATTATGAATCTGTTACACCCAGGTAGTAAATTTGCTAATTGGCAGCCAGAGCAAGTAGAAATTGAAGAATAGGAGTGATAAATCCATTTTCCTGTAGCACCAGGACTTTCTGAAGGAAAAATAACTATGGAGCTGCTGGGAAGTGGCTTTTTAAAGAAGGTAAAATGGGTAGAAAATCAGAAAATTGAGGGGCTTACCTCAATTCCTTCTCCAAATGGGTTGGATTTGGGATGGGTTTTAGCTGGGACATTAAAGTTTGAAAAGCTTTATAAAGAATTTTATTCATAGATACACAGTTATTATGTTGAGGCATAAAATATATATGGATGGATATACAAAATCCAAAAATAAAATATAAATGTGACCATTCTCTCCAGGTTTTCAGGAGCAAGGAGCAATTTTAAAAACACAATATAATTTCTATGTTAAAATAATCAGAAACTTATTTGCCAGACTGGGCAACTTGTTGCACATTTAATGATTAGATGATACTCAGAGGGATGAAGAATAAAAAGTTACAGAGACTTGATGCAGAACCCCTTTTTTAAGCAAAATCCTGAGTGTTTCTGAAGAAAAGCAGATATTTAAAAATCAATAGGAGTGGATGGTTCCACTTCCCCTCTGCCTTAGGGAAAGGAAGAGCCCAGGGAAGGAATAAGTTAAATTTTTAAGGAAGTCTGACCAAAAGGTTCGATTTTGAAACCCCAGCGTGCCTTTTCTAGGCTGATTTAGGGGAAAAAGCAGAGTTTCTGCTTTCTCATTAGCGCTCAGGGGGACGTTTGTGCTGCTCAGCTGCACCTCCTGCAGCTGAGGCTGGTCCAGAATCTCCCCCAAAGCAGCTCCCATGGGAAGGCACCTTTGGAGCTCCTCTAATCCAACATCCCTGCAATTTCAGGGACATTTCCACCCAGTTCAGGCTGCTCAAAGCCCTGCACAACCTGGCCTTGAAGGATTTTAAGGATGGAGCATCCACCAGCACTCTGGGCAATAAACATCAGAGATTTCCCATCCTTTTGGAATAATCTCCCTCCTTTTATCCAATTATTGTTTGCAGAAAGTACCAATATTCCAGATATTCCCAGTGGTGCAGGCAGCACAGCTTTTACCTTCCCCAGTGCTGCTCTGCCTTTCAGCACACAGAATTTACAGCATATTTACAGTTTATATATATATATGTAAATATACAGCGTATTTACAGATATAATTTACAGTTATATCACCAAAAGAAAGTGATTTTTACCCCCACTAAACCCAGCCCAAAGTGGGTGCACTGTCAGATTTTGTCAAACCCACACAGGCTGTGTTTGTCCCCAGCTCAGCAGCGCATCCCACAGAAAGAGGAAATGGTTTGGAGGCTGCAAATCTTCTCTTTTTTTTTTTTTTTTTTTTTTTTTTTTTTTTTTTTTTGCAGATGAACCGAGTGTAAATGAAATGCTGACCAACAGGGAAGGGAGTTTTGCACTGGGAGAAAGTTTAGCAGTGGTCAAGCAGTTCCCACGGGTGACTGTGTGCAGGAGGGGGATCAGCTGTGCTGCAGGGCGCGAGGTTTGGGGCAGGAAATGCTGCTGCAGGGCTGCCTTGGGATGCCCAAAGAGCTTCAGAGCTTGGATTTAGGGCTGGAATAACCAGAACTGGGATTTTTCCCTTGGAGAGCAGCAGGTGATTCCTGCAAGCAGGCAGCTGAGCAGAGGTTTGAGGTTAAACCCTGTGCCTTGAGAGCAGGAACGAGAAAATAATTTATTTTCTTGCCTGAATTGTACCTCAGATCAGGGGATTTGAAGTGAATTTTCTGGCTCTGGACACCCAATATCAGCCCCTATGGAGCACTTAGGTCCTGCCAGATTTCCAGCCCTGCTTTTGTGGCCAGGTTTGCTTTGGTGAGGGAGGAGGACACTGAGGAGCAGCACCCCAGGGGTGCTGTCCCGGGGCTGTTCCCATTCCCTGTGGGATGGAGAAGGGAAGGGAGCTCATCCCAACACTCCCCTCCATCAGCTGCCCAACAATTTTTTTATCTATCAGCTCACACAGACACCTCTCTGCTTTTCCAAGCTGAAAACCCCCAAGGAGGGTCAGAGAGCAGAACAGAAGGGACACCACCATCCTCACCCCCATCCTCACAATTCTGTGGTTTTATGAAAAAGGAGCCTTGGAGATTTGAGGCCAATTCCCCAGGTCCTTGTTGGGACCTTCCCTGAGGATGGGCTCTGCCTGCAATCCCCTCCCCAGCTGCCCTGGAGCAATCCCCACTCCACCAGAAAGGATTTCTGTGCTCCCACACATCCCCCTCCAGCCCCAGATCAGGGAATTTATGCTCCATTGCAACTCTTAAAGAAAATCTGCCAGCAGCCATTAACTCTGATAAGGCTCCCCATGGGCTCAGGCAGCTCTGGCTCAGGAACAGCCTCCTCCAAGCGTTTCCAAGGGATGCAGAGCACATTTCAAACGAAATCCAGGGAATTTGCTGCCCTACCAGCTGCTGGAAGCAAAAAGGAACGAGCAGCTGGCTCAGCAAACATCTCCAGCCCTTGTAGGTTACAGCCTCACATCAGCTGCTCCAACCACTGAAGCATCAGGGAAAAAAATAAATAATCATGCTGCAGCAAGAGAATTTCCTCTCCTCTGCTCCTAATTAGCCTCATTAACCACAGCAAGGTGCACTTGTGCTGAATTTAAAGGGTTTGTGGTTAAATAGGTGTGTGGGAGAGGTGTCTGCATAAAGGTGAGCATTGTTTGCTGAGTAAGGGATGGAAATGGGATTTTAAAAGCTGTTTTAGGAGCAGGGCTAGTGCTGTTGTAGGTACATGGAGTAATTCTGCTAATTGACTGTGGTTTCTAGAGATAAAAATACAAATAGAAATACAAAATATAAATATATAAAAATATAATAGAAATACAATAGAAAAAAAATAGAAATATATAAAAATACAATAGAAATATAAAATATATCTTTAAAAAAATCCCTAGGAGAGCCAGAGCAGAGGGCTGTGTTTTTGCAGAGGGGTCTTTGCTGTTTCCCTTTCAGACAGAAAATTTGTAAGGGACAAAAACGAGCCTCAACATGAGAGGGACCAGCAGGAAAACCATCTAAGCCCAGGTCCCTGGTGCCTGGGATGTCTCTACCATGTTTTCTGTGACAAAAACTTGCAGCAGATTATGAAATTATTAATAGAAATTTTGCCCAGATTTATTTTTTGGTATTACCAGAGACAAGGAATAATCTCAGGGGGAGAAAGGAGGTTGGACTTTTAACCCCCAGAGGTTCCTCTCAACCCTAAAATTCTGTGGATTTTAGGAAAATGGGGCTTGGAGATGTGAGCTGAGATAATTCCCCCATCCCTGAGGATGGGGTCAGCCAGCCCCTGCCAGGATGTGGCGAGGGTGTATCAGCAAGGTTTCCTCAGAGCTGCAGAGCTTCCCTGCAGCAAAAAATAAATCACTTTTGTGTCCCTCCAAGGCAGCCAAATCCCCCTGGCTGGGAAAGGGTTTCAGGGTCCCCGATGGAGGGAAAAGCCACGGCTTTTCTGCGCTTGGAAAAGCGATTTTTGGGAGTTTTCAAGGCAGAGGCAGCTGGGTGCGAGCAGCCACTGGGTGGCAATCGCCATCCGGCGCCGCCGAGCATCCCTCCCTTCACCCCGCATGCAAATATGGGAACATCTGGCAGCGAGGACTTGTAAAGATAGCCCTCAGCTAAGCAAATGCAGGAACAGGGGTTCAACCAAGCTGTCATGTAGTTAAAGCGCTTTTTTTTTTTTTTTAATATAATTATGCTTTTTTTGTTTTTTTCCCCCTCCAATGCTCATTTGCCTGTTGTTGTTCGCCCCGCTGCATCTTGCTGGGTTTTATGGGCTGTCTGCAGGGGCTGTGGGGTGGCACAGTGTCACAGAGCTGTGGAATTGGGTTGGAAGGGACTCTAAACCCCATCCAGTCCCAATTCTGTGCCACAGGCAGGGACATCTCCCACCAGAACACGCTGCTCTGAGCCCCATCCATACCCATCTTCATCCTGTGTTCCTTGTCATTTGAATAAAACTCCTAATTTGCTCTTCCTGGCTGCTTTGGGCAGGGTTGGGTGCATTTGCCAGCACCTTGGGGCACTCAGGCAAGAGTCAGGAGGCTGCTCTGAAACGCAGCCAAGGCTTTTGTGCAATTGCTCCTCACTCTCTGCAGGCTGGTTTGGGGTTAGGGCTGGAGGACTGGGAAGGAAATCTGTGGTCTGGGAGTCTGGAGCCTGCTTGGGCTGGGAGCTGGGGTGGATTCTCTGCAGCCCTGGGTAAATCCCTGTGTGTCCCTGGCCTCTGCTCACAGTGGGACATCAGCACAGTCCTGGCCCAAGAGGAATTCTGAGCACAAGGGAATATCTGAAACACCCAGAGAGCTTCCAGCAAGTTTTGTAACTTATCCTGCAGAACAGCCCAGTTCAGCCCCAAACCCTGGTGATTCAAGCCTAACTGAGCAAGAGGCAGAACACCACACAGACCATTCCTTGAGCTGGCTCTGCCCAGGTCTCCACTGCAGCTTCCAGAGCTGCTTCACCACCAGTGTTCCCCTGAACCACAGTGACAACAGACCTGCAACCACCACCTTCATTCCTGAAACACAGTGACAACAGACCTTCATCCCTGAACCACACAGAACACAAACCTTCACCACCACCTTCATCCCTGGACCACAGTGACAGCAAACCTGCAACCACCTGAACCGCATCAACGGCAAACCTTCACCACCACCTTCATCGCTGTCACATTGACGACAAACCTTCATTCCTGAACCACACTGACAATAAACCCTCCACCACCTTCATCCTTGAACCACAGTGACAACAAACCTGTAATCACCATCTTCAACCCTGAGTCACATTGATGACAAACTTTCATCCCTGAACCACACTGACAACAAACCTTCACCACCACCTTCATCCCTGAACCACACTGACAACAAACCTTCACCACCACCTGCATCCCTGAACCACATTGACAATAAATCTCCATCACTACCTTCATCCCTGAACCACACTGACAGCAAGCCTTTAACCACCACCTTCATCCCTGAACCTCATTGACGACAAACCTTCATCCCTGAACCACACTGAAAACAAACCTTCACCACCACCTTCGTTCCTGAGCCACATTGACAACAGACCTGCAACCACCTTCATCCCTGAACCACAGCAACGACAAACCTGCAACCATGACCTTCATCCCTGAACCACAGTGACGACAAACCTTCACCACCACCTTCCTTTATCCCTGCCTCACACAGATACCTCAACCAGACCTGGGATTGTGCAGCCAAGGCTGGGTTTGGAGAGCCCCAAGATGTTGGGTTGGTGGCCATGGAGAACACCCCAGAGCAGACACTCAGAGCCACCTCTTCCCCTTGTCCCCAAACCACTGCCCAGGGGGAAGGAGGCGATGGGGCAGTATCACTGGGGTGATGGCAGTGAGTAAGAGGCTGTGGTTCCCCTCTGGGTTTGTGGGGCCAAGCACCATGGCTGCGATGCTGCGATAGATCCTGGGAGCCACCACTGTGGTCAGCACTGCAGAAATAGTGCAGTGGAACAGGCAGAGAAAGTGCAGTGGGTGCTGGAGAGAGGAGAACCAAGGAACTGCTGCCACGGGACAGCTCAAGGTACCTGGGGCTGGGCCAGGGGCAGGGGAAAGGGCATGGTGGGACAGGGAGGGGTGGTAGTGGTCAGCTCCAGGGTTGCTGGTGCTTATCTGAAATGGGGAAAGCAGGAGCCTGGACGGAAGGGTGGATATAAGGAGGAATGGGGAGGAAAGTTGAAGAAAGGGATGAACAGAGCAGGGTGAGACCTGTGTGCAGTCACCTGCAAGGTGCATTTCTGTGGGCTTGGATGGACTTGCCAAAGGAGGCAGCAATGGACTCGATATTGCCTGGAGCACCCAGTGAGGGGGCACCAAGAGCCCACTTCAGTTCAGGGAAGGAACCACAGTCTGCCAGCCTCACTCCTTCTGGGAGGTGGTCAAAGCAAACCTCCCCCAGCTTGGCAGCCAGGGTTCCTCAGGCTGGGTTCACCTCTCCTGGTCACAGGTGGCCCCGCTGCCACCCTGAGCACACAAACAAAGCACGTGTTTGTCATCACCTCAGTGACAAGAGCCCGTTTCCAACTCCAAGAACAACATTAACCGTAAAACCATCTTGTTCTTATTGGATGAAGGCACCAAGAGAAGGATTTGCATGGGTGTGGCATTCCCAGAAGGGGTGAGGCAAACATCTCCTCTCTCTGTGCTCATGGACACAAATGCCCTAAATCAGCTGTCACATTTCTCATGCTAAGTGTTAAGAGAAAAATATCTCCATGGCTTACAAGAACTTTGCTGGTGACCAACATCTGCTCCCAAAGGATGGCTGCCAAAGTTTCCAGGAAACCCTCCAAGCCTTTTTTATCATATTTACTCAGTGTTGTAACTCAGTGCTAGTGGCGCTTTTGAGGAGAATGTCTCAAGGGATTAAAGCCCTGCTTTTAAAACCATGCGAATGATCTAACAAGGGTTAGGTGGAAGACATGTTCAGGCACGAAGGGACTTTGTCCTGCTGGATTTTCAGACATGGATCTGCAGATTCACTCAGCCACAACAAACTGTTGCTCAGGCTCTCCTAACCTAGAGGATGACAGAGGTTGATTGAAGATCTGGTTTTTGGCCAACTGGGCCTCCAGTTGTTCCATCTTCAGATGTCACCTCAGGTAACATCAGCTGCTCGTGGCTGCAGAGATGGCTTCATGGGAGGTGGGTACAATTGTTTTTCTCAACCAACCTGACCACCAGGTCCTTCCTGTTACCCTCCAGGAGCTGCTATCTTGGTTGGCATCAGCTGGCTGTGTCTGCAGAGAGGTTTCATGGGCAGCAGGAGCTCTGTGTGGCTGTGCCCATGTGGAAGTGAGGGCCCTCCTGCAGTTTCATGCAGGTGGAACCAAGAGCAACGGGAGGCACCAGCACCGAAAGTCCTGTCTTGGTTTCAATGGTGAACCACATGGTTTTGTTGTATTGTTTTTATTCTCAGGCCCAAAAATTACTCCCATCTGGTTATTTCCCCCGAAACCATCGCGAACCGGCACTCAGCCAATCGGAGCGGGGCTCCTCGCCCAAAATTCCGTTCTTCCCTTTTATGGTCACGATCAGGTCTCTCCAAAGACAAAAAAAGGTAGGCACGGACCACGCCGAGATGCGGGCCGTTGGTTCCACATGACAGGTTGTCCCGTGACCCGCTCCCGTCAGGCCACCGCAGGGCCAGAAAAGAGGAAAGAACCCAGCGGGCAGAAGGTGAGAATAACCGTTTTGGGCTCAAAAAAACAGAGCGCCAACAGACATCTGAGGTGGAGAGACACAGAGAGCTCTGACCTAGTGGGCAGAAGGTGAGAATAACCATTTTGGGCTCAAAAAAACAGAGTGCCAACAGACATCTGAGGTGGTGAGACACAGAGAGCTCTGGGGGTGAGGTGTCAGCCCCTCTGATCACCCCTGCTAATGACCACACTAATTGGGGCCTGGGAACATCACTGAGAGCCATAACTGGGACTGGGTGTGGTTCTGGGGAGACTTTCAAGGCTTGGCCCAGAGTTGGGAACTTGTTGCTCTTGTTGTCCAACTGGTTTGGGAGGAGAAATCTAACGGAGGCAGCTTGATCCAATGAGGAAAGGGTTTTTCTCCTCCCAGCCGTGATCATGGGAACTGGCAGACATTGATTTCTGTTCATGCGTTCACACTTTGATGGCATTTCCAGCCTTCAGCCTCAAAGGCCTTGGCACGCAACAGCTCAGGCCCACCTCAGTCAATTCATGATCAAAGCCTGATCTGAGCCTTGTCTGCAAATTCAGTCCTGGCTGATGACAACAGAGGTCAAACCCCACCGCCAAGTGCCAACCCAAACCTTCCCAGAGTCAGAGATGTTTGGATCTTCAGGTGCTTTTTGAGCTCTTCCTGGCTCCCAGCCAGGAGATTACACATCAGTCTCATTCTGCTCTCAAGAGGAGGCTGATAACCAACGAGCCAGCAAGGAAACCACTTTCACCCTCTGACCCTGAGCAGCCTCCCTGAGGGCCTTTGGGAGCGCTGGATTCTGACAGGATTTGCAATTATTTGCTCTTTTCTAGCAGGATGAGCTACCAGGAGTTGTGGAGGATCAGGGATTCAAGTCCTGGTCTCTGACCAGATCCCCATCCACCCACCAGTACTCACCACACAGCTGCCTCCTCCTGCCCTCCAAAAAATGCAGAACATTTCCCAAGCACAATCCCTCGTCATAGTTTGTGACTTTCTTAATTCCATTCTCAGACAGAAAAAGAAACAAATTACTTGAAGAGGCAAAGCGCCCTTAGAGCAACATTTGACTCCTGTCTGAGCCAATCCTTAATCTGAGGCAGCCCTGGAAGATAAACAGATAAACGCCCTGGAACGTGTTTATTCCCAGCACCCCAGTGTGTTTCCTCATAGTGATCGTATTTAAATCTCCTCTCCTGGCATGAGTGCATTCAAGTATTTGGTTAGAAGGCAGATTCATCTGCCAAGCAGGAAAAAAAAAGAGGTGGCATTGCTTAAAGAGGATTTCATGGAAGTCATGCCTGGCCCAGGCTGAGTTTTTGTCACTTAAAAACTCTGTAACCAAGGCAGGAAATTTGGTATTAATGAGCAGGGGAGCAGCTCTGAGTTTCATCAGCCCTTCTAGGGCAGCACAGGCACCCCAAAGCTGCAGAGGAGATCTCATTTCTCTCATGTGCTGCTTCTGACAGTCCCATCATGTAAAATTAGAACATGGGAAGTTTCAGGAACGAATTCTCAAATGCGCTTCAGTTGCAAGAAGTAGAAGAAATTAACACCATGGGGAAAATTTCCTCCCAGGCTGAAACTCTTGCTTGACGAACGGAGAGAGAAATTCTCTGCCAAGTCATGGGCACAGAGAGTGGGGAAGGGTGGAGGAGGGTGAATATTTAATCTACTTTTAATCTCCAAAATTCTTGACTCAGATTTTCGTGGCTCTTCATACCAAGAGTGCAATTCCTGCTTTGCCAATTCCCCCTCGTTGAAGGGATGCAGAGACAGGAGAGGCAGGAACAGAAGGAGCATTTCTGGGCAGCCAAATCTGCAAAGCCTGGGTAATGCCACTGTATAAATTCATGAGCCCATTCCTCTGGGGAGCCAGGCTTTAGTGCCAAAAGATATTGCAGAATTACAGCAATCAGAAAACAATAAAGAGCTTGGGAAAACGCTGATGAGGGAAACCGGAGAAATTAGAGTAGTTAGAAAGACAAATGAGAAGGAATAAAACCCAGGTATTAAATAATTGGCGGGAGGCAGGAGGTAGATTAAGAGCTGTTTTCATGGCTTGGGCCCCGAGCACAAGGAGCCATTAGATGAAAGGAATAGATGGGAAATCAAACCCCCCCAAAGGGCAGCACTTGCTCTTGGCAGAGGTAATTAGAGCAGGGAGTTCAGGCTGGAGCCACCATCTGAAGAGGTTCACTTGAGCAGGGAGAGAGAATTCCGCGTGCTCTGCCATTACAGCAACAAAAGCAGCTCTGAAAGGGCTTTCAGACACCCAGCCCCCTCCTCTCTAGCTCTTTTCCTTTCAACATCTGCAGGGAAGCAGCTGCTGGACCACAGGGCTGAAGCAAGAACCTGATGGAGCCTTGGCATTGGCCAAGAGAGACCTCAGCCACAGCAGGGACTGCTGGCACCCACGGGAGGCTTCCCCCACAGCCCTGACCCACTCTGTCCTGGAGATATTTCAGACCAACCCCATTATTCATCATCCCTATGGATGACCTAAACTCAGCAGATTTCTGGGAACCCAGCTCTGCGACAGCTCGTTAATGTTTAACTCCAGATTAGGGGCTTGCTGCTATCAGAGCACGGAGGAGGCAATATTGCCCTGAGCCCTGATAAGAGATAGCACATCCTACTCCAGGAGTTAAATAATCAGGGATTAAATAATCAGGGGTTAAAAAACACACCGGAGCTGATGGAGTTTATGGCCTGACTGGTTCACTCTTTGCCTCATATTGATATAATCCTATAAACCAAAGAAGAAAAGTGAGAGTCCCTTATTGCAGCAATGGTTAACAGGACCAGAGGGAGGCACAGGTGATTATTCACCCCTTTAGGATGAGCTGTACAATATTTGTTGGGTTTTTTTTTCCCTGTAAATCTCCAGCTCCCAGAGTCCTGTCATTACATGAGAATATCACTCTTCCTTTTTTTGAGAAACAAGAACTGCCAAGGCTCCCTGAATGGAAGCACAAGACACAAAAGGGTGTTTTTTGCAAAGACTGTGCCTTTTAACCTAATTTTTCTGGGTTCTCTTGGAGCTGACTTGTGGCACTCTGAGACACCTTGATTTTTTTGCGCAATTCCTGACCTTGGCAAAAGCACAGTGAGATGGTGGCCAGCAAGATAAAATAACGGAGGTGATTAATGCTGCCTCTTTAATTCTGCTAAACTTTATAAACTGCTTGACCTCAGCAGGCAGGAGCTCGAAAGTGAAAATAAAAGCCAGGACAAAGGTCACTTATTCCATGCTGGGAGGGGCAGAATTTGCTTGGCTTTCACAAATACTCTCCCAGAAGTTTTATGAATGACTTGTCGGATTTCTTGGTGACTCTCACGTCCCCAAACAGCCTCCAGCAGCTGGGACCAGTCCAGATCCAGCACTCAGAGATGCCAAAGTGGGACAGACACATCAGGGGCATCCCCATGCCTGCACCACAGGTTGAAAATGGGATTTCCTCCACACTTCATTGCAAAACTTCCAGATGAACAAGTATTTCTAGGGAAAGAAGGAAATGGCTGCAATCCCTGCATTTCCAGACTCTCAACCTCTCCAAACATCAGGAGGTGACATTTGAGGGAGAACAACCCAAACACTGAGGACCTTGACATTCAAAGCTGCATTGCGGATGTCCTTCTCTAAACAGTATTTTTAGTTCAGGAGCAGCAGCTCCATCTGCTTCTTCCTCCTTTCCTATAAGTTAAATAAAACCCAGATTCCTGGAATCTCAGCTCCTTGTTCAGCTACAGTTTTAGAATCCCATCACGTTTTGATTTTTCTCCTTCTGGTCCCATCAGTTTGCTCTAATACTAAAGGCCAATTTTCCAGCAACCACAAGTACCAGGAATTTGGGATCTCATTTTCTCCTCTCTTATTCCCCTCTCTCCAATCAGCAAAACGTTTTCCTTCCGATGAGGAGAAAATGTCACACTTTGCAGGGCTTCTCTCACATCCTAGAGGCTAAAGGACACCTGAAACAGGGTTTTTTACATGGGGTGACACTTTTTTAAGCTCATAATCCATGGTAAAAAATCACAAACATCTGTAGATGTGCCTGATGATGTCCCAGCCTCTGCCCCATCTCCTGGGGGTGCCACCAGGTCTGCCTTGGAGATCGGCATTTTGTGGCATGTGCCTGGTCTGGAGCGGGGCCACCTCACAAGTTTTGCCTTCATCTTCTGTGGGGTTTTTCTGTTCTTTGGAAGGTTTCAGGCAGAAATAGTGTTTCCCCAAGCCAAAAATAGGCTTTCAAATGTGTAATTATTTTCAGGGTGCCTGCAGAGAGAGAGAGCTGCTGTGAGAGCCATGGTGCACCAGGGACACATCCTTCCCCCGCTGCTTTGGGCCAGCAAGTGGAAACACCAATAAATCAAAGGAAAAAAGGAAAAATTCATGGCAATTTTGGGGAATAACCCAAAAAACTCTCATTCCCCCTGGTGTAGCTGTTCATACAAGATGCTAGGAGTTTGCTTGACTTTGAATTGAGTTTTTTGAGGTGCACCAGCATCCTTGACAGGAAACATTCCTTACGGTTCCCACCCTGCTGCTTTTTAGCGGGGTTGGAAAAAGGGATTTGCTCTCCCATCCAGGCAAAGCCAGGCAGAGCCGTTTGAGCCCTTGCAAAGGCCCTTCAGCCTGGCTGGGGTTGTGTTTCCTTTCCTGGGAGGGCAGTGGAGGCAATGCCAAGAGCTCACAAGTGGAGTTGCACAACGCCAGGCCAGCGCCGGCTCCCAACCGTCAGCGCCGGCGGGAGGGGAGGACGTGCAAAGCCTTCTGTGCCCCCCTCCCAGGCTCTTTTTATACTTTAGAGAAGTTGGGTTCATCCCTAAGTTCCTCTCCCACAGATTGTTCCTGTTGTTGTCGCTGCTCCGACCTCGCAGATCATGTGGCTGCTCGGGGTGACCTGGGCGCAGCCAAGCCAGTGCTGGGAGATCCTGGTGCCTGTGCTGGGGACACTGGGGACACTGGGGACACACTGGGGACACTGGGGACACTGGGGACACTGGGCACACAGACATAGGTCCCTGTGGCCCCACAGCCCCGTGCTTTTTGCCTCCTCACCATCTCCTCGTTTCACTTTTAGCTGACTTGCCACGTATCTGTGGCTGAATGTTGTGGAGCTCTTGATGGTTTCACTGAGGTGCAGTGATTTTCCCAGCCATCACAGCTGGATATTGCATGGAAAATTTACAATCTACTAAGATTATAAAACAGAGATAGATCTCGGCTTTGAGTCTGTGGGCTGTAAAAAATCATGGCAAATAATCCATGTTTACTTGGTGTGTGGTTTTTTCTTTAAATTCTCTGTCATCTTCTCCTTCAAAAGTCAAAAAAAACAAGGATTAGACAGAATTAAAACTTGGAGACAAATGGGATTCCAATTTATTACAATATCCAGGCTAATCTGTTCAAGAATAATTTGAAGATCTCAGTCAACATTTATTAAAACTGCAGAAAGCTTTTGGGCACGACTGAGCGTCCATCCCTTTAGGGAACTCACTCCTGCTTTAACTTCCTAAATACAAAACTCTGCTCCTCTACCACCTCTACCTTGGCAGCTGTGCCAGGGAGAACCTCTGGCTTCCAGCACCCCAAAAAGCTGTGCCCAAGCAGAGAAAAGGGATTTCATTTTTGGGGAGCATCCCTTGAACAAGCCTGGCAGGAAGGGCAGGGTCCTGGTTAGAGGTGAAGCTTTCCCTCCTGCTGCTGGGTGTCTTCCCAATTTTATTTCCTTCATCCTGCCTGGGTTCAAATTCCTGGTGGTTTGGGTACAATAAACCCTGATTTATTTGTGGGATTGGGTTTGCTGGGGGGCTCAGCCAGGAAATTGAGCTGCAGCCCTGCTTTGATGCACACCTGGGCATGGCCACCCCTCTTGGTGCCGGGGACTGCAGGGACACCAAGCTGGGGGCAGAGGGACAGCACCCATGGAATAAACGGAGCTCCAAGGGACCCACAAGGGTCAGCACTCCTGACTCTGCTCTGGACAGCCCCAACAATCACTTCAGGTTCTTGAGAGAATTTTCCAAACCCATGTCCCTGCTCCCAGGGCAGGCAGGGAGAGCTTTGATGCACACCTGGGCATGGCCACCCCTCTTGGTCCCAGGACTGAGGGGACACCAAGCTGGGGGCAGAGGGACAGCACCCATGGAATAAACTGAGCTCAAAGGGATCCACAGGGGTCAGCACTCCTGACTATGCTCAGGACAGCCCCAACAATCACTTCAGGTTCTTGAGAGAATTTTCCAAACCCATGCCCCTTCTCCCAGGGCAGGCAGGGAGAGCTTTAACAGCCAGAGCAAGCACAGTCAGAGCTTTGCTGTGGAACAGGTGATTAACAGGTGATTAAGCAGCGTGATTAATGAGGCAGGTCCTTGGGATGGCTCTGGGACAGTGATTTCCCCCAGTGCTCCATTTGGAGCTGCTGGGCTTGGATGGGCTCTCAGGGGTCTTTTCCAAGGTTTCCAGTGCTGGTGGTCAGCAATGAATCCCATTCCCTTTGCCTCCCACCAGCTCCCAGGAGCACCAAGAGGATTTTAGCACAAAAATCTATTTTTCTAGGGGAAAAAATCCCCAAAGAGCATAGCGGACAGTAGAGCAGCCCACCCAAATCCATGCCCTGCAAACCAGCAGGTGCAAACCAGCCCATCCCATCTAATATTTGAAATTTTCCACTCCAGCGACCACTTCCTTCATAAAATGGATCGATTTTCAGCACAATTCCTGTCGGAGGGAGCAGTCGGTGAGTCAAAAGAGCAAACTTGGTTATTATATAAAACAGGATGAACAATAATGGTGAGACTCTGACCGTGCCCGTTGCATTTATGGCTGCAGCACGTGGACAAGGGGATTAAGGTGTGCAGGAAGGAGGGACAGAGCAAAACCAGCCCCAAATTGTGCAAAAAAAGCCACAGAAAAGGGGTGGTAGAGGGTTTTTTTGCCATCTCCCAGTGATGCCTTGGGAAGGCTGAGCTAGAACAGAGGCTGGACAGAGCTACAGAATAAAGCAGGGATTTATTAAAAGGATCTCCTCCATGGATCCACCTTGGGCA
>JAWWMS010000028.1:18560662-18574205 GCA_035048045.1 Chlorospingus semifuscus
TTTTTTCGTGTTTTCTTTTTTATTTTTTTGGCTTGGAAAACAACTTGCAAAGATTTGCTTTAACGAAAACTATTTCAGTGCCTTGCAGGGGAGTTAATGCTTTGTCATTTCCTCAGAGTGGGTTAAAATCTGTCTGACTCCCCCACAGTTTGCAGCCAGCCTGGAAAAACAGCCTTTTCTTCTGTAAAACAAGGAAAAGACATAAAAAATTGATGTATTTCTCCTGAGCACACCAGAAGCTTGGAATATTGGATGCAAAGAGCTCAAGTGTTGAGAAAATTGGGAAATTTGTCAGGTTTAGGGACTCTCCAGGGTTTAAGATTTCACAAGATGATGTGCATCTCGCTGATATTTAGCAAAAAATCAGCTTTCAGGTCCATTCAAAAGTGGGGGAAATGGGATTGAAAGCCTTAAATAAAGTGTCAAAGCAGATCTAAATGAGGAAAAAGTGGAATAACAAAGATGACAGGGCTGCTCCTTCACAGCCAGGCGGTGTTTGGGAGCTCTCTGTGCAGCCCGTTTCTGGCAGGAGACACCAGGTTTGCTTTGGCCACCACAAACCTTTGATTTAAAGACTCATTAACATCCCTGCAAAGCTGCGCTTGCCAGGCTGGCTGCTGGGAGCTCTAAAAGTGACTTATGGGGAAAGGAAAAATGGGAAAAATGAGGAGAAACCCTCCCTCAGCTCTGCCCTCGGACCAGCAGCACCATCCCAGGGTGTCCCCCTTTGCCAGGCAGGGCTGGTCCCTCTGGTTGCTGCAATGATCTCAGGTTTTTAAGCTTGAAAAAGCTGATTTTTTTAAAACCAGAATGCAGAGAAACAGCCCCATTTTGAGCTACTTCAGCACAAATCCTGGGCAATCCTTTTTATTCCCTTTTCATTTTCTCTTTTTTCTGTGAGAAACTCATATTTCCCCGCTGCTGTAGTGAAGAAATAAAAACCTCCAGAGAGCAGAGGATGCTGAAATGAATGGCCAAGCCCTCTGCTATTCCTCGTGGCTCCCCTAACTCCTGCCAGCTCAACTTGTGGTTGAGATTACAGTGATAAATCACAAGCTTCTCTTTGAAATAACAGCTCTGATTTCACCCAGGGTGAGGAAGGAGAAGGAGAAGGAGCCAGGGGGGTTGTGCAAGGTGGGGGGACGGGGATGGGATGGATTCCCCTGGCCTTGGTGGGGAATACAGGGGGTCCCAAACACATGGATGGGAAGGAACAGTGCTGTCATCTTTGTTGTTTCACTTTTTCCTCATTTAGATCTGGTTTGGCACTTTATTTAAAGATTTCAATCCTATTCCCCCCCACTTTTGAATGGACCTGGAAGCTGATTTTTTGCTAAATATCAGCGAGATGCACATCATCTTGTGAAATCTCAAACTCTGGGGAGCCACTAAAACTGACAAATTTCTCAATTTTCTCAAGACTTGAGCTTTTTCCATCCAATATTCCAAGCTTCTGGTGTGCTCAGGGGTCCCACACAAAATCCCAGGCATGTCCTCAGCACGTGGGCCATGGGTGGAAATATCAGAGATTTTCATGCTCCAGCTTCTGTTCTTGTGCAGGGATGGAGGGTTTGGGAAGGATGGGGCTCAGCTGGGGTGTACAGCCACACTGGGATGCTGGGCTGGACCCTCTGTATGAGGCAAAGTTGCCAAACCTGCAGATTTCTCCCCAAAAAACCCCAAAATCTGTGGGGACAGCACAGCTCTGGGCCCCAGAATGCAGCTCCCTGCAGGGTGGTGACTCCACAAAGCAAACACAGACAATGCCCAGAGGTGATGGGGTGACCCCAATAAACCCATGCCCAAGAGGGCTCCCCCATTCCTCCTGCTGAGCCCCCCCAAGCAGAAACAACCCCAAAGACACCCTCAGCTTTTCAGTTAACCCAGACTGAGTTTCACCTCACGCTCTGGGATCTCCAGAAACTTGCAGCACAGAAACTTGCAGCACACCCCTATTTTTAGCCTGTCCCCTCAGCCCCAGCTGCTCTGGCTGGGAGACCCTCTCAGGACTGCTGTGGCCAGGCCAGGCGTTATTTTGGGGTGTTTTGAGCTGTGTCCATCTGTGCTGGGCCAGGCTGGATGAAGGAACGTGTGGTTTGAGCATCTGCGAGCGAGGCAGGCCGGGCAGGAGGAGCAGAAACGGCTCCAAGGGCTTTCTGCCCGTGGCCAGCAGCAAATGTGGAAGTGGCTCCTCAATCCTGGGCTCGGGGAGGGTTAAATAAAGAAAAGGGTCGCTGGGACTGGTGGGTTTTGGTGCAGCTGAGCCCAACCTCACCCTCAGGAGGGGGAAGATGGAGCAGCTCCGTGCCCAAACCCATCCGTGCTCCTGATGGGGCAGAGAGAGAGGACAAGAGCTTTCTCCTCTTCTCTGTATCTCCTCCTGCAGCTCCTGGCCATGCCACAGGGACCTCAGCATCCTGTTGAATTGTCCAAGCCCTGGTGCAACCCTGGGTGCTGGAGTTGACCCCAATTTTGCTCTCCTGAGGGGCAGATCCACAACTCCCCAGAAGCCACGGCCCCAGCGCTTCCCTTTTCTCAGAATGAAGGGAGATGTTTCTCCAAGAGCAACAACAACATTAAGAAAGAAACCACGGCCCCAAAAAAAGCAGCGCTGGAACTTTTACTTTCCCGGCGCCTTTTGCTAAATTTCAGGTGGGATTTGGGAAGTTGCTGCAGGTTTGGCAGCTTTCGACTTCGTGTTTTCACTTTTTAAAGCCTGCTGTGGTGGCTGAGACCTGCCTGCCTCTCCCACACTACCTTTGTCTGGAAATACCCGCTGTGACATGGAAAATAAAAAAAAACATCTCCAAAGGAGCCTCTGGTTCCTCTGATGGCCTCACCAGGGTCACTGGTGGGAGCAGGAGGCCGTGGGTTGGTGGGAGGCAGCTCTGATTCTGCTGGAGACATGAGCAGCTTCTCCAGAGGTGGTGGCCAAGACCAGTGGTGGTGACTCCAGGTGTGGACATGGAGTGGCCACCTGACCTTGGAATTTTGGAATGGTTTGGGCTGGAAGAGACCTTAAAGATCATCTCATTCCAACCCCTGCCATGAGCAGGGACAGCTCCCACTATCCAAGATGGCTCCAAGCCCCATCCAACCTGGCTTTAAACACTTCCAGGGATCCAGTCCTGGATGTGAATCCCTCATCACCCCACATCTGTGGGGACATTGAACCAGCCAGGATTTCAGCCTCAGCCAGACAATGTAGCTTGGATCCCAGCACCACCTTCACCATCACCCACACAGGGGAGGCCCATGGGCTCCTGAGTGAAGCCTCCACCCCAAAACTGATCACCAGAGCTGTCCCATCCAAGCCCCACCATCTCAGCTGGCCATTCCCACCTGGGCATCACTCCAGGCCATGGCATGGAGCGTCCAAGCCTGCCCTGATCCCACCCCACACACCAGAGCTGAACTTTGGCCCACACCGTGCTGGCTGCCCTTCCCCTCACCCTTCCCCTCGCCCTTCCCAACCAGGGCTCGTCTTCAAAGCACACAGCTGAGGATTTATAAATAAAAGAAATAAATAAGGTCTTTTTATGTTCAAATTTAGCCCCTGGCAGACAATGTGTCCGCGCGGTGAAAGACTCGGTTTCCTGTCTGTTTGTCGGGGCTCCTTAGAAGCTTCCTCTGCATAACAAACCCGGCCTGGAGGGCGGAAAGGGTAAGGACCGAGCTCTGAAACAGTGAACAGAGGGATTGCACAAGAGCCCTGGGCCAGGGGCAGCCTCCAGGCTCTGCCATCCAGCTGGATTTGAGGCTGAGGGTGCAGGGCCCACCTGCCCCGGGTGGCTGAGGATGCCCCGGCAGCATCAGCAGGGGGAGGCGCACACCCCGACCCAAAAATAGGCCTTGGGATCCACACAATGACTCATTTGGTTTCTGGACCAAAAATATCTCCCTGCTCGAGGCTTGGGGGTGAAAGGAAAAGCCGGGTGGAGGCTGTGCCACAGTGCTGGTGGATCCTAGGCCTGGAGGAGGTTTGGGAGGCTGATCCCGGCTGGGAGTGTGGGAAGAGCAGAGCCAGAGCTGAGAATGATGATGCAGCGTTGTTCTTGTGGTATTTCTGGCCCAGCCAGAAGTGGGAAGTATCAGAAATCTCATGAGGCCTTTTGTGAGATTTCCAGCTCTTTTGCAAACCCTCCCCCGAGGCCTGGATTCGTCTCTGACCTGGTTTGCTCTCCCTTTTTTTGTTGTTTATTCCTATAAAACACCCTTTTGCCCTGAAGGGATGCTCAGTTCTGTCTCCACCTCGGTGTAGATACAAGGATGTGGAAGGAGTACAAGGATTAATGTCCCATTCCACCCTGCAACCTCCTGCACCAAAAAAAAGGGGACAAGGAATCCATCAATAACAGCAGGAAAAAGGAAATAAAGCAGGAAAAATAGATTTCCCTCCTTCCCTGGCATACTCAATATGGCAGAACAACCACTCCTCCCCAGCCCTGCAACTTGTCTGACACAGCATTTATTGGTTAAGGAAAGTTTGGGATGCCAAACAAAAGCTCCTTCATTAAGGACTCTATTAAATGCGTCCCTTTCTACAGGAATGTCCCCAAGCTCAGCTCCTGCACCCATGCCCAGCAAGTTGGGGTTTCAGGGACATGGGATCCTGCAGCATTCCAGGGTCAGCCCAAGGGAATCCATTTCCCAGCATGGCTGGAACACCACAAAAAAGTGGTGCTGGAACACCACCAAGAGTGTTTTGTGGAGCTCCCCTCGGCAAAACACTTCTATTTCCTTCAGCTCCAAAGATGAACACTTGGACAAAATACCTTGGGGAATTTTCTTGGAGAATTTTGTTTGCTCCAAGCCCCATCCAACACTTCCAAGAATGGAGCAAACCTCCTGGGAGGAGGAAACATGACAATAAAATCATTTAGATCATAAAAGATCTCTAAGATCATCAAGCCCAGACGTTTAACGAGCCAAGGCAACCACAAATAGAGGTGACAAAGGAGAGGCTGAACCCCATTACAGGACACCAGCCAATTTCCCCACAAGGAAAAGGGGTTTGGCAGCTCTCAGGGCTTTTCCCCCTTCAAGACCTTGCTCCAGCCCTGAGAAACACCAAACCAAGAGGGGGTTTTAGGGCCAAGCCTGGTGCTGACAGGAAAGCAGCTCACGCCCCACTTCTCACTCATAAATGTAAATGAGCCCCGAGGCCACTCCTGCACCCACTCTGGCACTCATCGCTTTTTCTGCCAGAATTTCTGCAAGGAAATTCTGATTTTTAAAGTAGAGGCACCCCAGGGCTCAGCATCTCAGGAGCTGAGATCTCACTAAGGGCAGATTAATTAATTCTCAGCAGAGGCCAAAGTCTGAACTCAAAGCTTGTTTTGTCCCAGGGAATGGATCTCACCCTGGCTCATCCCAGCAGGAAAAGTCCTACTTGACTATTCAGGAAGCTTCAGTAGAATAAAATAAATATTTATGTCGTGAATTTTGTTCTTCTCTGCTCGTGGGTTTTGTGCACTGCAGCTCATTGGTTTAATTATTTTTTTTCTACTTGCTTTTGAAAATTTGGTCTCAAGCCAGAATTCCTCTTAAATTCCAGATTCAGGAGGAGGCTGTAACACAAGCACATAATAAATGTCTGGGAAAGGAGAGGGGTTACAGGATGGGGAGAACTTTTTTCAGCTGGTTTCAGTGAAACTCCAGGTTTTGCCCTGTACAAAACTGAGAGCAGCTCTTGGTGTTGGGGGGAAAGGAGCTGGGGAACTTTTTTTACAGGTCTGTGAATTCTCAAAGCTTCAGCATTTGCCTTTTGTAGGCAGTGGAGCTACCTCAGAACCAGATGAGATGATCACACCTGCAGACTCCGAGGCTGAAGCATGTGATGGAAAGATTCTGGTTTTGGGGAGAATTGGCTCTGTCCCAAATCCAACCTGAGAAAAGCTGATTGAACATACAGGACAGCAGCTCTGGCTCTGCCAGCCTCCACTTGTGACCAAAAAAACCCTAATAAAATAGCTAAAACAGCAGAAAAGTAAGGAACAGGAGAGATGTGATCAACTCACCACTGTTTCTTATCTCAATAAAAACCAGAGGTGTGCTAAATCAGCTCGGACTGGGGTCACAGGTCCACGGGCCACCTCAGGCATGATTCCTGGAACTCTGGGGTTACCACATCGTGCCCAACTGACAGCTCAGGCTGGAGCTGAACCTTTACAGCAGGCCAATAAAAGGGAAAACAAACGTTACCGTTCGTTCCCATCCTCCTATTTTAAGATCTGGCCCTGCCCTGGAATCAGATCCCATCTCTGGCAGCACCTCAGCGTCCATCGGTGACGGCCACACAAATCAAGAGTGAATTATTAAATTCTCTGGGCTCCCTTCCAGCCTCACCTCTCCTGATAGCCCTGCAGGGCTGATAAGGAGCAGGATGTCTCAAGGACTGGGCTGTGATGAATCAGCTCCTCCTGAACAGCTCCTGGTTGTTTGCAGATGAATAAATTCACCATGGGGCAAGGTGAGATATCCAGGATATTCAGCCTTTGCAAAATGAACCTTCACGGGCAAGCAAAGAGTTTCCTGCACCTGGGGCTGGAGCTTCTGTGCAAAAATGCTCCAGAGGCTCCAGGTATCATTTCTTGCCTTCCTTTCATTTCTCACTTTAGAAAGAGGCTGCTACAAACTCCACCAGTTTCATAAAAATTACAGTGAAATTCCCAGTTTTCCACTGTTGTGCTTAAGTGTTTAAACTCTTCAAAGTGTTTAAACTCTTCAAAATGTGGCTGCCCCATCCCTGGAAATGTCCAAGGCCAGGCTGGACAGGGCTTGGAGCACCTTGGGATAGTGGAAGTTGTCCCTGCCCATGGCAGGGGATGGGACAGGATGAGCTTTAAAATGCCTTCCAACCCAAACCTGTCTGAGATTCTGTGAGTAAGAACCAAAATTAGGAGACAGGACCAGAAATGACACAGTGGCACCTTTTCCTGCAGCAGTTCTAAAAGATGATGTCACTTTCCCAGAAACACAGAATAATTTCTCAGCAGGGCAAAACCCAAGGCCAGGTTTTGCTTTCACATCGAGACCTCTGGCAGTTGCAAATTCACAGCAGGAAGAGTTCCAGGCCAGGTGAAATAATCTGGGACAGAAGGGATTATTAAAGGTCACCTAGTCCAAACTAGATGGCCCAAAGGGCATCCAGATGGGATGGGTGCTGGCCAACCAGCCTGGCCCGACATCTGCCTGCCACACAAAATCCTCTCTGGTACTCGAAAAACCTCCTGACACCCCTTGGCTTCGTGACTCATCCTTACAGCTTCACCCAGAAAATTCTGATGGGGGAAAATGAAGAAATTGTGCTTTTTTAAACCTTCCTTGAGAACCAATTCCCCTGAGCCACCGCTGCTCTGTATTTCATCAGAGGGCACCTGAGGAGGTGGGAAAGGACATTCCAGGGGATCCCAGCCCTGAGGGCTCACATGATCCTGCTCTGCTCCAGTTGGAACTCGCTGTTTCTCCTGGGGGAGTTGCACCCTGTGACTCTGAGTGCCCAGCACAGCAAAGCTGTAAAACCCCCTCAGTTTCTCACAACCCACAACAAAGGTTAAAATTACCCCAGAATTTCCAGATTCTTGTCAAGACCGAGAGTTCCCCACATCCACCCCGAGGGCAGAGAGACCCAGGGTGGGCACACAGGGTTTGTTTCCCCACCATTCAGCCTGATCTTGTTCTCAGCCCCACAAAAAGGGACCCAGCCCCATCAGTGGCTGTGGGCAGGAAAGAGGAATCGAGCAGAACCAGAGATGCTCCTTAGGAGGAAACCAGGAGATTCCCCCTCTCCCAGGAGAGAATGGGGCTGTGTCCTGCCCAACAGGGTGGAACCCCTCTCTCCTTTCTGATCCCATCCCCACACAATGCAGCTCTTTCTTTGCTATCACTCCACAGGGATTGGTCCTCACAGTCATGAGCAGTTGCGGGCATTAAGATGCCCATGGAGCAGGGCTGTGCTGGGGGCTCTGACCCTCCATGCTGCAGCCACAACCCACAGGCCAGGCTTCCCCCAGCCTGGTTTTGGGTTCAGCTCGGCCACAATTGCTCCTTCCCCTCCCAGGGATCTGTTGGATGGTGATGTTGTGTAGGACCTGGACATTGAGCAGGGCAGGCGCTCACCCTTCTCCTGAGCTGCACCAGCAATGAACCTCCCTCCAACCACCACCATCTCTCACTTTCCCCCACATTTTCCACCTCCTGCTCGGTGGTGAACCCCACAGACCACCTTCCCCACCTTCCCCACCACGAGCCTCCTTCCTGCAGGCCCTCCTTGCCCTTGCTGCTCACACCACAAGTGAAAGTTTCCCACTGATTTTTCCCTTCCTGGCCTTAAATGCAAGCAAGTGGTCCCTTCCCTTCTCTGTGATGGTGTTCACAGGGGTCTGAGGATGAGGGAAGAGATGAGGATCTGACTCCATGTTTTAGAAGGCTGATTTATTATTTTATTATGTATATTATATTAAAACTATATTAAAAGAATAGAAAAAAAGATTTCATCAAAAAGCTAGCTAAGAATAGAATAAGAAAGAATGATAACAAAAGTTTGTGGCTTGGACTCTCTGTCCGAGCTAGCTGAGCTGTGATTGGCCATTAATTAAAAACAACTAACATAAGCTAATCAAAGATCTACCTGTTGCATTCTAAAGCAGCAGGTAATCAATGTTTACATTTTGTTCCTGAGGCTTCTCAGCTTCTCAGGAGGAAAAATCCTAAAGAAAAGATTTTTCATAAAAAGATGTCTGTGACACTTCTCCACCTGATAAAGAGGCTTTTCCCATCTCTCCTTGGACCAGGTCTCCTCCAGACCTCACCATCTGCCCTAGGAAGGACTGGAGGTCACTCTGGTCATGAGCACTTAGGAGCAAACAGAGAAAACCTGGGTTGGGGAAGCAAAGCAAATCAGCAAATTTGAAATATTTGGTGTTTTTACAAAAGAGGTGTCCAGACCCTCCTCCAAAACAAAACCAGACTGTATTTCTGGAGCAGAGGGGTAAAAACATTCCCCAAAATGATCCCTCTTGCTATTTTCTAGCTGTGATCCCTGAGATGAACAACCTGCCCTCTGCACCCTGCAGACCTGTCCATGAGCCAGATTTACCTCAGGGAGAAGTGGTTACTCCTCAAATACAGAACAGAAAGACACAGGCAGGGAATCTCTTGTTTCAAACCGCTGTTGCTTCCACATCCCTCAGTCCTCCCTCTGAAGCCCAACAGAAGAGAAAGCAGAAACCATGGGATGCTGGAAATTGATATTATTGAAACTAATTCCTCCAAAAACTAAAAATCTTGTTGTTTTGGGGGGTTTTAAACAGCCTAGAGGTATTCCAGCCTCCAGGGAGAGGTTGGAATGAGATGAGCTTTAAGGTCCCTTCCAACCCAAATCCTTCCATGTTTCTGTGATTTGCATTTCTCTGAAAAACACCCAGCACGGAGCAAGGAGGTTTTACATAACCCATGTGAATTATTCTCTCAGCAAAAGCTGGAGCAACTCTTCTGAACACCCAACCACATTCACACATTGGGGTGAAAAAGAAGGAAAAGGAATATTTCTCCAGCTTGGAGTATTTTTTTTTAACCACCACATTGCAAAGACCTCCTTGTGCAATGGCCTGAAATGCCCTTTTGCTTCTTCCCATTTCCATTTTTAGGGCTGAGACCAAATCCTTCTAAGGAAGGGCAGCAGAGGCCCAGGTTACCTGGTGGCTCTGGGTCACCCAGACCCACACAACAATCTCAGGCTGATTTTTGTGGCTGCTCGGTGCATCCGGGTGTTTCGTTACTGCAAACAAATCACCCACAACAAAAATAATGTCAGAGCAGGACACTGAGCAAATGCAGACTGAGGGGGATGGGAGGGGATTTCAGCCTGGATGTGGTTTCAGACTTGGTCTCATTACAAAGCCAAATTTCTGCACAAATATCACCATGTTTCTCCTCATCCCTGTGCTGTCTCTGCTGTTTTCAGTGTCGGGTGTTCAGGCACCTGCAGAGGGAGAGGGCACCTGTCAGAAGCTGATTCTGAAAATCGAGTGGCTGTCACGTTTTCTGGGGTTTAGGATCTCCTTTCCTTTGCACCTTCCTGCAGCCAAGTCCAGCTTGAGGAATCCCTGCAGCTTCAGCCTCCTCACCCTCAGCTCTTCCCAGCACCTCCTCTTCCTTCTTTTGATGGAGCTCAGGAGGTGCCTTTGGCCAATCCTTGTGCTGCCCCCACAGCCCTGACCTCATGGTTTGAACCAAGTCTCACCATCCACCCAAACCAAAAGGCAACTGAATAGAGTCACATGAAACTGTGTCAAAAAAACAGTCACAAAATAAGGCAAAGCCCTTGAGATCCACCAAAGTCAACTCTGGATGGGTTTTGCTGCCAGGTTTCCGTCACAAATCATCATCCTTGGCCATAAAAACAGCCAAGGGGGTATAAATCCTTTTGGAAAAGGAGGTGGAACCCTCCATGCAGCTTTCCTGTCTTCCCAAGGTGACATCCTGCTGCCAGAGCCCATGACTAGGGAGCTGCTCCCAGATTACAACAAGTTTCCATCACAAATCCTCATCCTTACCATAAAACCACCCAAGCGGGTATAAGCAGGATTTCTTTTCTTTGGAAAAGAAGGTGGGAGCCTCCATGGAGCTTTCCTGCCTTCCCAAGGTGACACCCAGCTGCCCATGAGGAGGGGGCTGCTCCCAGGTTACAACAGGTTTCCATCACAAATCATCATCCTTGGCCATAAAAACAGTCAAGGGGGGATAAATCCTTTTGGAAAAGTAAGGTGGGAGCCTCCATGGAGCATCTCATCCTGCTGCCCATGAGTAGGGGTCTGCTCCCAGGTTACAACACCCTGCAGGAAGAGCCCAAAGAAGTGGCTCTGGACGGGCTGCCGTGCTGAAAGGGGGGCATTGAGCAATCAGCCCAGTTGGAGAGGCTGGTGTCTAGAAATAAAAAGTGACTGTTTGTTTTCTAACGCCTGCAGAGGCGCCTGGGGGGGCCGGTTGGAGGAAGCAGCTGGAGCTGGTGGCTCTTGGATTCCCGAGCAGTTCAACTGTGAGCTGGGACCTCACACTGCCTTGTGGTTGCAGAGCACTGCATGGACATGCCTGCAGAGCTTTTTTCCTCTTTCTCCAGGTTGAGATGGGGTAAATCTCAGGATTCAGCTGGGACAAACCTCGCCTTCCTCCTCGCCAGCCCACCAAACTTGTTCTTCACACGAATTTGGCACGAGGTAATCCTCACAATGGGTTTCAGGCGTGTGGGAGGGGTGGATGGACACTTGTTGTCCTCATGGATGCTGAATTCGTCTCCTGGAGCCACCTTCTGTAGTGTTTTGGCATTTGGTGAGGAGCATCATTTGGTGAGCAGCATGTCCTGCATGCCCCTCACCAAATTCCAGAAAGACATGATGAACAAGATTAATACAACCCCAGATATAGCCCAGCTCCTTTTCTCCCAAGGAAAATGCTTCCCAGAGGCCCAGCTGCCTTCCAGCCACAAATCTCAGGAGAAAGGTTGGCTTTGGACCCAAACTACATCCCTGTGAGCAAAACATCAAGGGGCTGCAGTGTTCGTCACATCCTTTGCAGCACCCAGGAAACAAAATGCTCCTCTGCCATGGAGGAGACATCTTTAGGCTGGAAAATCTTAGAAAATTCCCCCAAATTTCCTGCCCTGGTCCACCCTTCCCTGCCAGATGTCAGGAGGATTTGGAAAGCACATGGCTCCTGCCCAAATATTCTTGAGGCAACCCTGGATGTTCTTCAAGTTAAGGTTTCCTTCATGGAAACCAAGCTCCACTCTCTTTCCCATGTGGAACCTTTTGCTCCTGAAGGCAGGAGTTCAGCCTGGACAGCTCCCAGAAATTCCCTTCCATTCCCACAGGGACACAAGGAGATATCCTGGCATCAAGCAGGAGTTTGATGGTTCTGCTGCTCTGACTCCAAGTGTGGGAAAGCACCAAAAAAAGCAGCAAGAATTTTGGGGAGGGCACTCTGAGCATCTCATTTATGCTCCACTAGAAGCATCACTCAAAGGAGGGGTTGCAGGGGATAAATCACCCCCAGGCTTTGGGGACAGGGTTCTCAGCCAAAATCTTGGGCCACTTTTGGGACTTGACGAGAGACAAGCCACTGGCAGAGAGGAGCCCACACTGGCACTGAGGTTTCACTTCGGGGAGGTGACAGAGAGAGGAACCCAAATGAACAGAAACCAACGAAAGTATTTGAGTCACCCAAAGCCACGCAGGCAGGGCACAGCTGCAGCAGCAGCAGCTCCCTGGGGCTGCCCAGGGCCAGGCAAGGTGCAGGGATGGGTGCCCAGGATGCAGGAACATCAGCGTTGGATGTTTCCTCATGATGGATTGCAGGATGGGAAAACCCAGCTCAGGCCTAAAAATTCCATTAAAAAACCCAAAAATTCCATTAAAAAACCCAAGAAATTCCCCAAAAAGTTCCGTAAAAATCCATTTAAATTTCCATTAAAGTTGCCATTAAAAATTCTAAAAAAATTCCACAAAAAATTTCCAAAAAATTCCATTAAAATTCCAACATAATTTCAAAACAAAAAATTTCCATTAAAATCCAAAATAAATTCCATTAAAAATATTTTTAAATTATTTTTAAATGTCATTAAAATTTATTGAAAAATTATTTTAAAATTCCATTAAAATGTATTTAAAAAATTTAAAAATCCCAAAAAAAATTCATTTAAATTGGAACAAAAAATCCCCAATAAATTCAGTTTAAAAAAGTTAAAAAATTCAATTAAAATTAAAAATAAAATTTAAAATTCCTGAAAAAAATTACTGAAAAGTTCCATAAAAATGCGGAAAAACCCAGGAATTTAATGGAAAAAAAAATTCCATAAAAACCCAGGAATTTAATGGGTTTAAATTTAGTTTAATTTAATTTTGATAAATTAAAATAAATTTTATTTAATTCCATTAAATACAAATTATTTTAATGGAATTAAATAAAATTAAAATCCATTAAATTCCACAAAAATTTCAACAAAAAAACCCATTAAAAATCCATTAAAATTCCACTAAAATTTCAACAAAAAACCCATTAAAAATCCATTAAACTTCCAGTAAAATCATATGCCCACCTCGTTACTCTTCCTGCATCCCACTGGCTCCTTCCCAGTCCCTGCTCACCCACCAGGTATTTCCTCCTGGAATCTCTGTGGGATGGAAGCCATGGTGCTGGTTAAGGTCCCAAACCGAGCTGTGGGCTCTGAGACAGCACCAAAAATAACCAGAGCAGCACAAGGCACCTCAGCTCCCCACGGGGTGGAAATTGAAAGAGCCCTGGGCAGGAGCAGGTGGCTCCAGGTGGTTTCTGAGGAAGGACCTGGCCCTGCACAGCTGGGGAAACCACGAGTGGGTTCTGGTGTGCCAGGCTCCAGCCCATCATGAGTTGTTCCAGCACAGCCCACAGAGGGTTCTTCAGTCCCACCTCCACCCTGCCAGGCCCACAGGTGATGCCTCAGGTTTTGGCTTTTCTATTTTTCACATTCTGTGCTGCTTTAGTGTGTGGGTCTGGGTTCACATCA
>JAWWMS010000028.1:18606089-18620841 GCA_035048045.1 Chlorospingus semifuscus
TTTAATGTAATATATATAATAAAATAATAAATCAGCCTTCTGAAACATGGAGTCAGATCCTCATCTCTTCCCTCAACGTGTGAACACCATCACACACAGCTCCCAGTGGACAGATCCCTTTTCTGGTTGGACTGGGATCACTGGAAATTGGGAAGAGGTTTTGTGGCAGCTCTGGAGCTCTGGGAGATGCTGAGATTCCCAGCTGGGAGCACATGGAGTTGTCAAGGAGAGGAATCCTCCAGCCCTGCCAGCTGCCCAAGGACCCCACAGCACCAGGGAGGGGCAGGGAATTCACTCACCACGAATATTCCCCAGGTAGAGGCCGGTGACAATCTGGGAGGTGACAAAAAGGAGAGAGAGAATTCAGATGGCACCAGCAACAAGGTACACCTGATGTGGTGGGAATGAGCTCCAGCAGGACCAGGACACCTGGCACCAAACTCCCCAGGCCATGCCAAACCAAGCACCCAAATCCATGGATCATCCCCATAAACAACCTGGAAAGGCTGAGCCTGAACACCTCAGGAGAGCAGAGCTCAGGAACAGCTCAGCACAGGCATGGGAGGAGTTTGGATGTGATCCTCTGGAGCTCCAAAGGTTGCATCTGCCAGCCGGGGACGGATGGATGCTATTTATAGCAGGATTTCTATTTATTGCAGTTTAAGAGATGTCAAGGCTGCAAATTTGGTCTCCAACTCGCTGCTGCAGTGTTGTGAAGGAGAAAAGGGACAGCTGAGGGTGTTTAAGGGGTGTGAGAACCTGCCAGAGCATTTCCAGAGGCACAGAAAGACAGAGCTGGTTATCAGCTGGACTTGCTGGTGCCCATCTGGCCGAAGAACCCTGGTTTGAGAAGTTTTAGGGTTTTCAGCAGCACTGGGTCACATCCAGCTGTGTGCAAACACCTGGATTCAGCACAGCACAAACTGTGAAGGGGAATGCAGAGCCCTGCATATCATGGGAGTCCAAAATTGGATCCTACAAAAGGGTCTGCACCAATCCAGCCCTTGGCAACAACAGCGTGGGCTCCCCAAAGGGGTTTGGTGGCACTTTGGGGGCTGGAAAAGGCACTTTGGGGGCTGGAAAAGGCACTTTGCCTGTCAGGCTGAGTTCACAGGGGGTGAATCCCCAGTGTTAAACCACATCAGAGCCATGCAGAGGGAGTTTGCCCTGATCTGATCTCTCTGTTGTTGTCCCAGAGTCTAATTTTAAACTGGAGGACTCACATTCCAAGTGGTTATTTAAGGACAGCGACAGAAATTGATCCCCTCCTCCAGCCCTGGAGGAAAAAGCAGCATTGAAAGCACATTTCCCCCATTGCTGGGGCACAGCCCAAGGATGGGAAGGGGGGATTTTCCCTGTTATCCCTGAGGATGAAAATGCCAAGGTTTTACCACCCCAGGGATGACATTTAAAGCCAGCTGTCACTTTTCTGCCACCTGCACACACTGAAGTTTCACCCCGGACATAAAGCTCAGATTTAAATCCCTGTTTGTTTTCCTAATTCTCTTGAAGTGCTTGGAATTCCAAAGGGCTGTGGGAAAGGGGAAGGTGCAGACAGCTGTATTTAGGGACCTGGGAAGTGCATCCATGGGCTGCAGAAGCAGAGAATGTGCTGGCCCCCATTCCACTGTCCCCTGTACCTTGCTCATTCCAGTCCCCATGGGTTTTCTCTCTCCAGGATCAGGATTTGGGTGGTTTCTCAGTCTCCAAGGCAACCTGCAAACAAACACCCCAAATTCCCAGTGAGGATGATGAGGTCTGCCCCCCTCCCAGGGCAGGAGGAAGGGGAACACATCAGGAAGGGAGCAAGCAGAGCCCTGGCAAACTCAGCTCACCTGAGGCTGCTCCAGCAGGTCCTGCTGCTGCTCTGGAGGGAAGGGAGCAGAGAGTGGCTGTGCCAGGAAGGGGAGGATGAAATAAAGATCTGGGATCATGGCAAGGCTCAGGTTTCTCTCCTGGCCTCCCTGAGATTCAACAGCTTTTTGGGAAGGACAGACCCAGGCGGAAAAACTGCCTTATCCCAGCAGCACTGAAACTCCAGTATTTGCTCAAAATAAATCAATTTTCCAGGCACAAAACCCTGGCAGCTCTGTGTCACTCACCCAGGTCAGCACCACAGCAGGAGCTGTGCAAAAAGCAGGGAAAAAAGCAGAATTCCAGCCATCACCAGCCTGGGATTGTCACCCTCATCCTTCTCAGCACCCCACAGATAAATTTATCACTTGAGGGATTTTTCAGCTGTAGGAAGGGGAGCTCACTGCTTAATTCCCACCAGGTTACCTCACTTTAAAAACATTCCCAAATTTTTGAGTGGAAGGGAAAGAGGAGCAGCAACAGCCCAGCACAGCTCCTAAACCACATCAATTTCCTGATGGTTTCCTGTTCCATCAGGAAAAGAACAAATTTAAGTCCAAGCTTGGTTTAGGCTTCAGAAAGGCAGGGATCAGAGGGACCAAAGATCTTGGGAATATAAACCATGGAGCACACAAGGAGCTCCATCATAATTCAGAAAATTCCTTCATGGATCAGCTCTGCTCACAGAGACACTGGGAAAAACAGGGATTAAGAGTTGTTAAAAACCTGCAGGGTCCAGCGGACACCAGCTCAGCTAAGGGAGAAATTTGGCAGCAGCTTTCTTAGCCCTGAAAATATTAATCCAGGCAGCAAATCTTGTTCAGGAACCCAATATCCCACCCTAAGAAACCCATGCAGAGACCAGCAACAGGCAGCTGTCAAGTTAACCAGACATTTATTAGCATTTCTGGAGGTGGAGAGGGTGTTCCAGTACAACAAGCAACGAGGTCACACACGGGTGATGGAATCATTTCGTATTCAAGCAGAGCAGGTTCCACTGAGTTGCTTTATTTCTTCCATTCGTTCTTGTCAAAATCCCACTGGGCTGTGATGCCCTGCACGGGGTTCACCCTCATGTCCAACATCCTCTTGGTCTGAGCTGACAGCCACTCGTCAGAGAAGGTGTGAGGGACAGGGCCGTACACTGCAGGGTGGAATTATGGAGTTATGGAGTTATGTCCTCGTGCCACATCAGCAAGTTGGGAATTTTGGGCTCAGTTTTGCTAATAAAAGGGTTTTTCCCCACTGGAGCAGGTTGCCCAGAGCAGCTGTGGCTGCCTCATCCTTGGAAGTGTCCAAGGCCAGGCTGGATGGGGTTTGGAGAAACCTGGGACAGTGGGAAGTGTCCCTGGCCATGGATGGAGGTGAAATGGGATCATCCTCAGGATCCCTTCCAAACCAAACCTGTGAATCCATGATCTGTTCAAACCTCCACTCCCTGCATGCAGCATCTGCAGCATCCAGCTCAAACCACACTCCCACATGGATTCTCCAGTGGTTTCCTCCATCACCAAGATAACAGCTTCCTGCTCTCCTATTTTTGGGAGCCTCAAGGCAGGGAGCAGCTCCTTTAACTGCTGCTCTGCCTTCTGGCAGCTGGAGGCTCTCTGGAGGCTGAATCCTTAGCTGGGAAGGCAGCCAAACATGGCAGGAACCCAAATGTTCACTACCCAAGGCAGCAAAAGAGGGGAAGCTCTGGGATCAGGAATCTCACCACTCACTCACTTCCATTTCCTGTCCTCCCAGATTTCTCTGAGTCAGCTTCCTGATTATTTCTGCTACACCCCCACAAGAGACAGCTCCAGGATGGAGCTTTCAGGGACTAACAGACAGCTCCTGCTGCAGTCCCTGTTCTGGCTGTTCCCCAAACCATCCTGGCCCAACAGAATTCCCATCAGGCATCTCCTGATCCTACTCTCCATGGAAGAGTTACTTACTGAAGTGCTTCTGCCAGATGAGGATGACTCCAGTGAGACCAAGGAAGAACAGAACTCCCCCCAGGACGGTTTTCCACTCATTTGTCCCTTTCTTCATCTCTGCGTAGGTCTCGTTGAACTTTATCCGATACACTGGGGAAAAAAAACCATCAAATCCTCTCTTTTAACTTTTCCTGGGGTTTGCAGGTGACCAGAACTCTGCAGAGGGAGGTGAACAAAGGCTGAGGCTGCCCAAAGGGGATGGATGTTAAATTAGGTTTGGCACACACCAAAGCCAATCAGTTCTTTCATCCCCACATCAATTTTAGTCTCCATTTTACAGATTATCCTAAAGTTGGGCACAAGTTACAGTGTAAACCTGAAAGAGGGAAAACTGGGAGTTCTCCTTCCTTCCTTCCCTCCAATTCCCAGTGTGGTTACTGACCCCAAAGCTTCCTAGCACCAATAATTCCAACAGGAATGTTTCGAGCTCAGCTGCCCTGAAATCCACAGGAATTTAAAATCCAAAGCAACAAAAAATCTGGACCAATTCCTCAAAAAGTTTTAAACCTTTCCTAGACCAGGTTCTCCCTTCATACCATAAGAACAGTTAGAAAAGATGAGGGAATTTTATTTGCAAGTCAAAACACCCAGGGGGAGCCCTCATTAGCTGGAATTTGGTTCATGCCAAGGTGACTGGTTATTAACATTCAAATCCAAGTTTGTGTTTGGGGCTCACTTCACCCAGCTGGACTAACAATGGCATGGTGTTGTACTGAAGGGATGTTTTCCTGGCTGGCTGAAAACAGACGGGAATCAAGAAATAAATAATAATTATTATTATTATTATTATGTTGTTGTTGTTGTTGTTGTTGTTGTTGTTGTTGTTGTTGTTAATTTTGTTTTTTGGGGGTTTTTGGGGGCTGTTTGTTTGTTTGTTTCTGGAGGAGGAAGGAATGGCTGAATGTGACCTCAGATAAGGAACAGAAGCCACAGCAGGGGCATTGCATGTTCTGTAACAGCACCAAAGATCTTGGGAATAAAAGCCATGGAGCACACAAGGAGCTCCATCATAATTCTAAAAATTCCTCCATGGATCAGTTCTGCTCACAGCCACAGGGAAAAACAAGGATTAAGAGCTGCTCCAAGCACGGCCTGGAACAAAAAGCTGCCAAAAGACTTGACAAGGGCCTGGAGTGCCAAAACAAAGGGAATGGCTTTGAGTTGAGTGGGTTTAAGATGGGATTTTGGGAAGGAATTCCTCCCTGTGAGGGTGGGCAGGCCCTGGCACAGGTGCCCAGAGATCCCTGGATCCCTGGCAGTGCCCAAGGCCAGGATGGACAGGGCTTGGAGCATAGTAATAGAATATATTAATAATAGAATAGCAATATTCATAATACATAGAATAACAACAAATTCCTATTCAAATTTCTGTTTAGATTTTGATTAAAAAGCGGTTGACATGAAATTAAAGAATCATCATCTGCAAGTTTGATAGAATGACCATGATCCCCCTGCAAGCTGCTTTCCCAGCACTCCCCAGTGTGTACTGGCACACGGAGTTATCCCTTTCTGTTCCGAGCACTTTGGCATTTTCCTTTCCTGAACTCCAGGAGATCCCCATTTCTGTGGCGGTGGAAGGAGATGGTGCCCAAGCTCCCTTCCCACCCAAAGGGATGCACAGAGATGGGAAGGGCGCTGTGGGGGTCCCTGAGAGCCCCCACACGTACATTCCACCTTCTCCTCGGCAGACAGGGCGCTCCAGGACGCCTTCTCCTTCTCCTTGAGCGCGCGCTGCTGCGCCGACAGGTCCCGCACAAACGCCACCTCGGGCAGCGGCACGTCCCGGCGGTCCATGTACACGGGAAGGGTGTAATCCTCTGCCTTCACCACGCCTGCGGGGACACGGGACAGGGACATGGGGACACACAGGGGGACACACACAGGGGGACATGGGGAACACACAGGGACACAGGGATGGACGCAGGGACGGACACAGGGATGGACACAGGGATATGGGTGGCATGAGGGGACACACACACACAGGGACACGGGGACACACACAGGGACATGGGGACACACACAGGGACACACACAGCAACACAGGTGACACACAGGGACATGGGCGACACACGGGGAAACACACAGGGACAGACGCAGGGACACACACAGGGACGTGGGTGACACACACAGGGGGACACATGGACACACACAGGGATGGACACAGGAACATGGGTGACACACAAGGACACGGGGACACGCACAGGAACATGGGTGACATACAAGGACACACACAGGGACATGGGGACACACACAGGGACATGAGTGACACACAGAAACACGGGTGACGCACACAGGGACATGGGGACACCAACGGGGACACACACAGGGACACAGGTCACACAGAGGGTCACACACGGGGACACAGGGATGGACACAGGGACATGGGTGACACAGGGACACACAGACACACACAGGGACACACAGGGGGACATGGGTGACACACAGGGGGACACACAGAGACACAGGGAAACACACAAGGCCATGGGTGACACACAGGGACACAAAGAGAGACACAGGGTCACACACAGGGACAGACACATGAGGACACCCACAGCGGGACAGAGGAACACACACAGGGGGACAGGGACACAGGGACATGGGTCACAAGCAGCTCAGACTGGTCCCCAGTCACAGCCCAGCAGTGCACAAGCACAGCAGTGCAGGGAGGGGGTGGAAGGGCTCAGGAGCAATGCTGAACTTGAGAACTTTCATGTTCTACCAGCACAAACATGGGATTACAGGAGGGTCTGGGATGGATCGGGGAGGGCCCTAAAGCCCATCCCACTGCAGGCCCTGCCACGGGCAGGGACAGCTCTCAGTGTCCCAGGACTCCCTTGGGCACTGCCAGGGATCCTGGGGCAGCTGAGGGAGGGAAAGGGGGCTCAGGGGGCCCTCCTGGCTCTGCACAGCTCCTGCCAGGAGGGGACAGGGAACAGGAACAGGGACAGGAGCAGAGGGAACGGCCTCAGGCTGGGCCAGGGCAGGCTCAGCTCGGACAGCAGCAGGAATTTCCCCATGGAAAGGGGGGTCAGGGATGGGAACTGCCCAGGGAGGGTTGCAGTGCCCATCCCTGGAGGTGTCCCAGCAATTCCTGAGGTGGCACTCGGTGCTCTGGGCTGGGGACAAGGTGGGGACGGGGCACTGCTTGGTGATCCCAGAGCTCCTTCCCACCCTCAATAACCAATTCTGAGAAATCCCAGGTTCTCTTAGGGGTTCTCTAACCCCTCAGAGCTCTTACAGCCCATTACCAGAGCAGCTCTTCCACTGCCCCCCTTTCTTCACCCCACTTTGTTCCTCTGATCCAATAATCCCAGCAGACACCTGCTGGATAAATGAAATTACAACTAAAAATTATCTCATTTTCCCTTAAAAATGGGAGCAAAAAGCCTTGAGCATCCCTGTAAGCACTTGCCTGGAAATGGCTCTAGTACTGGAACACTCAAAAAAAACTCATCACAGACAACTAAAGATATAAATTTAAAGCTGATTAGATAAATTACATTAAATATCTCTGCCAATACTCTTACTCAGAATTGATATACTTAACACAGAATTCAATCAGCCTTTGTTTAATTAAGTAAATTAATATTTGTAAGCAACTAAATTAAATTCACCTGAATTCCAGATTAGCTTTTCCACACACAAGTTTAATGTAATTTAATTAATCTATTTTAAAACATTAATTCTGAATAATTCTTCCGAGCAGTCCCTTGTAAACAAAGCTATTTACTGAAATATCTGATGGCTTTCCCTGGTCACGGGGCAGCATTCCAAAGTGGATAATCAAACCCATCCAATGCCTTGTTAACACAGGAGAACATGCACAAACCAGAAACCTTCTCTCATATTAATTAGCAAGGGTAAACATCATCTTTAAAAAAACCCAAACACATTCCAAAGCTCTGCTTGGAGTGTGGAATTGCACTGCTCTGGCTGGAGCAGCTGAGCTCTCTGGATATTTCCCAGTGCTATTGATAAATGAAAATCTTCCTTTAGATTCCAACTTGCACTGTGGCAGATGTTCCTGCTGCTTGTGTGGGAAAAGCTGGGAAATGCCATTTCCCTCTGCCCAGCCCCAGAGCCTCAAATGTTCTTCCTCTTCTTCGTTCCATTCTTCCCTCTGATCGATTAAAGGCACTGCTCAAATGTGGAATTTCTGTTCCCACAAAAAATCTTTATCCAACCACATTTGGAATCATGGAATTGTTGGGGTGGGAAGGGGCATTGAGGCTCATCCCATTCCAGCCCAGGGACACTTCCACTGTCCCAGGCTGCTCCAGCCCTGTCCAGCCTGGCCTTGGGCACTGCCAGGGACCAGGGGCAGCCTCAGCTGCTCTGGGAAATCACCCCAAGGCCTCACCCCCATATCCCATCTGTCCCTGTCCATGGAAAACCATTCCCCTCAAATGAATTTAATTCATTAATTGAGCCCAGCAGCCCATTTTTCTGAGCCAAGGGTCCTTATCCTGCAAAAACTCTGATTTAGTGAGACTCCCCAAGGTTTTCCACAGCAGGTACCACAAAGCCCAGCCCAGTGACAGGAATAAACGCACCACAGGCCAGGGCTGATCTCCAGGAGAAGAGAAATGACCTCAAGCTGCACAGGGATTATGGTATAAACATCATCCACGCTCTCCAGGGAAGATGCAGAGGACAAAATACTCATTAATTCAGTTTTTATTGAAATCCCTGCAGGGAAACAGCCCAGAGGGGCACTGAGCTGTCTCTGGGCATGGAATTATCCCCACTTAACTCCACCTGGGAAGCAAACCATGGAACCCCAGCAAAGCAGCAGCCCCAGAACAGGACAGGACTGGCCCTGGGAAGGGCTCCAGGAACAAGAATCCCCCTCTGGAGGCTCCAAACCCCTGGCACAGCTGGGACCCCTCTGGAGGGTCCTGGGGAACAACCTCTGGAGCAGCTCCAAGGACACAACTGGGAACATCGGGATAATTCCACCCATGAAGTTATTCCCAGGAGTTACAAAGCTCAGGACACAACAATTCTCATTTCAGTCTCTCTGTGACTTGCAGCAATTCTCTAACCCAGAGCCTGGCTTTTCCTGCATGAAAAAATCACCTTGGTTGGCAGCTTGGAACAGAATCTTCCTGCACCAATTCCCAATTCCCAAAAAAGCCACACCAGTGCAAATGGAACACAGTAAAAAGCAACAATTTAAGAGCATGCAAGGCTCAAAGCTCCATAAATCCAAGAGCCTCCTTTGAGCCCCAGCTCTCTGCAGCCCACCACAACGTGAATAAAAACTCATTTCAGGAGGAAGAGATCAGATTTACACTTCCTTCTTACTACCCAAAACTACAAATGAGAATAACTTTTCTTAGCATCTGTTTGGCTGTCACCCTTATCCTCAATCCACCTTAAAAGGCAAGGAAAAACATTGTATTTCAATTAAATTTCATAGTGAAACCACACAAACATTTCAGTTTAACAGCTTAAAAATGAGTGTAATAGTAGAAAACAGCTTTGATTCAGCCAAAGCTCAGGAAAAATGTCTGTTTTCCCAAAAAATGATGGAAATATTCCCTATCTGGGAAAACCAGGACACCAGCCACAACATTCTGGAGATGGATATATCAAAGAAATATCACTCACAGAGGTATTATGGTGTGGACTCCAGTGCAAGTGGTAAAATTCAGCTAGCAACCAAAACCAGGAAACAGTTGCTCCAGGAATAAAGGAGCTGGAAGCTCTGGAGTAGAAAACCTCCCAGGGAGGCAGAAACTCTCAAGAATTATCACGAAAGCTGCCATTATTATTGTTGGTTTATTGTTTTGCCTTCAGAAATATTTGCTTTTTAGGGTTTTTTTAGTTCCACCTGGTACAAGGCACTGTTTTGCTTGGATATCTTTTCCCAACTCCTCTAACCCTGGCACCACTCCTAACACAACACCCAACAAATACCCCAGGAACGCCTTCCCTGCTTGCCAGGCACAGGAAGGGCAGTGGGTGGTCACACAGAGCAGGAATTCCACCCCAAATTCCCTGTGGGTCTTGTACAAACCCTGGTGCCATGTGCCAGCCCCCCGGCACAGCCTGCACGGGATTATTCCCCAGGAGCCGGGCAGGAAATGTTCACCCGGGGCCCAGCTCTGCTCTCGGGTGCCTGAATTCAATTTCCAGCCATTCAACCCCGCCGAACTCAGCAGCCAGCCCCGGGCAGGGAGCTCCGAGTGCCTGCAGACGGCAGGGGCTGCAATCCGGATCCTGGCGGCATTATTCCCGACAGGGATCATTCACACCAGGCACAGTTTGTAAGAGTTTGCTGAAAAGCAGCAAGTGTGAGAGCAGACCTGCCCAGACAGCAAATCCCGTCCCGTTGTTTTCTTGTTTTCAGCCACTAGATGGAGGATTTTTATTGGGAACAGCCCCAGAAATCCTGCAAGGACTTCCAGGGCAGGTTTAGGAGGAGATCAGGGAAAGGTTCTGTCCTCAGAGGGTGCTGGCACTGCCCAGGGGCTGCCAGGGGTGCCCAGGGTGGGAATTTGGGAATGCCCTGGACTGGAGGAACCCTGGGGGTCCTTCCAGCTCAGGGCATCCCATTATTCCAGGAAATTCAAACTTCCACCACCCCAGGCTACTCCAAGCCCGTGTCCAGCCTGGCCTTGGGCAGTGCCAGGGACCCAGGGACAGCCACAATTCCCTGGGAATCTGTGCCAGGGCTCCCCACCCACCCACAGGAGGAATTCATTCCCAATATCCCACTTATCCCTCCTTCTCTAGGGCCATTCTCTCTTGGCCTGCCAGCTTACCTTTAGCAACAAAAGAGAATAATAATAATAATAATTTATAGGTTTTTCTCGTTTTTTTCCTAATATGTGCACTGCTAGTCCGCTATACACTGGAAAAAGTTTCTGATCCAGCCATTCCAGAGCAGACAAGAACAGCCCCCAGTGCTGGCACAGGCTGCTGCTGCTACTACAAAAAAGCAGCAAAGCCAACATCAAATACAACCTGCTCACTCCAAAGTCTTCTAATGGATTTTCCTGCTGGAGGCATCAAGGAAAAAAAACCTTTCCAGCTGCCAAACCAGACCTTACCACTGCTGTACAACACAGAGATAACAGGAGTTGCAAATTCTTGCCAAAAAAAATAATGAAGAGCATCATTTCAGTAGGAGAACATGAATTGAGCAGTTTTGCAAAATATGAATTATTTTCACAGGATTATTGAGGGTGGAAAAGAGCTCTGGGATTGTGGAGTTCACCAAGCTGTGCCCCGTCCCCACCTTGTCCCCAGCCCAGAGCACCGAGTGCCACCTCAGGAACTGCTGGGACACCTCCAGGGATGGGCACTGCAACCCTCCCTGGGCAGTTCCCATCCCTGACCCCCCTTTCCATGGGGAAATTCCTGCTGCTGTCCGAGCTGAGCCTGCCCTGGCCCAGCCTGAGGCCGTTCCCTCTGCTCCTGTCCCTGTCCCTGTTCCCTGTCCCCTCCTGGCAGGAGCTGTGCAGAGCCAGGAGGAATTGCTGGGATGTCCTGGGCAGCACCAGGAGCTGGACTCAGGATATTCCATAATTCCATCCTCACTGAGTCCAAGGCAATGCAGAGAGGGCAGCATTTTCCCTCCTGTTCATAAAATGCTCATTTCATACCATCAGGTAGAAACCATCAATCTAATAATTACTGACCTACTTAAAGCCAGCCACAGCCACCTTTTCCTGCAAAGTTAAGGTTCAGATTAAGACAAGAAAAAGCACAAAAAACACGTGTGCAGCTGTTTTAAACCTCTCATAGTCAGCAACTGCAGGCAGTAAAAGGAAACAGCAAAAAGCAGTTTGCATCAGTGACCACCTTCAGCTGTGTTCACCTACCCCAAAGCTACTTGAGGAATCATGAAATAGTTACAGTAAATTTGTATCAACTGTTAAACACAATTTGATTTTGAGATATTTCACTAAGAGGAGATGGAAGAAGGAATGCAAGGTCCAATCCTCTGGAAAAAGTTATAGCAAATATCAGGTTGGGGCATATTGTAATAGGGCTGGCTAGGCAGAAGCAGCACATTGCCATTGGTTTCTGCAAGGAGAACAAAGAGCACTGCTCAGATTTGTGTTGCATCTCCCTGACTAAACAAGTTAACCATGAATCAGAAATTGTAGCAGCAGGGCAGGTACAGTTACACAAGAGTTACACCCAATTCCCACTCTCCCCAGGGGGAAGCTGAGGATAACTCAGCTCACAAACACTCCCTGTTTGCAACCCACCTCACATCCACACCATCCCAGCTCCCTGAAGTTTTTCAGGACCTCAGAGCTGTTTTTCTCCAGCTCCTTAAGGATGAGCTCAGAGAAGAGCAGAATTCCCCCATTTAACACTCCAGCATCAGCTCAGCATGGTTAACCCTGGAGTAAAGCAACAGGAGCCAGGAGAAAGTGCTGGCACCAGGGAGGGAATTCTGCAACTCCAAGCAGGAAGAGCAGCAGCCCAGGGCACTCAGTTTCTCTCCACAGCCACATTGTTTTTATCTAGGTGATGTTACAGCACAAGGATTGTCACAACATCACTTGGTAACACCTCAAGGACTCGGTGGTGGAATTTATTTGTGTGTAGTTAAACAGAACAGGGCTGAATGGAGAGAGAGATTGTTTTTTCCACTTGCTTCATCCAACTCCTGGTTTAAGCCAACTGCTCACTTTAGAAGTAACAGAATTACCCAGTTAAGAACAACAACAAAAAAATAATCCTTAGGAAATGTGCATCACTTCAAACAAAATGCACATTCAGAGACTGTGAAGGCAAAGTCACCTTTGTGTTCCCTCTCACTACTCTGTACTTAGCAACCAAGATTCTTCAACACAGAATCTATAAAAATGTGCTTTTCAAAGAGACAACCCTTCAGTGAGCTCAGAAGAAAAGAAAAAAATCAAACGATCCTGGCTGCCTTATTCCTGGCAGGAGAAATGGCAGGATGGATTCTCCGTCCATCTTAGATTGACAGAAATAGTGCTGGAGTTCCTCAGCTCCATAAATCCTGCAGCTCAGAAAGAAGACTCTCAAAAACCTTCCTGCCTGCCTCATTTTATCTCTATTTTTTGCTTGTCTTATCTTGGATATGATTTACAGTGCTTCCTTTCCAAGCCAGGGTCGCTGAATCATTTGAATAAGGGGAGCTGCAAGTAGTGAAGTACCTGAAAAGAAGCTTTATTTTTCTGGTTTGAATTATATCCTTCTACATCCTGTGTGAAATATTCTTTCCAGCTACATTTTATCCACATGGAGTCTCAGCTGAATGAAGAGGCTCTCCCATGCCTTGTTCCTTCCCCCTTACTACAGGAGATTAGGAACAAGATAGAAAAGGAAGGATAAGAAAAATATGAAGCTGGACACATCTCAATTTTACAAAGCAGAGGTGTTTAACAAACATGAAATGGGAAGGGAATTTGTATTCAGGGCAAGATTCTGCACAGATTTCTGTCTCAGTCTGGAATTCAACACTCAACTCGGTGAAATCTCACTGAACCCTGAGAACCAGCTTTATTTGGGGTATTACTCCAATCCAGGGGTTTTCACAGCTTTCAGGTATTCCTCACCCTTCCCAAGAGCAGGGTAACTCATCATCCACTCACCCTCAAAAGCTGCAGCCTGTTCAGTTCTCACAGGCACCCTCCAAGCTGGGGTTGAACTTTCAAGCGGGTTAAAATCAGGCACGGACACTCTGACTCCCTAATTTGTGGCGGGCTGAGAGCAATTAAGGATTCACATATCTAATGACTTCCAGCACATCCTAAAACGTCCCTGTCCGGCTTAAATGAATGAAAGAACAGCAAGTTAATGACGGTGAACCCCGACACCAGGACCAATACCCGAGGGATACAGAGTGACACAAAACGACAACATTTCTTTGAGCTTAACACCAGCAACTCCAAACGTTTGCCATCACATTCTTCTAAATAAAACCCAGTCTCACCAAGCTGCTTTGGACACTGGACAGCTACTCCTCCTTTCCAACTTTTTCCAGGGGGAACTTTCAAACAGATGCTTTTATCTAGAGATGCTTTTATTCCCCTCCCTAAATCACGGTTTTCCACGCAGCTGGCAGGACTGTTCCCCCAGCAGATGCTCTGAGAGGCAATCAGGGAGGGCTTATATTGCTGCTGGTGATCTGCTCGTCAACCCCTTCTCATTTAAATGTCACAAGCTCGTAAAAACTCCATCCATCCTCTCCCTGTGCCCTCAGCTGACCATCCCCACCACCAACCAATGCCTCTGTAGCTGCCATTTAGCACTGTGCTAAAGCACGGTTTAAAATGAGAGCCGGAGGCACAGCCCGGTGCCATTCCAGCGCGCAAAAAGCAGGATACCCACCTTATGGCAGCCAGGATAGGTTGCCATGGTGTTGAGGGTAGAGGTGCTGGGATTCTTGCTGGTGCTGGCCATGAGACTCTGGATCTGGGTGAGCTCCTGCCTCAGCACCTGCTTCTGGTGGAAGCTGAACGCCGGGTGGTTGGATGCCATGGTGAAGAGCAACAGGAACTCATCCCCCGTGCGGCCCTCGTTGAGCTGCAGCCCGTAGTTGTTGATGACCGAGTCGATGTGGGTGAGGGTGCGGAACAGGACCCCGGCGGCCTCGCGGTGGGCAGAGCCCAGCAGGGCGAGGGACACCAGGAGTTTGCTGCGCACCACCTCGTCCGTCAGGTTGGTGAGGCTGCCCAGGTCGGCGGGGTTGTTGGCCTTGATCTCGGAGTCGCGCAGGGAGTGATAATCCTTGCGGGCCAGGTCCTCCAGGCAGGCGCCCAGGAAGCGCAGCTCCAGCGGGATGCACAGGTCCAGGAGGCCGCACAGGAACTCCACGCGCTGCGGGGAGGGCAGCTCGGAGAACCAGCGGTACACGCCGTCCCGCTGCAGCCGCGGGCACCGCTTCTCCACCATGGTGCCCCGCGCCGAGCACGCCCCGGCCG
>JAWWMS010000028.1:18622473-18644287 GCA_035048045.1 Chlorospingus semifuscus
TCCCTTCCCAGCTCCCTCAGGATTCTCCATTCCCTTCCCAGCTCCCTCAGGATCCTCCATTCCCTTCCCAGCTCCCTCAGGATTCTCCATTCCCTTCCCAGCTACCTCAGGGATTCTCCATTCCCTTCCCAGCTCCCTCAGGATTCTCCATTCCCTTCCCAGCTCCCTCAGGATTCCCCATTCATTTCCAGCTCCCTCAGGATTCTCCAGCCCCTTCCCAGCTCCCTCAGGGATTCTCCATTCCCTTCCCAGCTCCCTCAGGATTCCCCAGCCCTTTCCCAGCTCCGTTCCCTTCCCTGGACAAGCTCCAGCCCCTCAATGTCCTGTGAGGAGCCCAGAATTTGGCACAGGGTTGGAGGTTTGGAGCTCAGGATGGAAAAGCACCATGAGGGGGATCCATGTGCCAGCTGGGAACAGACGTGGCTGAGACATCACTAAAATAATTTTTTATACAGAAACCCGTTTTCCTTTATTATTAGGGATTTCCTTTATTATTTAGGCACTTCCCTGGAAGTGCCCAAGGCCAGGCTTGGAGCAGCATGGGACAGGGGAAGGTGTCAGGGAGGGAGTGGAGGATCTTTAAGGCCCTTCCAGCCCAAACCATCCTGTGATTCATGATAATATGGAAGTGATGAGCCACAGGCTGGACTGGATCATCCAAGAAATCCTTTCCAACCTGACAATCCCAGAGATCTTTTCCCACTCCATGATCCTAGAGATCTTTTCCCAGAGGTTTTTCCCACACGATGATCCCAGAGATCTTTTCCCAGAAGTTCTTCCCACACGATGATCCCAAATATCTTTTCCAATCCAATGATCCCAGACGTTTTTCCCACACGATGATCCCAGAGATCATTTCCCACCCCACGATCCCATAGCTTTCCCCGGTGCGGTCCCGCAGCACCGCCGGCACCGACCTCCCCCATCCCTCCCGCTCTCCGCTCCCTTCACCCCGCTCACCCCACACCCCCCATCCCACAGATATTTGGGATTTTCATCATCCTCCCCACACCTCAAATCCTCCCCAAATCCCCCAAAATCGCTGTCGCAAATCCGGCCGCGCTTGGCGGCGCTTGCCGACAGCCGGCGGCGCTGTGCGGCGGGCGGGGAGCGGCGCAGGGCGGGCAGCGGGGCCGCAGCGGGCCGAGCCGGGCCGTACCGGGCCGAACGGGGCCGGGGCTCGGCACCATGAAGCTGACCACCCAGGCTTACTGCAAGATGGTGCTGCACGGCGCCAAGTACCCGCACTGCGCCGTCAATGGGCTGCTGGTGGCCGAGCGGCCGCCGGCGCCGCGGCCGGCGCAGCCCGCGCTGTTCGTGGATTGCATCCCGCTCTTCCACGGCACGCTGGCGCTCGCCCCCATGCTGGAGGTGGCCCTGACCCTGGTGAGGTGATCCCGCAGGGGTGAGGGGTGTGGGATGGGTGATGGAAGGGGTGCCGGGCAGGGCAGGGTGGGGAAACGGTCCAAAAATTGGGGGAATTGTGCTGGAAGAGATGGGGGTGCTCACATGGAGAGGAGAAGCTCCAGGGAGAGCTCAGAGCGCCTAAAGCAGCTCCAGGAGAGCTGGAGAGGGACTGGGGACAAGGAATGGGGGGACAGGACACAGGGAATGGCTCACACTGCCACAGAGTGGATTTAGATGGGATTTTGGGCAGGAATTGTTCCCCATGAGGGTGGAGAGACCCTGGCACAGGTGCCCAGAGCAGCTGAGGCTGCCCCTGGATCCCTGGCAGTGCCCAAGGCCAGGCTGGACAGGGCTTGGAGCACCCTGGGACAGTGGAAGATGGAATAGGATGAGCCCCTCCAACCCAAACCATCCCATGATTGTGAGCAAAAGATCCATCCCTTCTTAATACCATTAAAAAGAACAAATTTATGGTTCCTCCCATATTTGTGAGCAAAAGAATATCCATCCCTTCTTAATATGATTACAAAGAACAAATTTATGGTTCCTCCAGACTCTTCATTAATGTTTTCCTCAGTGTTTTTCATCCCAGTAAAGATTTCATTTGGAGACAAATTCAGTTACTCCTAAAGAAATTCCAGTTTTTTCCAGCTGAGATGATGCCATGGCAATGTTGACATATTTGTGGAGCCTGGAAATGATGAAATGCAGCCAGAGGCACAGGACAGGAGCTGAGCCTGAGCCCTGACCAGTTAGTTTTACCATTAAACACCCAAATTTATCCTTTTAAATATATTTACAGCAGTGTGGGAGCAGCAGAGCACTGTGTGTTTTCATTAAATCAGGATTAAATGTCTTTCCACAGGGTTTGTGGCACTGAATTTTGGTAAACTTTAGGCCTTCACTGCAGCTTTTTAGTGTAGATCTTGCAGCAGGATCAGATTATTAGGAAATAAATCCTGTTTCTTGCAACATCTGCAGGAAGAAAATTATCCCAGAGCCAAAGCAATGACAGGTTTTTACTTATTTACTCTCAGTTTTTAGTACAAAAAGTTAAAGATTGAAAATTCCTGGTGTTTACCACAATAATTAGGGTTCTGTGTGGTTCACAGCCACTGCTGTGATCCTTTAAAAAACAGAATTTTAAAAGAGCCCAGGGCCTTTTGCTGCTGTTCTGGCTTTAAACAAAGGCAAAGGTGTCAGTAAATCCTGCCAGAGCAGCTGTGAAAATTGGATTTTCTCATGGAAAAGGTTGGAAGAGGTGATTCCACATCTTCTGTACGAGCTGGTGCGTGGATCCAGAATAAATCAGGGAGCTCAGGGTGCTTAAACTCCATTTTTGTAGCAAAGCAGCTTCGCTCCTAAAGGATTTCAGAGCTGTGGCAGGATTTGGTGGGATCTGCTTCTTTCCAAGCTCAGTTATTGCTGATTCTTGGTCAGGATGGTCCTGTGGGAGGGGGTTTAGAACCAAGCCCACGAGTTCCACCTCCCCTTCCCTGCCCTGAGTCATCCCAGAATGGGATGGGAGCAAAAATACAGAAAATAGAGGAGGGACTTCCAAACTTCAAGGCTTTGCCTACTCAGACTTTAGGGAGGGTCCAAGGAATGCAAAAACCCCAAACAGCACCTTCAGAGGGTGGTTGGGCACTGAATTCCCCAGGGAATGTTCACATTCCCGAGGTCCCAGAGCTCCAGGAGCGTTTGGACAGCGCTGCCAGGCACGGGGAGGGATTTTGGGGTGTTGGATTGATGGTCCTTGAGGTCCCTCCCGGCTCAGGACATTCCAGCATCCTCTGATTTCCCCAGACTGGGAGCTCCAGTCCAAACACAGCAGCTCCTGTGTTTCGTTTGCACTCTGAGATCCTTTCCCAAGCCAGAGTCATGAAGAAAAAGTGAATTAAGTTGCACTCGAGCCTCTGAATTTCTCTGCTAATTGATGTGGTTTTACAACCACAGCTCCAAAAAGGAGAAACCGAGCAGCACTTCCCTCTCCTGGAACGGCACTCAGCTCCTCCTCCTCCTCCTCCTCCTCATTTTCCTCCTCCCAGGGTTTTCCAGCCCTGCTGGCTGCAGCAAACCAAAGCCACTTTGGATTTTTCCTTGGCAGGACTGGATGTGACTAAAAATATTTCTAATATTAAAAATATTTCTACCATTAGAAATATTTCTGCCATTAAAAATATTTTTAACATTAAAAATATTTCCAACACTGAAAATATTCATGATACTAAAAATATTTCTAAGATTGAAACTATTTCTACCATTAAAAATATTTTTAACACTAAAATATGTCTAATTTTTCTACCAGGAATTAATTGCTGTAGGATACCTGTGGGATCTGTGCTGGGGTTAGAAACAGCTTTCATTCCAAAATGAGACTTATTTTTTTTCTCCCCCCTTTGTTTTATGCAGAAGCAATTTTTAATTACCAGTTAGGAAAGTGAGAACTTAAAATCATTCTCTTCTTTCTTTTCAAGACAATTTTTGGTAGGGAGCAAAAATGGATTTAGGACTGCGGTTTTTAATTTTGAAATGGATGGAGTTGGGGTTTTTTTTTAATAATTATTAATTTTACTGCCTGGGCTGCTGGCTCTAATGCCAAGCTTTCAAACCACTAACAATTAAAACCAGAGTCCTAAGCCCTCAAAATGGGTTTGGAATTGAAACAGCAGCTCTTGCAGGGCTGCACAGCTTTTTTTTTCTATCACTTAAATCCGTGTCATCCCTTGGATTATTCACATGGCTGCTTTGTTTGGTTGGTTCTGCAGTCTAATACAATAATTATTGCTGAAAATGAGATTGATTTGACTCCCAGGATGCCACAGGTCAGCACCAGATGTATTTTTGGAGGCCTTTTTAATAGAGCTGGGCAGGGTTTTTTGAGGCCGTGCTCTCTAGGGACTGCAAAGGAAAATTCGAGCTGCTTCCTCCCCTTCTGTCTTTGTATTTTGCTGACTTGATACCCTCAATTCTAATAAAAAGCATCATATATATATATATAGATACCATGTATATATATATAGATAGATATTTTCAAAGTCAGACTCAGCAGGAGGAATCCAGCTCCAGTTTAAAGCAGCAAGAACAGCAGTGTTTCAATTCATTTAATTAAAAAGTAACAACCAACTAAACTACCTAAGTGTAAATCAAAAATTGTCTAAATTATATGCCAGAAGTACATTTGGTTAAGCATTACATAGAAATGTTAAATAAGGGAGAACTCTCAATGCAAAACAATTTAATCTCAGTTGAAAAGCTGCTAAATGGGACAAACTTCTGCCTCACATTCACCTTTCACCTCCAGCTTTGATTTTCTAATGAAGGCCCCAAATGGTGGCATTTTCCCCTAGAAATGGGACATTAGAAATAAAACCTTTCTGCAGGGACAGGGCAGCATTCCCTGAAGTGCCTTGGCAGGTGAACACTGGCAGAAAATTGTCCCAGCCCTTGGTGGGTGAGCCCCAAAGCCTCTCCAGGCTGAGTTTAATTGTCCTGTCACTGGGATTTAGGCCAGGCTTTGACTGAGACAGCTCCTTGCTCTTTTGCTCCATTTGGTTAATGCTTCCCATCATCCTCCAAATGCTCTGTTGGGTTTCTCCATCCCAGCTCAATCAGCCCAACTGTGAGCACTCCCACAAGCAGACAGAAATATGGATTTATTTCAAGAACCCCGTGGCAGAGATGGAGCAACGCTGCTTTATTTACAGGACAGCCATGAGATTTCCTTCATCCTGGGTTGCTTTATTTTTATTTTTTTCTTGATCCTGGAGGGTTTTTTTTCCCCTAGGATTCATTGTTGCCATTGCTTTTCCAGATTGATTCCTGGTGCAAGGAGAACAGCTACGTGATAGCTGGATATTACCAGGCGAACGAACGCGTGAAAGATGCCAGGTGTGTTGGGCCAATATTTCCTTCTGTTTGCTCTTTTAGCTCGTACCTTGGACTCTGCCAGCAGCAATCATCCCCATAAATCAGGCGTGTGTGATTCACTCTGACAACTGTCAGCTGCTTCCACATTGTCTCCGTGGGGCTGCGGGATGTGGCCTTTGGTCAGGTGCAGAAAGTCCTGGCTTTGCACAATCCCTGCTCTCCTCCCGTGGCTGCTATAAAAGGCCACTCTTTGAACCAGTGCCAGCTTCTTGAATTGCAGTTGTCAGGGAAAAAGCCAAAATCTGCAGTGTTTGCTCGTGCAGTATGGATCTTGGAAAGTCTGACAACTCCCAGGTTCTTATGGAAAGTCAGGAGTGACCTGATTCTTTCTAAATTTCTTCATCGTCGCTGAGTTTTTTCAGAGCAGTTTTTTATGTGGTAAAGAAGTGGAAAATTATGTCAGTCAGGCAGTGATAGCTCTTATTTATCACTTCTTTTCCTCAGGATTAGTCATTTTTTTTTCCCTGCTGGCTGACTCAGATTACCCACTAAACAATAAGGAACCTTCCTGTGGAGCCACAGTTTAATTTTAGATCTGTGTATTCCATGTCTTCCCCTCTATCTGTTGGACAAATCCAGGATTGGGACTAATTAGAATAAGAGCAACTTGTGTAAAGTATTATGCCCTATCCCTGGAAGTGTTCAAGGTTAGATGAGGCTTGGAGCAACCTGGGATAGTGGAAAGTGTCCCACCCATGACAGGGGATGGAATGAGAGGATCTTTAAGGTATCTCCCAGCCCAAACCATTCCCTGATGATCTGATTCACATTATTTGTTAATGTCTATTCAGACTCAATTATGGTTTTTAAGGAACACTTGTGACTTCTAAGGTGTCTAACAGCATTATTTGTCATTTCCTTATAAATCTGCTGCACACATTTTAAAGGAGAAGTTACAATTTTTTCTCTTTGAGGTTTGAAAGAATGTCACAGGCTTGGTGGTTTTTTGAAAGTTCAGTTTGATTTCTGAAGATAACTGGCACCACACAGAGATTGTCAATGGCACCACATGAAGTGGCACCACATAGAGATTGTCACCTTTGAAACGTGGTGAAGGTTGTCACAGGTTATCTGATTTTGGACAAATTTTCAGTGCAGACTGGGGAGGAAACTCAGTTTCTGTTTTAAATGCCTGCCAGGGCAGAGTCTTTGGTCTGGGGGAAGAAGACAGGAGGCCACCAAATGTTGATTCCATGTCATTCCAAAGCCATTCCTAAACCCAGCTGAGCTGCCTTCTATCAGCTGTGCCATCAGCTCCTTTATCTTGTTCCTGTTTGCAAGCACCCAGAGTCACTCTCACATCTCCCTGAGCTCATTTCCTGCTGCTTTCAGCTGAAACTCGTGGCTCCCATCACTCAGTTCCTTTTCCTTTCTGCTCCAGCCCAAACCAGGTTGCAGAGAAAGTGGCCTCCCGGATTGCCGAGGGTTTCACGGACACCGCACTCATCATGGTAAAAACTTCCTTCCCCTGACCTCCTGTGTGTTCTGACCCTGCTGCTGGGCCAGGGAAATGCTGTTCTCTGGCTGCTTTCATGAGGAATTCAGTTTCTCTTCCTCTCCAAAATGCTCTGGGGAGGAGATGCAGTGAGCAGTGAAGTACAGTGTAAATCCACAGAGAGTCTGTGGTGAGCTCTCTGCCACCTCAGAAGAACTTGAGGCTTTCTCTGCATGTTCAGGCAGCAATTTCTGGCTCCAGCCCACCTCCTGCAACTTAAATTCTTATATTTAATGTCACAAACCAAACTTTGCCTCCTCACTGCTGTGACAGAGGACATTGGCAGCTTACATTTGGCAGCTGGAGGGTAAAACAGTGGGTGGGTGTAAGATTCCCTGTTTTTACAAACTGATTTTGGGTTTATTTCCTCTCTTGGGATGCTGAGGAGGAGACTGAGGTGCTGTTTCCATGTCTCACCCCAGGTTGACAACACCAAGTTCACCATGGAGTGTGTGGAGCCTGCCATCCACGTGTACGAGCTGCACGAGAACAAGTGGAGGTGCAAGGACCCCCACGTGTGAGTGAACCAGCAATTGCATGGGCTGTGGGGAACAACAGGCTGTCCTTGTGAGGGCACTGCAGCCTGGCTTAATTCACAGTTTTTCTGGGTGATTCCTATTGCTTTCTCTGGGTGTGGATTGAAGGCATTTGAGATGATAGCTCATGTTCAGACTCAGGTGTTTTTTTCTTATCAGTGAAACAGTCTCACAACCATGAGTTCTGCAGCCCTTCATTAACCAGGCACAAAATGGCCAACAATCTCTTGTTACAAGGTCTTTAAAACTAAACTATCCAGTTAAGAAATGACACCTAGATTATTTTCACTTTTAACCCAATAACTGATCCCACAGAGCCCACAATGCAGACTTTCCTGTCCAATTACAAAACATCACCCAAACCCATGGAGAAGGAGGAAGAAGAAGGTAAAGAACAACCAGCCTCCATCCTAAAACTTCCATTTTGTTTCGTATTTATTTCTATTGCTATTACTGATAGCATAGGGTAGAAAACTTAAATAACTGATCCCTCAAAGCCAATAAATGGTCCCTCAAAGCCCACAATTCAGACTTTTCTGCCCAATTACAAAACATCACCCAAACCTATAAAGAAGGAGGAAGAAGAAGGTAAAGAGGAACAACCAGCCTCCACCCTAAAACCTCCATCTCATTTCATATTTATTTCTATATTCTAAAACCCCAAACTTTAAGTTTTCTGCCCTGTTCTATTACTGATAGCACAGGGTAGAAAACTTAAATAACTGATCCCTCAAAGCCCGCAATGTGGACTTTCCTGCCCAATTACAAGACATCACCCAAGCCATGAAGAAGGAAGAGGAAGAAGGTAAAGAGGAACAACCAGCCTCCACCCTAAAACCTCCATCTTGCTTTGTGTTTATTTCTATATTCTAAACCCCAAACTTTAAGTTTTCTACCCTGTGCTATTACACACTTCTAACCAACTCCACACCCAGTACTACCAATTAATTTTGGAAGCCTGTTCCACAGCCTCAGGTCAAATGCAGCGTTCTCTTGTAAGCACAGAAGGTTTAAAATTCTCAGCATCCAAGATTCCAACTGCTGCCTGCTTCCTTTCCATCCTAGTGACTTCTGTGAAGACTGGACCGAAGCCCAGCGCATCGCTGCCTCCCTGCTGGACAGCAAATCCTACGAGACCCTGGTGGATTTCGATAATCACCTGGACGACATCCGCAATGACTGGACAAACCCCGAGATCAACAAAGCTGTGCTGCACCTGTGCTAGGAGGGATCCTCCTGACTAATCCATGGGCATTCCCACTCTGTACTGAAGAGAGAAAAATGCTATTTTTGAATGTAAATAGAATTCATATTCAGTACCTTGTGTGGAAGGCTGACTGATTAAAGAGGAGTGGCGTTTCCGTGGCGCGGTGCTGTGTCCGTAAAGCCGCGGGATGTTGGTGGTGACATTCCCTGGAAGAGCTGCCAGCTGTCACTCCCAGCTGTCCTCGTGGACACCATCCCACTTGTAGTGAATGTTGCTATTCCTTGGAAACCAGAACTGCTTCTGCTTGGCCCCCACTGTTCCTATTCCAAAGTTTTGACTTCAGCTTTTCTAATCTTTAGAGAGGTTACTTTTTAACGATTTCTGGAAATACCTTTCCAAAAAAAAAAAAAATAATCAATCCTGTCCTCAGGTGAGAGATGTTAAGGGCAAATAGATCAAATGGGAGGTGAATGGTTTCTGCTGGCCTGGGTTGGAATTGTAACTCTCTTGGCACAGTAAAATGCAAACTGCTGAGGATGTTCCATGCTCATGTGTCACCTGTTTTGCAGTGCTTTAGCATGACAGAGAGTTTTAAAGCAGTATTCCCAAATAATCTGGTGTTTCCTGCTCTCCATGGGCTTGGCAAGCACAGTTACTGCTTGAATGTGTTAAACCCAAAGTAAATGATTTATAAAAAGGACTGGAAGCACACTCCTGAGTTTGAATCTGCAGTTGGAGTCTACAGTAGTGAAATATTTTATTAATTTCTTGTATTTGTGGGGGGAGTTAATCACAGATCTCATTTTCCACATCATCCAAGTACATGAAATCAGGGAGCCTGGGTACAGCCTTGTTCAGCTTGCCTTGTCTTTCCCATTAATATTTATTTCCAAGGAGAAGTTTCCTGGACAATGCAGCTTTATACCAGCCTAGAAAAGCTCTTTGTTGCCTCTCTCCTAACTGTAGTTAAACACAGCCTCAACCTCCAACAATTCCTCCAGATTTCCTTCCCTTCCTGCCCAGAAATGTTGTTACAAGGAAGATCCAAATATCCACAAAATCTCTGCCTGTCTCCAGTCTTAGTGTTAAAATCACAGCAGAGTTTGGGTTGGAAGGGACTCAAAGCTCATCTCGTTCCACGGGCAGGGACACCTTCCCCATGAGCAGGTGCTCCAAGCCCCATCCAACCTGGGCTTATTTCAAAATGGAATTGTCAGAACCTCACAGTTTTAAGTCAATAAGTCCAAGTTTTCCTCCTGGTTTTTGAGAGGGATGGGGCAAGGCTAAAATCCCATTTGCAGCAGGGAATAGACCCTGGATGCCCCCAGGCTGTGGAGTTCACTCCAGGGGAGATTCCACAGGGCCATGGGGTGAGGTTGGAGGGAGGAGAGGAAGCTTTGGGCACTTTGATTTTTATCTCCCTGCTGTGCACGGTGAGGTGTGATTACCAAAGAGCTTGGCACCGAGTCAAGAACCTTCCCTAGGCTGAGTCAGGCTTGCAGAGAGGGAAATGTTTTCACTTGTTGACTGAAAACAAGTATTTAACTCTCCAAACCAGTGAGATAACACATTCCAGTGGCTGCTCCACTCCATATCTGTAAGAGAAGATTTCCCTGGAGCAGAATGCAAAGCACCCAGGCTGCAGGAAGAGGACTTTGTACAAACAGCCAGCGAAATCCAAGGTATTGTTCCAGAGGCAGATCCTTACCTTAGGCAGATTCCTCGTGTGGAGTTGTCAGAAGGAGCTGCTGGGTCTCCTGAGCCACAGGAAATGTGTTTCTTGTTCTTTGTAACAGCATCTCCTAATCAAGCTTTGATCATAAATATGCAAATTCAGGCTAATCCTGCTCCCCTGTAAGGCAGTGTGTCTCCTCAGTGTGTAACCTGCTGGAATATTCCCTGTGACTAACCTGGCACACACTGCTGGAAGGGGAGCAGCTTTTAGTGCTTTGTCTTCCCCTTCTTTTAATCTTCTCTTTGCTTTCAAACGAGGATTTTTTGCCACCAGCAGAAGCCCAGGCTGGCTTTAAGCAAAGAGGACAAACCTGCAGATCTTATCTCCCCTGGCCTATTTGCATTGAAGGCTGGACAAAAGCAGCAGTTCCATAAATCCAGGCAGCCACCGTGGCTCTCCTGGAAGAATGAGGAAGCTGCAGGGCTCAGGGAAGGCTGTGCTCCCTCTCCTGCTGATGTGCCCAGGGCAAATGCTGCTTTCCTGCCTGGGGGATCCTCTGCATTCAGGGCAGGAATTCAAGGTAATTCCTTTTAAAACTTCAGGGGGTGGAAATCTTGGGGAAGGCATCTCTTGCTGAGAGTGGGAAGGCAGCACTGGGAATGTGTGTCCTACTCTTTTGGTTTGTTAGCAATTAATGACTTCCAGGATTAACTATTCTTCTCCCTATCCACCAAAATTTGGAGATTGGGCATTTGGCTGCCCAGATGTTTTAACTCCCAACTTTTTACCTCATCCACACGACCTGAAGCACTTGGAAAAAAGAATCCCTGAATAGTTTGGGTGGGAAAAGATCTTAAAATCATCTCATTCCATCCTCTGCCATGGGCACGGTCACCTTCCACTGTCCCAGGTTGCTCCAAGGCCTGGAGTGGAAAACTGGCTTTGGACACAGCCAGGGATCCAGGGACAGCCACAGCTGCTCTGGGTACCTGTGCCAGGGTCTCCCCACCCTCATGGGGAAGAATTCCTTCCCAAAATCCCATCTAAATCCACTCCTGGCATTCCCTTTGTCCTGTCCCTCCATCCCTTGTCCCTCTCCAGCTCTCCTGGAGCCCCTTTAGGCCCTACAGGGTCTCTGAGCTCTCCCTGGAGCCTTCTCTTCCCCGTGTGAGCACCCCCAGCTCTCCCAGCCTGTGGAATTCTCTTTTCCCCACTCAACTCAATTTTCCAGAGCAGTGACAAACATCCCCACAGGCAGATGGGTGACAGGAGCCACAGAATCCCTGAACAGCTGCTCTGGGGCACTCACAAGTGAGGTCCCTGCTCCCAGGTCCCACATTCTCCCTGGGCTCATCACTCTGTGTGTCCATACAAGGATTTGGGGAATTTTTTCCCCATCCAGCAAGCAAAGCATCCTGCTGCTGGCATTTCCCCTCTCCCCATCTGCTCCTGGGATGTTCCCTCCCCGAGGACAGCCAGCAGAGATGTAATAACTCCAGCTCTTGGAGCCGATACAGGAGCAGGTGAGCGGTTCAGAGATCACCTGGCACAGCTGGATCCAGCAGCAGACAGATGTGCAGAGCCCACCCCAGTGAGGAGCAGCCCCCTGCCCCCAAGAATTCCTGCAGCGAGTGGCAGGCGAGGAGAGGTGGCGGTGACAGATGCAGAAGCAGTGCCCGGGCTCTGCTCCCTGGCTCCCGGCCTAATCGCTGCACTCCGGGCTGGAGATGCCGGAGGAGGAGGAGGAGGAGGAGGAGGAGGAGGGCACTGCCAGGGAGAGCCGTGCTGATGCTAATGGAGGAGGCTGTTAGCGGGGTGGGCTTGCGGCTGAAAATGCAAGCAGCCTGGAAAATGGCCTCGAGGGGAAATGTGCTCGGTCTGTGAGCTCTGCTGCTCGTTCGGGTGGAATTCAGCTCCTGGAGCCGGGCTGGGGTCCCTGCTGGGCTGCTCCCCTCCTATCCTGCCCAGGCTCTGCTATTCCCAGCTGGACTTGGGCACCTCCACACATCCCAGTCGTGCAGCACAGCCCCCTGAGCCCTGAGCCAGCCCTCCCGCAGCCGGCAGCGCTTTCTGCGTGCCCAAGGAGCCGCTGAGGGCTTTATCGATTTCCCTCTTTTATTTTTTCCACTGTCGCTTTTAGACCACAGTATCACCCAGCCTTCTCCTTCGAAAGTGCACCCCAGCTGCATCCCTTCCTCAGCTGCATCCTTTCCTCAGCTGCATCCCTTCCTCAGCTGCATCCCTTGCTCAGCTGCATCCCTTCCTCTTGGTCTCCAGAGCAGAGGACGGACACGGGGACACAGCTGGCAGGGGGGACAGCGCTCCTGCCTGTGGCACTTCCATCCTGCCGGAGCTGGGATGAGGGAATCAGGGAATTCTGCCCTTAGGAACGCCCGGTAGGTGCCCTGGGGGTGAGGGCTCACTCCGGGGATGTTCCAGGCAGGGCTGCTGGGCTGCAGCTCCAGCGGGATGCGGGCAGGACCCGTGCCAGGCACAGCTCTGCGCACGGCCAGGCCAGGCAGAACGCCGCCGCCCTTCCTAGAAATGCACCCTGGAGCTTAAGAGATGGACCTAATTGAAAAACTCTATCGAGGTTGTAGCAGCAGGGGATAAAAGGGAGAGCTGGGCCCAGATTAACCTGGAGCTCAGCGAGCCGGGAAGCGCGGCAGCCGTGGCCAGGTCCCTAAGCCAATTCCCAGTGTGGCCTGTTCCCGGCTGGATCCATGCTGGGGGAGAGGTGCTTTGTCCTGGATGCAGGAGCTCTGTGCCTCAGGTATGTCCTCGCTCCCCCTTCCCTCCTGACCCCCTCTCCTGCCCCATCCTGCTGGATTTTCTCCGGGGGTGTTTCCAGCCCACGCGGTTCCTGCCGCTGCCTCTCTCTCTGCTGGTCCTGCCAAGAGCCCGTGCTTGGGGAGTGCTGGAGCTGCTCCAGTTCCCCCAGAGCCTGCATCTTCAGCTGCCTCCTCGTGACATCCTCCTCCTCCCTCCCCGCGCCTGGCATCCCCTCCGGGTGCTGCTCGCCAGCCCTGGTGAGTCTGGATCTCCGGGAGGGAATTTCTTCTCCACTCCCAGCACTGGTTGCCACTTCCAGCTCTGGCAAAGACCTTTCAGGAGCCCCTTTCTGGGGCAGCCCCAGAGCCAGGCTGGCAGCAGCCCTTTCTCTCCCAGAAGGGCCGGGGGCAGGAGGGGACAGGTGGCCTCGCTGCTCCGTTAGCACGGGGGTGACGTGTCACCTGCGTGAGCGCACCCTGGCTCACACTCTGTGACCCAGAAAGCTGCTTCCTCCCCCTCCCTGCTGGAAGGGGAGCCCAGCTGGTGTTTGCAGAGCAGCTCCTGAAGGCAGCCAGCAGCTCTGGGCTCTCCAGCCAAAGCTTTACTTGTGGCCAGCGCTTGCACAAGGCGTCCCTTGTCCCTGCGGTTCCGCTGGCGCCTGGGAAGCAGCAGCAGTTCTCCCTGCCCTTGCTTCCCCCAGAGGGGATTTGGGAGGCTGCCCTCCATCCTCACCCCCCAGCAGGGCTTCAGCTCCGGGCCAGGATGGAGCAGGAGGGGAGAAGAGCAGCCCAGTACCAAAGGGACACAGGCAGGACTGGAAACCAGGCAGTGACCACCTCAGGGGACAGCCAGGCTCTGGCCAGCTCTGCAAGGACAATCTTCCCCCAGGAAATGAAGGTGGCTTCATACCCAGCCACCCCCTGAGCCCATCCTCTTCCTCCCCAGGCCAGCTGGCTCCTGGTGGGCTTTGGCCACTTGCCCTGACGTGATGCTCAGCAGGTCACAGCTCAGAGCCTTGTGACAGGAACCAGGAGCTCCTGGAAGGGAGGTGTTGAGCCCACTGGCACTCAGCTCTCCCTATCCCTGCTCACCCAGCAGTGACCAGGGCCCCACACCAGAGAGGCTCCAGGCCATTCCCAGTCACCTCAAGGTGGACAACCCCCACTTTATAAACCTTTACAAAGGTTTTTGCTTTGTTCACCAGCCCTGGGGAGGGCAGGAAGGGGTGTTTGACGCTGTGTTTGTGCCTATCAGGTGTCAGCAGAGCAGCTGGAGCTGTGCTGCGCCCGCAGAGCTAACCACAGGTATTTTAGCAGCCTGGTGTTTATGTTTCCCATCCCTGCTGCAGCAAGACAATCGCTTTCTGTCAGTGTTGTAGCAACAACTGCTGCTCCAGGCCAGGCTAATTCCAGCCCTCGTGGGTTTGGGGCTGTTTGCTCTCACCCAGCAGCAGCAAACAGGTTGTTTTGGGGACAGGCAGTAAAACAGATCAAGGTGGAGGCAGGGTTTGTGCTGCTCTGACTGGATTTGTGCTGCCAGGGAGCAATCCTGGCTCCATGGGATGCTGCCCGCTCTGAGTTTGGGATGGGATCTTGAAAGATTAAGTTTGCCAGGCTCTGCTTCAGGATTTGTCTCTAAGTCTTAGACTTTGCAGGTGAACAGGTGAAAAAATCCACATAAACTGATTAATTGTCAGTTTTCTGGGGGGAAAAAAGGGAGCTGTGGGTTGCAAACATCTCTGCCCAGGACTGTGCCCACTGGAGCTGCAGCCTTGCCCTGTGCCACCCTCCCCTCTCCTGGAGCTCTGCAATATCTCAGTTATTTGACAAATCAGAGGAGTCAGGTCGGGAAGGAAATCATCTCTCCCCAGGTTTCTGACTTTCATCCGACATGGCAGGACCAAACCAGCAGAAAGTGGAGCAAACCCACCCCGTTTGCTCTCCCTGCTGCCTTCCACCCCCATCCCAGCCTGGCTTGGTGGGGCTCTGATCCCTCAGGATCCCTCCCAGACCCTGGGATCAACTCTTTCCTGATCCCGGGGTGAAGTTCCAAGCTCCTTTTCCCTTCCTTTCCCTTCCACCTTCCTGCCTTGCCCAGCCGGGCGTGTTTAATGTGCGGCCGGCGTGCCCTGCATTGGAACCGCTGAAAAGGAGCCTGAAAAGGAACCTGGAAGGCTCTGGGCCCCTTAATTGCGGAGGAGGGGGAGCATGGAAAAGCCTCTGGCTGCTGCAGGAGAAGGGGCTGCTCCGGAGGCACAGCCTTGCCCTGGGTGGGACCTGACCCAGAGCGCTCATCCCGGGAACGGTGAGGAGCCCTTCCCGTGCCAGGCTGGCTTTGGGGCTGGGAAAGGGAACAGATCCTTCCCAGAAGGTGGTGAAGGTGCAGCTGCTCCCAGAGTTGGTGGCTGGTGACATCAGGAGCTCAGGGATGCTGCTGTCCTTGGGTGTGGGCACTTGGTAGCCTTCAGGATGCTCGTAGGGCTGGGAAGGGGAAAAGAGCCTTCCTGGAAGGTGATGAAGGTGGAGGTGCTGCCAGAGTTGGTGGCTGGTGACATCAGGACCTCAGGGATGCTGCTGTCCTTGGGTGTGGGCACTCACTGGCCCTTGTGGGGCACTTGGTGGCCCTCAGGCTGTTCGTAGGGCTGGGAAGGGGAAAAGATCCTTCCTGGAAGGTGGAGAAGGTGGAGGTGCTGCCAGGGGTTGATGGCTCATCAGGACCTCGGGGATGCTGCTGTCCTTGGGTGTGGGCACTCTCTGGTCCTTTCAGGGCACTTGGTACCCCTCAGGCTGCTCGTGGGGATGTTGGACACCCGGGGGTTTTGCTGGCACTCCTTCCTCTGTCTCTCTCATCTCTGAACTGCCTTGTGCAGCGGGCTGAGAGTAAATCCGCGCTCCCTCATCACCCAAGGGCTTTGCTGGGCACGGATAGGGGCTCGGAGCGGGGCTGGATGGGAGGAGGAGCCGGGGCTCCGCTCTCCTCACTCATTCACCGGGTTCCAACCAACCCCGCCAAGCCCAAAGGCGCCCGGCTGGCACCTCCTGCCCAGCGATCCCCCGTGCCAGCCTGCGGCACCCGGGAGCTGGGATGCGACCGCGGGCATCGCCGCTGCGGGCACCGGGTAAGTGCCACCCCCTCGCAGCCCCGGCTTTGTCCCTTTGTCCCTTTCCCTTTTCTCTGAGGGTCCCCCCTGGCCCCGCAGCTCGGTCCCCGCTCCGGTGACACCTGCCATGAGCGTCTGGGGCTTTCTGGAGCGTGAACTCCCCGGGATGCAAACGTTCCTTTGGCCTGGTGCTGGCACACGGGAGCCCAGCTGGAGCCCCTGGAGCGGGAATCCCACTGGAATGGTGGCAGGGGCAATCCTCCACCCGAATTCTGGAGCTGGAATCCGGCCCTTATCCATGGGGAGGGGGCTGCTGTGTGCTCTGCAAGGGTTTGGCCACAGGGGGTGATCCCAGAGGATCAGATCCCAGAGGAACAAATCCCAGAGGAACAGATCCCAGAGGATCAGATCCCAGAGGATGGAGACCCCCTGTGCACAGAGCTGTGTGTCCCCATCCCAGAGGATCAGATCCCAGAGGATAGAGACCCCCTGTGCACAGAGCTGGGTGTCCCCATCAGGACCCTGCTCTGTCCCAGAGTGGTGTGAGCCACCGGCAGGTGCCAAACCCCACAGGATTTGCCTCAAAACAGATTTGTTGATATTTGGGCAGCCTCCAGGAGAGCTGCAAAGTGAGGTCCTGTGGAGGACTTCACTCCCCAGCCCTGTGGGGCTGGTTCACAGCTCAGGCTGCACCTGGGGAACTGATAAAAATACAGAATTAAAAGCAGAGATAGCGAATTTTCACTTCCCTTTGCGGGCTGCTGCCAACCCATTTCAGAGCTTCTTGGAAAGGCAGAGGTCAGGCAGGGGGGGCAGAGCCTTTCCTTGGCTCTCTGTGTGGCCCAGAGCTTGGAAGAGCCAAAATGAGTCACTGACCCTCATCCCAATGAGCTTTTCCCAGCAGCTGTGGGAAGAGGGGTGAAGATTTCCCAATAAAGGGAATTTTTTTGCAGAAAATTTTTCAGCATTTTGAAAGAATGGCGTCCCACAGTGGGAATTACCCATCCAAAAGCTCTGGGGACATCAGGGATGCCCAAGAGGAGCAGGATGATGTGGATTCCAGCAGTGCATCCCAGCAGCTGCTCTGTTTCAGCCTGAGGGAGGCAGCTCTGGGATCACACGGGGGAAACAGAGAAATTGTGGGGTTTTCTCTGCAAGAACCAACCTAAAACCAACCCAATTCCTCATCCTGAAATATTTTCAGGGGTGGAGAAGCTGGGATGGGATCACACAGGGGAAACAGAGAAAGTGTGGGGTTTTCTCTGTAAGAACCAACCTAAAACCAACCCAGTTCCTCCTGCTCCCAACCTTCTCATCCCGAAATACTTTCAGGGGTGGAGAAGCTGGGATGGGACCACTCAGCCAGCACCAGGCTCCTTCTCCACCCTCCCAAAAAGTTCTTCCTGGACCTCGTTGGGCCGGGTTGAGTCACCCCGGTGCCGTGACATCAGCGGTGGTTTTGCGAGCGAGCAGCCGCGTTTCCTGTGGCTCCCGAAGGCACAGACACGCGGGGAGGGATGTGAGCTCTGAGCTCCTGCTCCTCCTGCCCCCAGCATCGCCTCCCTCAGCCTCTCTCCCCTCTCTCTCCCCCAGCGCCTGCAGCGAGGGCCGGCGGCGGGGCTGGAGGGCTGGATCCCGCTGAGAGGATGAGAACATGGGGCTCAGGTTATCCTGCCTGAAAGGTGAGCTTGGGGCGAGGGTTTGGGGTGCTGCTGCTGCTCCCTGAAGGGATGGTTGTACCCACAGGAGGCTCAGGTGTGGGCGGGTTCAGTGGCGTTTGGGAACGTGGCGGAATTTCTGAAGTCCCACCTGTTGCGCCTGGATCACCCCAAAGAGGATTTTCCCAGTTTTGTTTTCCCCGCTTTGTTTTCTCGGCTTTGTTTTCTCATTCCTGTGCTTGCCCTGCACCTTTTGCTCTGGAGAGCCCATGGGTTCAGTAAATCAGGTGGGTTTCCCCAGAGGCAGGAGAGGCTGCTCAGGGACACGTGGGTGGGATGGAGGATGCTGGCCCCAAGCATCCCTCACTGCTCCTCTCTCCCCAGGGACACTCCAACCAGGAGCTTCTTCCCCAAGTTGAATTTTCTTAATGGATTCAGGCTGGGAATGGCGTCAGGGATGTCTGCACAGGGACAGAGCTTTTAGTGCTGCTGGCCTGGGCTGGATATGGCATCTCCCATTAGCTCTGCATCCCTCTGACTCCTGCTAATCGCCCTTGGGCTCATTAGGGATGGGGCTTAATGAGGATCCTTCTCCAGGATGCAGGGCTGCCTCTTCCCTGGCCTTTCCCAAGTCCAGATTCTGTGGGATTCTGCTTGTGATGGGCACAGAGCATCACCCAAAAATGAGCTCTGCCCCCTCTCTGCATCAGGGATGTTGGGGGGGAGACGTCAGGGGGTTTGGGGTCTCACAACCCCCCCTGTCCAACAAGGGATAACTGAAGCAGCCAGGGAATCCCAATCCTGCCCCAAATCCAGAGCAAAGCCCCAAAATATTCCCCCGTGCTTCCAGACCCCTCTGATGAGCTCGGAGCCTGGAATAAAAGAAAAGACCCTCCCCCTTTTCCAGCTCCCTTACATAAGGCAGGGCTTTATCCTTAATTAAAAAGAGATTAAAAATATCAGTGTCTGTCCCCTCCGGGCATTTCCTTGCTTGGGAAGAGCTGAAACCTCCCTGGATGCCGCCTGTGCCACACGGGGCTTTTCTCCTGATTAAAAAAAGCAGATTAAAGCGATCTGCTCCCCCCTAAGGAGGGGTGGGCTGGGCAGGTGGTCGAGGGAAGGGGGGGGATCCACCTCTGAAACCCCCCAAAATCCAAGGTGGATCATGGGGAGGAGATGTGAGGATGCTGTGGCTCGTAAAGTGTTGGCAGGGAGGAGGGCAGCGAGCTGGAGGATGCTGGTGCCTGATCTCCTTTTATTCCTGTTTTATCCCAAAATGTCCCCCCTCCCCAGGCCTGAAGATGTGTGTGAGCAGCAGCAACAGCAGCGAGGGGACCCCGAGGGCGGGACAGAAGCACCTCCACGTGCCCTCCATCATCGTCACACCGCCCACGCCCACGGGCACCGCGCTGGCCCGCCGTGGCGAGGGTCCCTCACCCTGCAGCCCCTGCTGAGAGAGGGGACACCGGGGACACCCACGTCGGGATGGAGCCACAGCCCCCAGGGCACGGCTGCAGCTGCCAGGGACACGCGGGGCACCCACACGGGTGGGTTTGGACACCAGGGATTGGGGTTTGTCCTTTTTCCTGACAGCTATGGGGAGGGGGATCCCGCCTCGGTGAATAAAACCCCATGGGCTCTACACCCCCAGCTTGGCTGTGTCGGCATGGGGAGCGTGGGTTGTGCACCCCAAAAACACCCCAGCACCCAAAAACACCCCAGCACCCAAAAACACCCCAGCACCAGCCCCTTGTGCCGGTTGGGGCCAAAATTGGTGTCCCCACCTCTCCAGGAAGGATTTTTGCCCCCCAAAACACCCAAACACCACCCTCCTGTGTCTGTTGGGGGACAAAGTGATGTCCCCACCTCTCCAGGAGGGTTTTTTGCCCCCAAAAACATCCAGGGGCCACGCCCCTGTGCCTGTTGGGGGCAAAAAGTGATGTCTCCACCTCTCCAGGAGGGACTGAAGGATCCATTTCAGCCAACAGCAGCGGGAAAATGAACTCGGCGGCGTCACCTGCACCCCCAGCTTGGCTGTGCCAGCATGGGGAGGGTGGGTTGTGCACCCCAAAAACATCCCAGCACCCAAAAACACCCCAGCACCACTCCCCTGTGTCTGTTGGGGGCCAAAATTGGTGTCCCCACCTCTCCAGGAGGGATTGAAGGATCCATCTCAGCCAACAGCAGCGGGAAAATGAACTCAGCGGTGTCACCTGCACCCGCCGGTGTCACCTGCATCCCGCCGGATCGGGATCGGGACCGGGATCAGGACCGGGATCGGGACCGGGATCCATCCCGGCACGGAGCCGGGGGCGATGCTTCCCGGGGAGCGGCAGCACCGGAGCCGGCGGGAGAGGCGGCAGTGTGAAAGCAGATGGAAATTTAATTTTTTAATGACAGCAGCAGATGGCAAAAGACACGCGAGGGGAGCGCAGTGTGGGGGAGACGCTCCCGGAGCGCCCAGAACGTGCTGGCGGCACCGGGGGCTGCTCTGGGAACGGGGCTCGGGGACCCTCCTTGTGCCACCCATGGGGAGGGTGGGCTGGGGGTGCCCAGGGCTTGGATCCCACCCCAGGATGGGGGTAACGCTCGTCCCAAGGGTGCTGGATGATCCATGGGTGGTCCTAGGGCTGAGCCTGAGGTGGTTTGGGAGGGGACTGGGAGAGGTGGATTTGGACTTGCAAATGGGATGCAACATCCACCCCAAAATCATCCAGAAACCACTTGGCTGAGCTGGGTGTGGGTGTGGGGATGGATGGATGATGGATGGATGGATGGGTGATGGATGGATGGATGGATGGGTGATGGATGGATGGATGGATGGATGGATGGATGGATGGATGGATGATGGATGGATGGATGGATGGATGGATGGATGGATGGATGGATGGATGGATGGATGGATGGATGGATGGATGGATGGGTGGGAGGAAAGGGACAGGTGAGTGATGGCAGGTGCCTGAGCATGGGTGTCTGCACAGGGGCCATTGAACAGACAGACAGACGGACACTGCTGCTGGTGCGTGCACAGGAGGGCGGCTGCTGGGGCCTGGGCACAGCCTATGTCGCCCATCACAGCCCGTGTCACCCATTACAATCCGTGTAACCCATCACAGTCCGTGTCACCCATCACGGCCCGGGAGTCGCGGGGACCCGCGCGCGTTCCCGCGGGGCGCTACCGCTCCCGGCCGCCAGAGGGCGACAGCAGCGAGCTCCGCCACTCCCTCGGCGCCCCGGCAACAAGTGCCGAGCGCTGATTGGTCGAGCGCCCGCGGGGTGCGCCGCGATTGGTCCCCGTGCTCCCATCCGGACCTCCCCCCGCGAGGCCGCGGCCAGAGCGCGCAGCGCGCAGGACAGCCAATCAGAGAGGAGTGCGCTACGGCAACAGAAGAGGACAGCCAATCAGCGTGCTCCGCGCCGCGCCAGGCTCCGCCTCCCCTGAAAACCGCGAAAACGCGCCGGGCGGCAGGAGCGGGAAGTGGTGGGCGGGGCCTGGAGGCTGCGCAGCCAATAGGGAGCGAGGGCGGGCTCGGCCCCGGTTCGATCCCGGTGCGGTCCCGGCCCCGTTCCGCTCCGATCCCGGCCCGATCCCGGCTGGGCTGGCCCGGGCCCATGGAGCCGGCCGAGGTGGAGTTCCTGGCCGAGAAGGAGCTGGTGACGATCGTGCCCAACTTCAGCCTCGACCGGATTCACCTCATCGGGGTCGGCGGGGCCGGGCCGGGCTGGGCTGAGGGGGCCGGAACGGGCCTGGGGCCTTGGGGACTCGGCCTGGGGTGACCGGGAACGAGTCTGGGGGACTTATGGGGTCTGGGTGGGTGTTGGGGGCAAGGTTTGGGTCTGGGGAATGGGGTTTGAGGGACTGGGATTGAGGTGCAGCAGCTGGGGGTAAGGGAGAGGACCTGGGGGGATGAGGGTGAGTCTGAAGGGATTGGGATGAGGGGATTGGGGTGGATGTGAGGGGATGAGGGTGGGTCTGAGGGGATTGGGGTGGGTCTGAGGGGATTGGGGTGGGTCTGAGGGGATGAGGGTGGGTC
>JAWWMS010000028.1:18644387-18703337 GCA_035048045.1 Chlorospingus semifuscus
AGGGGATGAGGGTGGGTCAGAGGGGATTAAGATGGGTCTGAGGGGGTGAGGGTGAGTCTGAGGGGATTAAGATGGGTCTGAGGGGGTGAGGGTGGGTCTGAGGGGATGAGGGTGGGTCTGGGGTGTTTGGGGTGGGTCTCAGGGGATGAGGGTGGGTCTGGGGTGTTTGGGAGCAGGGGAAGGAGATGAGGGATGGATTTGGGATGGAGGGATTCAGGAATGACAGGCAGAGGGTTGGGAGCAGAGGCAGTGCAGCCCCCAGGAGGTTTGGAGGGGGCTGTGCTGTCCCTCACATCTCAGGGGGGACCCTGAGCCTGGCTGGGAGTGTCCAGCTCTCCTGGGGCTGACCAGAGCCTGGGGAGATTCTGGGAGCTGCATGTCCAGGGAGATGGAGTTTGTAACTCCTCTGAAACACCTTGGAATAGAAAATGTACTGGAAACAGTTATTTCTTCTCGAGGGAGATGAGAGCAAAAATTCTGGGAAGTGAGAGGAGGAAATTCAGTATCAAATGTTTGACTCAGGCTTTTCCAGATCCTCTGGAAACTCTCACCACATTAGCAGACAAGTTCTGTGCAGTCCAAGCCCTGGTTGTTGCCTGCCTCTCATCTTTAATTTGTTTTCCAGGGAGATCTGGGTCCCTTCAACCCTGGCTTGCCAGTGGAAGTGCCTGTGTGGTTGGCCATTAATCTGAAGCAGAGGCAGAAGTGTCGGCTCATTCCCCCAGAGTGGATGGATGTTGGTGAGGATGGAGGCTCTGGCTCCAGCTCTGGCCTTCAGTGGGTGCAGTGGAAACATGAAATTAAAAATAATCTGTTTTTCACCATTAGTGGGGAGCTTAATTCAAAAACACAAAGCAGCTCAGACAGAAGGATCTCATGTCCCACCACTGGAATTCTTTATTTACTCTGAGGGTGGTGAGGCTTGTTCAGAAGAATCTTGAGGGACTTTGGGTCACAGAACCCCAGAATTTTTTAGGTTGGAAAAGACTCCAACCTCATCAACTTCTGCCCATCTTGTCACCACCTCCAGGGATGGAGACTTCAGACCTCCCTGGGCAGCCCCTTCCAGTGTTTAACCACCCTTTCAGTCCCGGAATTCTGATGTCCAACCTAAACCTGAGGCTGTTTCCTCTCATGCTGTCACTAATTCCTGGGCAAATCTCTGTGAGGAGGGAGACCTTGGAGGCATCCATGTCCTGATCCTACAGAAACAGTGTGGATTTTCCTGGGGAGGGGGGAAAACACCCCTGGAGCATTGAAAGCCTGGCAAGGGCTGAGCATCCCTGGTTGTATTTTAGGGAAACTGGAGGAAATCCGGGATCAGGAGCGGAAGGAGGACACCTTCACCCCAATGCCCAGTCCCTACTACATGGAGCTCACCAAGCTGCTGCTGAACTAGTGAGTAGGAGCTGGGCTGGGCCATTTTCCACCCCACTTGGTGTGAGCACGGAGCATTTTTCAAGCTTTGCTTGGCAGCAGCCCCGCAGGGCGGTGGGGAAAGGGAGAGTTGAGGGAGCTTTCATCCCTCAGCCTGCCAAGATTTCTCAGCAGCACTTCCCTGCTGGTGACTCTGCCTCTCAGGAACTCGGGGATGGCTCCTTCCTTGGCCTCATAATTGGGGCTGTGCTGCTTTATTGAGCAGCAGCTCAGCGTGGAGGCCTGGAGGAACCGCCACACGTTCCCTGCTGCAATCTGTTCAGCGGCCTCCAGCCTCCAGGCTCCTTGCTTGGCTCTCCTTCAGGAGGAAAGCTCCTCTTGCCTCAGCCTGGGAAGCAGGAGGCCGGGGATATTCCGAGCCTGAGCTCCTGCCTGCTGAGGCATTTCACTTGTGAAATCTGCTGGCTGGGATTTGTCTCGGCAAGGGCTCTGCTGACTTTTTAAGCCCTCCATTAAGCAGGGTGGGCATTCCAGCTCTGGCTTTTCCCTCTGGAGAGGAGGCTCCTGGCGTGCTGCTCCTTCCCAGCACGCTCCAGCAGCCCTGACAGCTCTGTCCCTGTGCATCCATCCTGTCTCCCAGCTCCTTATGGCAGCACTGAGTGGCCTTCATGGGGTGATGTGGCACATCCCATCCTGCCCTTCCAGCTTAAATCTCCCTGATAGAGCCCCAGGAGCCCCGAGGTGGGGATTTCATCCTGCCTGAGCCCTTGGGTTCCCCAGGTTTGGGGCCCTCTGTGCACCTCGTACCAGCTGGGCAATTAAAGAGCAGAAGGATTCTAGTGACAGCCAGCTGCTGCATTGGAGCTGAGCATTCCTGGGGAAAGAACCCATCCCAGAAACACCAGCAGGACAAGGAGCAGAGGGGATTTTAGTGTGGAGTTGCAGACAAGGAGCAGAGGGGATTTTAGTGTGGAGTTGCAGACACGGAGCAGAGGGGATTTTAGTGTGGAGTTGCAGACAAAGAGCAGAGAAGATTTTAGTGTGGAGTTGCAGGGTTTTAGCAAACTGTCCTGCGAGCTCAGGGTGGGGTGAGGTGGTGACAACGCCACGCAGTGACACAACCACTCAATGACAACAGCACTCAGTGACACAGCCACTCAGTGGCACAACCACACAGCCCTCAGAGCCTGCCCTGACCCTGCCCTCCCTTTCCCTGCCCCAGTGCCTCTGACAACATCCCCAGGGCAGACGAGATCCGGACGCTGGTGAAGGACACGTGGGACACGCGCATGGCCAAGCTGCGCCTGTCCGCCGACAGCTTCGTGCGGCAGCAGGAGGCTCACGCCAAGGTGGGCCAGGAGCCCTCCCAGGAGGGATCCAGGGGGATGGGGGAACAGGGGAATGCTTGTCCTGGGTTGTGGGTGTGTCACTGAGGAGCTGGAGGTGGGTGTTGAACCTTGTGCCCATGGGAGGCAGAGGAGTGGTGGGATGGTTTGGGTTGGCTCTTTAAGATCTCCTTCCACCCCTTTCCACACTTTGCACTGGACCAGGCAGCTGCAAGCCCCATCCAGCTTGTCCTTGAGCACTTCCAGGCAAGGGGAGTGCTCCTGAAATGGTGCTGGGGTGCTTCTCTTGCCCAGGGCTGGCAGCTGGGTCAGTCCCTTGGGGTGTCACCAAAGGGAGCTGTGGGCTGTGAGCTGCTTCACAAGTACCTTGTCTTCTCAAATCCTGTTCTTTCCCCTTCCAGCTGGATAACTTAACCCTGATGGAGATCAACACCACTGGGACTTTCCTCACCCAGGCCTTGGACCACATGTACAAGCTACGGACCAACCTCCAGCCTGGCGAGGGCTCCCACTCCCAGGAGTTCTGACGGGGAGCTGGGAGGGAGCTGCTTCACCTGGGCAGCCCCCACCTCCCTGCAGGGACTGCCAGCCCTCAAACCTCCCCTCAGGGCTGGGGGGAATTGCTCCAGAGCTGCTGCAGCATCCCCAGAGCCTGGTGCCGGGGCTTTTTGCCCTCCCTCCCCCAGGGGTTTTACTCTCCATCCTGGGGTTGTCCCCATCCTCCCTTGGGGCACTTTTACTCCCTCCCCACCTTTTTGTCATCCCCCAAAACACAACTTTGTTCAGGGCCCAGCCCTGTCCATGTCCCTTTCCCTATTTACAGCTCTGGGATGTGGCACTGAGGGTGACACAGGGCACAGGGTGAGCTTGGGGACATCAGCTCTGTGTCACTCTGTCCTGTCTGTGTGTCTTCCCCCTTGGAGTCACTGTGGCACAACTCGTGTGACCCCAGCTCTGTCACTACCCATTAAACACTCCCTGTGTCCCCTGGCATGGTGGCACCATGTCCCCTGTATGTGACACAGTCCCTGTGTCCCCCACCAGGCTGGCCCACTGTCTGTGTGTCCCCATGTCCCTGCAGGGCACCAACAGCATTGACCCCACTGCGGTGTCCCCACAGGGCACAGAGATGCCCCAACTGTCCTTGTGTCCCCACATCCTGGTGCCACTGTCCCTGTGTGCCTCAGGGCACAAAGAGAGGGTGGTGCCACTGTCCCCGTGTCCCCTTAGGGTGATGCCACTGTCCCCATGGCCCCTCGGGGCACCAAGAGCAGGCAGTGCCATTGTCCCTGTGTCCCCTCAGGGCAAGAAGAGCGGTGCCACTGTCCTCATGTCCTCTCATGGCATGAAGAGCAGGCAGTGCCACTGTCCCCATGTCCCCTCAGGCATGAAGAGTGGGGGCACTGTCCCCATGTCCTCTCAGGGTATGAAGAGCAGGTAGTGCCACTGTCCCCATGTCCCCTCGGGGCACAAAGAGCAGGCGGTGCCACTGTCCCCGTGTCCCCTTAGGGTGGTGCCACTGTCCCCATGTCCCCTCGGGGCACAAAGAGCAGGCGGTGCCGCTGTCCCCGTGTCCCCTCGGGGCCCCGGGCAGGGTGGCAGCTGTGCAGCCTCTCCCCGGTGACTCTGGGCGGATCTCTCGGGCTGTACTTCAGCGAGGGAACTTCTGAGGGCAGCACAGGCCACACACTGCCTTGAAAGGCATAAATTTCGAGGCGGTGCTTCCATGGATTTCCTCAGAGCCTTGGGGAAAAAATAAAAAAAAAAGAAAAAAGAGAAAGAAGGGAAGATGTGGCAGCAATGAGGTGTCTGCTGGGGAGATCAGCTGGGAAGCAGATCCATCTGCTCTTTGGAGAAGGACAAAAGAAAATGGTTTTCCCTCTCAGATGCCAGGCTGTGGGGAAATACCAGAATATCAACCAGCTTTATTTTTGTAATATTTGGGGTTTTAATCTGGAGCTGTCTGTGAAAAAAAAGATAAAATAATTGCAGCTGAAGAAAGGCATCAGATGAATCCTGGGCTGTGTCACAAACAATGCTTGGAAAATCCTGCAGCTCCCCTTTGGCTCCGGGCCCGTTTCCCTGCGGCACAGCGACAGGCAAGGGCAGGATCCAGGGCAGGATCCTGGAGGGATTCAGGGCAGGATCCAGGCAAGGTTCAGACAGGATCCAGGCAGAATCCTGACAGGATCCAGGCAAGATTCAAGCAGGATCTAGGGCAGGATGCAAGCAGGATCCAGACAGAATCTGGGGGAGGATCCAGGCAGGATTTGGGGCAGGGTCCAGGCAGGATTTGGGGCAGGGTCCGGGCAGGATTTGGGGCAGGATCCAGGCAGGATTCAAGCAGGATCTAGGCAGGATCTGGGGGAGGATTCAAGCAGGATCCAGGGCAGGATTCAAGCAGGATCTAGGCAGGATCTGGGGCAGGATCTAGGGCAAGATTCAAGCAGGATTCAGGGCAGGATCTAGGGCAGGACTCAAGCAGGATCCAGGCAGGATCTGGAACATAATTCAAGCAGGATCCAGGAAGGATCCAGAAAGGATCTGGGGCAGGATTCAAGCAAGATCCAGGCGGGCTCTGGCCGGAGCAGGGCTGTGCTGATGGCCGCTCTCGTTATTCCCGGTGGTGCCCAGGGGTGCCAGGCTGCCAGCGCTGCCCTTCCCAAGCACCTGGGCTGGGCTCCCGCTGCCATCTGTGCCATTCCTGTGCCATTCCTGTGCCATTCCTGTGCCATTTCCGTGCCATTCCTGTGCCATTCCTGTGCCATTCCTGCCCACCCGGGGGCTGGCACGGCAGTAGGATGGCAGGAATGATGGCAGGAGCTGTGCTCGGAGCAGGGCTGCCTTCCCCAGGGAGAAAGGATTCCTTGCCGTCGTTGTGGAAGAGTTTATTTGGGGTTTTTTTTGGGGATGTTTTCAGGAATTACAACAATATATTCATAAATACCTAATTACTACAGTCAAGAAATAATATATTACATTACAATTAATTTCAACAAGGTACACTTTGAACATGTTTAGGGTTGGATTTTTCTCCTTTTTTGGCGTTTTGTTTTGTTTTCTTTCACAGCATCCAACCTGCCCCCAGCAGGCTCTGCCTTCCTCTCCTTCCTCCCAGCCCTTCCAGGCTCTGGCACAGCTGCTCCAGCAATTCTGCACGGACACAAATTCTCACCACAACCCCAGGGTGGGCGAAAAATTGGTCTAAAAACCCAGAATCCAGGCTGGTGAGGAGGGAAAATCAGCACAGGAGCTGCTACAAAGCGAGGCTGCATCCCAGCCAGGCTCCTCAGCACGGTGAGGGATAAATTGCCAATGATTTTCCATCCCTGCCTTCTTCCCCCTCCCTCTGCCACGGCACACAGGAAGGGAAAGGAGCGAATTTTGCCGTGTTAAAATTCCCTTCGAAGTCCGGAGCTGGCAGCGGCGAGGCCAGAGGCTGGCGAGGCAATTGGGGATTTAAAAAAGATTAAACTAATTTCTGTCACAAGGGCATTTTGCTTTTTAATCTTGCCCAGCTTTTTTTTTTTTGTGTTTGGTGAAGCCAATGAGAGAGCAGGGAGCAGGGGGGGCGTGGGGGGGTTAATGCTTTCCTTTGCCAGTGCAACGAGGGAATTTAAAGCAGGAAGCAGAGGTCACCTTTTCCCAGAGATGTGAAGCCGGTCTCGTGGCGAATTAAAAACAATTTCTAATAAATAATTTAAAAATAACAATCAAATAAAAAGGCTCTCCTGGGGGAGGGGAGGTGGGGCACACGCTGGTTTTTAGCAAGTGGATAAAAATGTCACCAAGCCTGACCCTGGTGGCACCAGGACATCCCTGCCCGCCTGCGGGCACAGCTCCTCATGGATTGTCCCCAAAGTGCCACCAAGAGACCCCACAAGACCCGCTCTCCCTGTGCCCAAACTACCTTAGAGCTGCTCTGATTGTCTTGGTATTTTTGTGGGGTGACAAGGACACCCCAGTGCCACCCACCCCTGAACCCTCCACCCTCTCCACGCAATTCCTTGGGATTTTTCCTTTGGCAGATGGAGCCTGGGCAAGGCTCAGACACCACCCGGCACCGTGACACCCACGATGACCCAGCTGGAGCAGAAAAAGCCCCAGAAAGCAAAGAAAAAAGGTAAAAATAAAAAACAAAACCACAGAAGGGTGGAAGGGCTCAGCTTCTCGAGGGCCTGGTGGTGGGACAGGACCTGCCCCAGTGGAAAAGGGGATTTATTTTTCCTGGGTTTCAATTCTTTTTAAAACATTTCAATATCTTTTCTGGCCCGACCAGCAGCAGTACAAACACTAAAAGCGAGTTAATCCTTTTGCCAAAAGGAAAAACAAAAGAAAACAAACTGGAAAGAAAGCAAAAACGGGGAGGGAGCAGGAAGGGGGGGAAAAAAAGGAAAAAAAGAAAGCAGAAACGTCTTAAAAAAAAAGGCAAGCTTTTTATAACAATAATTAAAGCAATAAAAACATACAAAACTTTGTTGTTTTTTAATATATATACACAGTACAAGGCTGAAGCACCTTTTTTTTTTTTTTTTCTCTTTTTTTTCCGCCTGTTCAATCCCAAAGCCGGGGTGACAAAGTGACCCCACGCGTGTCCCTGCCCCTTCCCCACCAACCAGGAACAAAAAGGGACCTTCAACCAGTTTATTGACTTTATTTTTTGATAGCGAAGTGCATTTCCAGGGGGAGCCCCGGGCTGGGGGTGCCGTGCTGGGAGCGGGATCCGGCAGCACCCGGGGCCCCGCCGGGTTTAGTGTTGTCGGTGGAGTCTTTTCATTGTCTTTTCTTTTTTTTTTTTTTCTATTTTTTTTTTTTAGAAAAAAGAACCAAAGAACCAACAAAAATGAGCGTTATAAAGTGTGGGTGGGTGGAGGGGGGCGCTTCAGAGCCGTGGCCCCCGGAGGAGGGGACAGGAGGGGACATGCCGGGGGCTGCTGGCCGTGGGATGGGCTCCCGGCTCCTCCCGGCTCCCGTTTGCTTCATGCATGGCACATTCTCCATTTATTTATTTCTCTTTTTATTTTTTTGTTTTGTTTTGTTTTCTTCCTTTTATTATTAATGATTTTGTTGTCATGGTTTGGGCTTCTTCTTCTTTTTTTTTTTTTTCTTTCTGGTTTTTTTTCCGTTCGGTTTTTTTTTTTTAAATTTTATTTTCGTAGCTTCAAACCTCCCAGTGAAAAATATTAAATATTCAAGGTAATAAAATAGATTATTATTTCTAGACTATATGTTCGGCCTGGCCCAAGGAGCGTCACCTGGGATACCCCTTGAAATAACCCCTAGACCACTGCATTGCAGGCAAGGCAAGGCACTTCCGCAGGTGATCCAGCTCGGCTTGCAGGCGCTCCCGCTCCGACACCATCTTCTGCTTCTGGCTCCTCAGCTCCTGCAGGCAGCAGGGAATGGCAATGGTCAGACAGCTCTAGGGAAGGGGAACGGCAGGGGGAGAGGGTGGGAGGGGTGCAGGGATGGGCAGTGAAGGGAATGGACAGGGAATGGGTGCTGCAGGGAACAGGCAGCGCAGGAATGGGGCAGTGCACGGAATGGCGGCGCACAGTTTGGGATATAGCAGGGGATGGGCAGTGCAGGGAATAGGCAGTGCAGGGATGGGGCAGTGCAAGAAACAGGGAATGGGCACTGCAAGGTCTGGGATACAGCAGGGATGGACAGTGTAGGGATTGGGCAGTGCAGGAATGGGGCAGTGAAGGGATTGGGCAGTGCAGGAATGGGGCGGTGGAGGAAACAGGCACTACAGGGAATGAGCAGTGCAAAGAATGAGCACTGCAAGGAATAGGCAGGGCAGGGAACATGTGCTGCAGGGAATGAGCGCTGCAGGGAATGGGATACAGCAGGGAATGGGTACTGCAAGGTTTGGGATACAGCAGGGAATGGGCAGTGCATGGATGGGGTGCTGCACGGAATGGGGGCTGCAGGGAATGGGCAGTGCAGCGTTTGGGATACAGCAGGGAATGGGGAACTATAGGGAATGGGCACTGCAAGGAATGGGATCCCCTGTGAGATGCTGAGCTCACTAGATGCTCTCATGAGGGATGTGTGTGCTTGGGAAATAGTGGGGGAATAGGGTGGGGGGCACGGAATGGGCACTGTAGGGTTTGGAATACAGCAGGGAATGGGGAACTGCAGGGAATGGGTGCTGCACAGGATGGGTGCAATGCAGGTAGATGGGTGTGCTGTGGGAGGGTTGGGGTGCCCAAAAAGATCCCAAGAAAGTTGGGCACCCACAGATGCTGGTGCTCAGGGCATGGTGTGCCATAGGGATGGGGTGTCCAAGGGATGGGTGCCCAGGGGATGAGTTCCCAGGGAATGTGTGTCCAAGGGATGGATGTCAAAGGGATGGGTGCCCAAGGGATGGGTGCCCAGGGACTGTGTGCCCACCCCCACTCACCGCCATGCTGTGTGACAGCTGCTCAGCTGTCAGGCTCAGGGTGTAGTGCTGGGCCTCCAGCCGCCGGCACTGTGTCTGCAGCACCTGGCGCTCCAGGTTTTGTTCTGCAACAGCCAAAGGACAAGGGCTGAGCACCAGCTCCTCCAGCTCCCTGCACCACCCACGGAGGGTGCCAGCCCTGCTCTAGGCTCTGCCCAGCCAGCAGTGATTGCCCCCAGCATCCCAGAGCGTTCCCAACCCTGGCACTGCCTGTGGGGAACCTTCAGGGAGGACACTGGGCAGCTGAGAATACACTGATTTTTCACACATACATTAATTTTTGAAAAACAACAACAGTGCCTGTTGCTCTCATGCTGCTCCTGCACTGCTGGAGACCCCCCAGCGCTTCCCCAGCCCATCCCAGCAGAAACCAGTGACACCTCCCAAAGCACAAACTGGCATTTCACCCTCTCTGCCCTACACCCCTTACCTTCTATATGTTCCTGGTAAGCTTCAAAAATTGCCTCGATCCCTTGCCACTTGGGCCTGGGGTAATCTTCCTCCTCTTCCTCGTCTTCCTCCTCCTCCTCCTCGTCCTCAGAGGCGGAGTCCCGGGGCAGGGGGGGCAGCGGCCGGGGCGCTGCCTCGGCCGTGCCATTGTGCGGGGCCAGGCGGGAGGGCGCCTGCAGCTCGGGGATGTTGTAGTGGATGGACGTGTCCAGCTTGTGGTTCTGCTCCGCCGCCGTCCCCCCTGTGGGCAGCCACAGTCAGCCCCTGCCCACTCCCCTCAGCCCCTCAAGGATTAATTCCACCCTTCCCAGACCTTTCGGGGTATTACTGGCGGGTTTTTATCGCTCCTGGTGCGCTGGAATAATTTTATTTATTTCAACCACTCAACGGAGTGAGTTTGGAGCCTTTGGAGCTGTATTATCCCTAATTTTTAGCTTCAGCAATGAGCTCATGGGATGCTCCAGCACTGAGTTTCCCACTGCTAAACCCTGGAGCGGGGACAAGGGGGTGATATCCCAGTACCCAACCAGGCTCCTGCATCCCTGCTGCTTTTTCTGGACATCGGGGAGAATTTCTTGATTGGCAGGGTTGTTAAACACTGGAAGGAGCTGCCCTGAGAGCTGGTGGAGTCCCCATCCCTGGAGGGATTCAAGGAGGGCTCAATGTGGCACTCAGTGCAGAGTATTACTCTCCTCTATTGCTTTAGATTTGTAAGTTAGGCCTGTAAGGAAGTTATTGTTTTGTGGTATAGTAAATTCTCTATTAATACCTTGCTAAATTAAGTTACCAATAAAGTTTAAATGCTGTTAAGTTTAAGTGCTGTTAAATTTAAGTTAAGTGCTGTTGAGCCTTTAAACATAACCTGTTGATCAAGTCCAGCCTCAGTTTAGAACAGATATCTACTCTGAACTGGTGACTCAACACGAGGGTCTTCCAACATTCCTTTTTGTTCTTACCCTTTCCTATCCTTTTGTTTCCCCTTCCTCCAGCCTCCACACAGGTTATTTGGGGTTTGTTTATTGACTTGGCATTTTTGTTTGCTTTTCCTCAGAGTGCTTTAACCATCTAACAAACAGGAGAGAGAACCTTGCCAACAAACTTTGCCGTGATGCTGGTTTTACCCTAAACCTGGCTTTGCTGATGATTCCTTAAGTGACTTTAATTCCCAACAACTTCCAACGTTACCTTTGTGCTTCTGCAGCGCCTTCTGCGTGGACTGCAGCACCGACTCATGGAACTGGTGGGCAAACTCCTCAGCAATGAAGGGCTCCCAGGGCTTGCTCTTGCCGTTCATGCTGTGGGACAGCGGCACCGGGATGTCCTTGGGCAGGGGACCCCTGACGTAGCTGAGGATGCTCAGAGCCTTCTTCCCCGGGTGCCCATCGCCCAGCCGGGGCTTCTCCGGCGCCGTGCCCGACTCCTTGGGCCTGCCTGGCTCCTGGGCTCTCAGCTGCTCCAACCTGGAGGCTTCTGCCACCTTCGGCACCTCCGGCACGGAGACGGCGATGCCCACGGGTTTATCCAGGTCCAGCAGGAGCGGAGGCACTGGAGGCTCTTTGGGAAGAGGAGGAGCAGTTGGCTGCAGCCAGGACTGTGTGTGCCACTCAAGGCAAAGCTGTGCCCCCCAACCCAAGACCCAGGAAAGGGTTGGGGCGCTTACCAGTGCTGGGCGCACCGGGGCTGTCCCGCGGGGAGCTCTTCACCACCACGGCGGCCGGCGTGGTCTTCTGCTTCATGGCCTGCAGCATCTCCACCAGCTTCTCCTTGTCTGCAGCATGGGAAGCTGAGCTTTAGTGTAGCCTCAGCTCAGCAGAGCAAGCTCAGGGCCCCAGGCAGATCCCCACAGCACCCCCAGCCCCAGCGTGCACAGGGCCATGGCTGTTACCTTTCCTCTTCTCGGCGCTGATGTGCGTGAGGTTGAAGATGGTGAGGAAGCGCTTCTTCTCCTCGAAGTTGGGGCTGTTGTTCATCTCGTCGGGGCTGTAGCGGGTGGAGAGGGGCAGGCGGGGCGAGGGCGTGCGGCGCTTGTTCTGCACCGTGGGCGGAGAGGGGCTCCGCTCCCGCAGCATCCGCCGCCGCTTGCGCCGCTTCTGGCTCAGCAGCTCCTCCTTCTGCTGCTGCGTGGTGAGCCCGAAGAGCTGCAGGAACTCCAGCTTCTGGGGCGAGCAGGGGCACAGCAGAGCAGGGTCAGCCCCCATCCTTGCCTTCATCCCCATTCTCATCACCATGTCCACTGCCATCCTCATCTTCAGTCCTATTCCCATACTCATGCCCACCCTCATCCCTGTTGCAATCTCCATCTCCATTCCCATTCCCATCCCCATTCCCATCTCCATTCCCCATCTCCATTCCCCATCTCCATTCTCATGCCCATTCCCCTCAACCTCATTTTCATTCCCATTCCTATCCCCATCCTCATCCTCATCCCACCCCCATTCCCGTTCCAATGCCCATCCTTACTGCCATCCCCATTCCCACCCCCATTTCCATCGCCATCCTCCTGCCCACCCTCATCCCTGTCGCAATCTCCATCTCCATTCCCATCTCCATTCTCATGCCCATTGCCCTCATCCTCATTTTCATTCCCATTCCTATCCCCATCCTCATCCCACCCCCATTTCCATTCCAATGCCCATCCTTACTGCCATCCCCATTCCCATCCCTATCCTCATCATCCCCATCTCTAACCCCTTGGTGCTTCTGTACACATGTGGGGATGGTGGCTGTATTGGGAGCTGGGAACTGGTGTAAAGGAGGGGCTGCTCCCCCAGGGGACAGGGAGGGGACAGGGAGGGAACAGGGGAGGGGACAGGGAGGGGACAGGGGTGCCACCAGTACCTCAGAGGACGTGTCCAGCTTCAGCGGGGGCTGCTCAGCCACGCAGCGGAGATGGGCCCGCACCTCCTCCTCGTCGCTGTCGTCACAGGAGTCATCCAGGTCATAGTAGTACCCTGGGGATGGGGAGAGGCTGCTGTGAGGCTGGGAACACCTTGGGGACCTGCTGGGACCACGGGGAACCCCACTGGGGATGGGGGTGCAGCAGGGTAGGATGTCAGAGAGGAGTGATGTGGGGGGTGCAACCCAGTGGAGCCCTGTCCCCTCTCCACCAGTTGTGGCACCTCGCAGGGCATCGCCCATCCCTGTGTATCCTCTTGGCATCCCTCTAGGATGGGTGGCAGGGGGTCAACAGGACACAGGCTGGGGACACTGTGGCGGACCCCCATCCCACTGGAGTGGTGACAGCAATTCCAGCCCCTCCCAGCTCTCTGTCTCCTCCTCACCGCTGTTCTCATCCCCACTCCATCAGCCCCATCAATATTTAAAACCCTCTTATTAGCTCCAGTTCATCATTTATTCATGGGGCATGTCTGCAGCGCAGCAGGGTTTACCGAAGCGCTCGGATGCGGGAACGTCGGCATCCCCGGGAGCCCCCCGGGAGCCCCCCGGTGCCAGGGGGGACACCCCTGCTCCCTCACCTTTCTCACGGGCCTCCCGCCGCCGCCGCTCCTCCAGGTCCAGTTTGCTGACCAGCCTGCGGTGCTGCTGCACGAACTCGTCGTAGATGTACATGGGGTCCTGGGCGCGGGGCTGGGGGGGCCTGTAGGGCGAGCTGGGCTTGCTGGCCTCGGGGAACGGCGTGGCCGGGGCTCTCTGCTGGCTCAGGATGCTCTGAGTGGACTTTTCCAGCTCAGCTAGGAAGGGGGTGTGGGTGAAGGCCCCGTGCTCCGGGGCGCCGGGCTCCCGTCCCGGCGGGTATTTCTCCAGAGCATCCCTCTTCCTTGGGACCTCCTCCAGCTTCTCTGGGCAGAAAACCCTCTCCACCTTCACCAGAGGGATGCCCTGGCGGCTGGGCTCAAAGGGCGCCGGGTGGCTGTGGAGGACGTGGGGCTCGGGGAGGCGCCGGGGAGGGTCGGGGGGGCTCTCCATCAGCGAGACAGGGTTCCAGAGGGACGTGGTGACGGGGTGGTGCTGGGGTTTGGGGGAGATGAGGGGTGGGGGCCCGCCAAAGTGCTGCCCTGGCTCCCGGCTGCTCGGCTCGTGGCGGCTCGATCCCAACCTGCGGGGAGAGGAGAGCACCGGGCAGTGAGGAGCTGGCACTGCCACCGGAGAGCTGGCAGCGCTCCAGCCCCGGGGGATTTTGGGGAGAAATGCGCCTGTTAGGAACACCCAAAGGGGTTTGTGCACGTGGGGCTGCCACACTTGTCCCCTCCACGCCACAAACCTGAGGGATGGGGCAGAGTTAAGGCTGTGCATGGGCAGGTTGAGCATGGATGTGGCTGCATCCCAGGAGCACAGGGCTGGAGACCCCAGCCTTGACCCCAGCGTGGGGACAAGCAAGCCACCAGCCCTGCCACAGCCCCGTGGTGAGGGCAGCACCCCGGCACAGCCCTCCTCTGACAGCAGGAGCCAGAGCCAGCCCGTTACAGGATAAATATTTCATGTGCCCAAGCTGTGCATTTAACACTTTTCCGCTCCAGCGCCCCCGAGCTCCGCGCGCGGAGCAGCGAGTTCAGCCCAGCGCCGCCATGGAGTCACCGCCTGCCCCCCGGGATCCATCCCTCTGCCGCCCCGCTGGATGCAGGAGAAGGATGGGGATGGAATATCCTCAGCTGCAGGTGTCTGGGGGTGACCTTGCTGCCTCCTCTCCGTTCTGGGGTGGGAGGAGCGGATGGGAAGGGAGCCTGCGGCGGGCGCTCGCCTTTGTGCCGCCCCGTGATCCGCTCCTTATTATCCTCGATGAGCCGCGCTAATCCCCTGGATACCCAAAAATAACAAAGGGAGCAGGCGGCAGAGCTGCCTGGATGAGCCTGCACCGCTTAAGTGCTCAGCCACGGGGGCGAGCAAGGCCCTGTCAATCAATTTGGGGCTGTGGGCACGCTCTGCTGCCCCCCAAACTGGCCAGGCTTGGCACAGGTGCCCTCCAAACGAGGCATCCACTGCCCAGTCCCACTGCCTGGGAGGGGGGAGCTGCAATTAGTGGGGCTGGTGGCTGGGCAGCACCTGGCCACTCGCCGCTGGCCCCCGGCCACCGCCCGGGCTCGGCGCCTGCCGCCGCGCAGATGTCGGGCACCAGGAACGCCTGGCGCTGCCAGCACAGCCGGCCTGGCTGGCACTGTATGGCAGGAACCTGCTGGCACCGGCCAGGAACTGTGGCTTCGGCTCATGGGATGTGTGAGGGGCACGGCCGAGGGGTGGTGGATGACTGATGGGGGGCAGAGGTGGGTAAGGGGGTGGGCACAGCCACAGGTTGGGGGGAAAATTCTATAAATCATAATATCATGGCATCACAGAATGGTATGGGGCAAAGAGACCTTAAAGATGATCCTATTCCAGCCCCTGCCATGGACAGGGACACTTTCCACAAGAGCAGATTGCTCAAAGCCCCGTCCAACCTGGCCTTGGACACCTTCAGGGATGAGGCAGCCACAGCTTCTCTGGGTACCCTGTGCCAGGGCCTCCCCACCCTCACAGGGAAGAATGTCTTCCCAATATCCCACATAACCCTCCAGCTTAAGACACGGATATTCCAGCAAGGACAGCAATGACACAGGAAAACACAGCTCAGTTTTGTGGGAAATCTCCATCCCTGGAGCGGGGCTGGCAGCATCCCATCCCTACCTGGGGTGCTCGGGCCGGTGCTCGGGCTCAGCCTGGCTGGGGGCACGGCCTATGTCCAGGTGCTGCTCCAGCACTTGCTGCCGGAACTCCGACACCTGGGACTGCCGATCCTCCTTCTCCTGGCGCAGCCGGCGCTGCCGCGCCAGCCACTTCTCCTCCTCGTTGGTGCGCTGGATGAGCAGCGCCGTGGCCGCGCTGCTCCCGGGCAGGGGGAACACGCTGTGGTTGGGGATGAGGCTGGGCACGGGGTGGTGGGAGCCCGGTGGAGGGTGCAGAGGGTGCTGGATGGGCTTCGGCGTGGGCAGCACCGAGTCCTTGAGCTTGTCTGCGGTGGAAAAGGGGTGATGGAGAGTCAGGGTGTGGAAAAGAGGGGGGGATTTTGGGTTGAGCAGGGACCTGGAGCTGTGGGGCAGCCTCTGGTCAGAGCTCAGCTCAGGGGGCTGCCCACTCGCTGCCAGCCCAGCTGCTGGGCACGCACTGGGCACGGTGCCAGCCTGGCCCGAGTCAGATGGCACAGGCACTGCTGCCGCAGCTGGGCTCCTGGCAAAGCAATCTGGCAGCCAGGACAGCCCATCCCCATCCCCAGACACCTCCCGGGGCCACCAACCCCCTCAGCTTTGCCATCTGGAGGGAGAGGGGAGCAAGGCGAGCTCTGGAAGGCAGGCATTACGGGCATTACCTGCTCTGCTGGGCGCCAGCGGCTCCACTGGCTTGCCCCGCTCCTCGGCCGGGTGCCCCCGCAGCCCGTGCAGCTCGGCCACGGGCAGGAAGGGCCCCTCCATGGCTTTCACCATGCTCAGCTCCTTCTCCCGGGCACGCTCCCGCTGCCTCTCCAGCTCCCGCTCCCGCTCCTTCTCCCGCTCCCGCTCCAGCTCCTTCTCGCGCTCCCGCTCCCGCTCCCGCTCCTTCTCCCGCTCCCGGTCGGCTTCTCGCTCCCGCTCCTTCTCCCGCTCCCGCTCCCTCTGCCGCAGCTCCTCGTCCATCTGCAGCCTGCAGAGAGAAACCAAAAACAAAAGCACCAACCCTAAACATCCCCCTTGGAGCAACTCCCTAAAATCAACCCTGGATGCCTCTCAGCATCCCCTGGAACACCCTTGAACCTCAAACAATTCCTGGGCACCTGCCAGCACCCTCTGCAGCACTCCCAAATCCCTAAGTCACCTGCCAGCATTCCTAGAGCACCCCAAAATCACTGTTGGTCCTCTGTCAGCATCCTTTGGAGCTCCCCATCATCTCCTCACCATCAGCATCCTTTGGATCTTCTCATCCATCCCCCCACCATCGGCAACCTTTGGAGCTCACCCCTGGTCCTCTGTCAGCATTCTTTGGAGCTCCCCATCATCCCCTCACCATCAGCATCCTCTGGAGCTCCCCATCCATCTCCATCCTTTGGAGCTCCCCATCCTCTGGAGCCCCCCATCACCCCCCCACCATCCCGTACCTCTCGGCGGCGAGGCTGGAGATGCGCTCGGACTGCAGGGCGGACAGGGACGAGTGGGAGAGCTCGGGGGGGTACCGGACCCCCGAGAGGTGCAGGTGCATGGCCGAGGGGTGCAGGGGGGGCAGCGAGCCCGGCGCTGGCAGCGGGTAGAAGGGGGACCTCAGTGCTGACAAGCAGTACGACTCATCCATCCTGGGGGGACAGGGATGCTCAGATGGGCAAAGAACCCCCCAATTCCCCTCCCAGGAGCCAGTTGGGCCAAAAAGGCCTCCCCATCAAAGAAGATCTTAGAACAATGATTAATTTAACTCCACAAAAGCCAGGGCCCAAACTGGGATTAGATACCCCACTATGCCTGGCCCTAAATCTTGATGCTTACCCCTACTAAAGCATCTGCCCGAGAACTACGAGCACCAATGCTTAAAACTCTAAGGACTTGGTGGTGCCCCAAACCCACCTAGAAACCGCTGCCTTCTACTGGGAGAAAGGGATGGAGAGCCCCAAAATGCCCTCAGTGCTCCCACCTCCCAGTACCCCAAAGCTCAGCTCATGCAGAGGTATCTCCCAAGGTTTGGAGTGCCCACCTGAAGGCAGGATGAGGAAAGGGGTGGTGTGCCAGGTAGCTGGGGTGGTAGTAGGCGGCGGCAGTGGCGGGGTCGAGGCCGAGGGGCGGCAGGGAGGACATGCGCAGGTCCTCGGCCGTGTGGTAGGGACGGAAGCTCCGCAGGTAATCCTCGGTCACGGCGCTGGGAGGCACCACATGGTGCACGGGCCGCTGCAGGCTGGGGGGCAAGGAGATGGTCACCATCCCTCCCTGTCCCCTGGGGAGATGTTACCTCCCTCTCCCAGGTGGGAGCAGATGTCACCTCTCTCCCCCAGGTGGGAGCAGAGCTCGCAGGGGACACCCTCGCCGTGTGACCATTCCCATCCGTTCTGAGCAGACTCACTTGAGAGGAGGGAAGCGGGAGTCCTGCACCACGGAGCTGGGGGGCAGCCCGAAGGAGTAGGGTGTCCCCAGGAGGTGGGAGGGCACAGTGGGACCCCCTGCCTTCTCCTGGCTCAGGGGGGGCTCCGAGATGAGGCGCTCGCGGCCGGCGCTGCTGCTGCTGCCTCGTGACCCTGCTTCCTGCTGCAAGGACAAGGTGGGCATTAGGGACAGCAGGGGATGGGGAATCACTGCTGCGTCCCCACCCCAACACCCTCAGGAGGTCCCCAGCGTGCCCTGGCTGGTACCAGCACCCACAGGGAAGGATTCATCCACCAGGGCATCTCCTGCATCCAGGCTTTGGAAGGGCAGCTGGAGGGGTGGGAGGGTCTGGAGGCTGCACCGGGGGGCCCCAGTGGGAAAGGAGGTGCTGAAGCCAGGGCAGAGCTGAGGGCAAGACACCCATTACCTGCCTGGAGATTTATGGCTGCTTTGTTCTCCTGGGCTATTAATCACCCGGGGAGGAGTGACACGGCCGGGGGAAATCCAGGCGGCCTTTGATAAGGGCCATAACCCAGGGGTCAGCCCACAATCCCCCCGGCAGCAGCACCCTCCCACAGGGCCTCAGCTGCTTTCCATCAGCCTCCAGCCCTGGTGTCAGCATGAAGGTCACCCCCTCCAGCTGGGGAGGGACCCCGAGCAAGGGGGAACAACTTGGGGTGACAAGAGACCCCAAAGGATCTGACAATTAGTGGGGCGACCCCACCAGCAAGACAAGTCTTGGTTTAAAAATTTTGATTTTTCATTGCACCTTCTCCATTCAGCAGCTGAGGAGGAGGAGGATGGTGGCACCCACAGCATCCCCCAGCCCGTGCATCCCTCCCCACCCCATCCCATCCCTCCAGGGCAGGGCCAGCCCCAAGGACACCACAAAGGGTGAGGTGTCCCCCATCATGCAGTGTCAGACAGACATCCCCACCCTTGGTTAATCCCCACACCGGGGGGGACACGGGGGGCACACGGGGCTGGGGAGCACCCTGACACCCCACCCACCCCTCTGAGCTCCCGGGGATCCCAGTTCCATTTATCTCCCCCCCTCGCCCCCCGGCGTTTCTCATCCCCTAGCCTGCCTCTCTTTGTGGTTTAATTAGTCTTTCCAAGTGGCATAATCCCCCCGGGAATCTGCCTGTAGCATGCTGGAGGAGAGGAGAGCCACTAACGATGCTTCTTAATTAGCTGCTCTCCCCCCTATCCCTCCCTCCTCCTCCTCCTCCTCCTCCTCCTTCCCTGCCCTCCCCTCCGGATGGCAGCCCCAGTGACAACAACGGGGGACACGCTGTCAGCACGGTGCCAGCTCGGGGACACAGCAGGGAGGGGAAGGGACCAAATGTGGGCAGCACATACACGATACCCCATACCCTCCATCCTTTAGGGCAGCCCCAAAGCCAGCCCTACGATACCCCATACCCTCCATCCTTTAGGGCAGCCCCAAAGCCAGCCCTACCTGTCTGCCCTCGCTCCTCCAGACGCCGTTGACCGTCTTGGTGGGGGCGATGGTGACCACGGGCGGCGTGCTGGGCACGCTGTGTCCCCCCGGGGGGACAATGATGGGGCCCATGGGGCCACGTTTGGGGGTGCTGGCAGGGGAGCTGTGGTTGGTGGCTGGAGAGGACACCGGGGATGATTCGCTGCTCAGTGAGGAGCCTGGAATTCAAGCAGAGATTGAAGAAGTTAGGAGAAAGGGAGTTAGCTGGATGGAGACACCCTCTGGAGGAGCTGGAGGATCTGAGGGCACTTGGAACCCTTCAGGGTTGGGATGTTCAACTGGGAATGTTTCAGCTTTCAGGATGCTCAAATGGGACACTGGGCTTGGATGTGGACCCCAAAATTCCTTCTCTGAGAGAGAGAAAGAGGCACAAAGGCCACAAGGGCAAAAAGAAGTGAGAACCAATGACACCAAGACCCTTGGGGACACAAGGAGAGAACCCAGAGGCTGAGTGGATGGAGCTGCATTGCTCACTGCAGGGAGCAGGGTTGGGGCACTGGGACGCACTCAGGGTGTTCAGTGTCCTGCCAGACTCCCAAACTGGAGGAAATTCCCCATCTTCCATCCCAGAAGTTCCCAGTGGTGCCAAAGGTGGGATGGGGCAGCCTCTTGCTCCCACCTAACAGGGACTGCCAAACCCCCCAGTCCCACAGAGCCCCTTGGCACAAGCGACACCGATGCTGGCCCCAGACAGCCCCATCTTCCCAAGGCAGACCCAGAGACTCCTCAATGCAGCTGCAGGAGCTGTCAGGGACAGGCCAGGGCCTCTGGGGACACTGGGATGAAGGAGTGGCTCCCTGAAACCCCTGGGCAAGGCTTTGGTTTCATTTGCATAACACATCTGTACTTTAAGTTATCCCCACCCCAGGGATGCTGGCCATATTTCCAAAGGGCAAACAGAAACGGAGTGAAGGTGGAGAACAGGAAAGGCAGAGAAATCCAAATTCCACATTAAGCAGGGCACAGGGAGCCTGGTGAGAACACTTCCCATTCCTCAAACCCATCTGGGCAGCCTGGGGGGTTCTGAACCCCAAACTCTGCTCCCTCCATCCCAGAGTCTGGGTCAGGGGGAGATTCCAATGTGCCAGCAGGGATCAGCTGAGGAGTGGGTTGTGGTCACAGGATGAGGTGACAGCGATGCTCCCAGGCAGGGAGCAGGGCACAGAGAGAGGCCTGAGTGTACAGGGCATCTCCTGAGTGTGCAGTGCATCTCCTGAGTGTGCAGGGCATCCCCTGAGTATGCAGGGCATCTCCTGAGTGTGCAGGGTGTCTCCTGAGTGTGCAGGGCATCCCCTGAGTATGCAGGGCATCTCCTGAGTGTTCAGGGTGTCCCCTGAGTGTGCAGGGTGTCTCCTGAGTGTGCAGGGTGTGTCCTGAGTGTGCAGGGCATCTCCTGAGTGTGCAGGGTGTGTCCTGAGTGTGCAGGGTGTGTCCTGAGTGTGCAGAGTGTCCCCTGAGTGTGCAGGGCATCTCCTGAGTGTGCAGAGCATCTCCTGAGTGTGTAGGGTGTGTCCTGAGTGTGCAGGGTGTGTCCTGAGTGTGCAGGGTGTGTCCTCACCTTCCCAGCGTGCAAGGCCACTCCCCTGAGTGTGTCCTGTGGGCACAGCAGCCACTCCCAGAGCGTGCCAGCAGCTCCTCACATTACACCCACCTCATTCCCTTGCCCTCTCAGACCACACAACCCCAGGAGGGGGCCAGGGGCTGGGAATGCCGGGGGAAGCAGGAGCATCCCCGGGCTGCAGGGTGGGAAGGAAGGATGCTCCAGAAGGACGCTCTGTGGAAGGATGCTCAGCAGAGCAGAGGCCGGGAGGAGCATCCCGCTGCCCTCCCTGATTAACGATGCCCGAGTCGCTCCGAATCGCTTTCATTTGAAGAGCAGCGAGGCTGGGGGAAGGAGAAAGGCTGTCCCCGACAAAGGAGGCCGATTTGACACCCACTGAAGTCTATCTTGTCAGCGCAAGGCCAACAACAATTAGCAGCCTAATCCCCTCTGAGCTGGGAAGCCATTACTCACCACGCGATAGCGTTAACAATCAATACCATCACAATGAGCCCGGCAATTAATGAAGCTAAAGTCTTACTTCAGAACCTTAATTCTCGCTGTGTGGCTTTAAACGGGAGGGTTTGTGATCGTTATAATTAACTGGTGGTATTCAGCCAGGAGTTAGTCAATGAAACTAATCTGGATTGGAGATGACAAGAGGCACAGTGTGATGGTGTCACCTTTGTTTTCTGACCTCCCGCTTCCCTGCTCGGCGATAGCAGATTAGCAGCCCGGGCTGACAGGCAAATGTAATTAACAGCTGAGACCCTGACGGAGAACTGGGAACAGAGAAGGGAGGGAGGGGTGGGATTAAACCCACCCTGAGGACAGCCCCGGGCAGGACAAGAGGCGGCAGCCCCCGGGCAGGCGGTGGCTTTGTGGGGCTCTGCTGGGAAGGGGTGGGTCAGGATGAGCCCTGGCGGTTTGGGATGCTGTGGAGCAGCAGGGGATCTCTCCAGGGATGTGCCAGCACACCTGTGAGCCCATAAAGCTGGAATAAAACCAGTGATCCTGCATGGATCCGGCATCTGCCACAGCAGAGCATCTCCGGAGCTGGGAAGGGGAGTGGAGCGAGCAACTCCCGTCGTGGGAAGTGGGTGAGGATTTCAGGGAAAAGCAATTCGATTCCTGGTGCTAAAAACCACAGCAAGGAGAAAAAAAACCCTTCCCAACACGCACCCAAACCCACACGGATCAAAAACCTCTGGGATGAGGCACCCAAATGGGCAAGGGAGGGGTTTTTGCAAATAAACCATGCAGGTGTTAAGGGGAAATCCAAAGGGAATGTGTGGCTGCTTCTCTCCAGTGCCACAAAATCCATGCTCAAACCTGCTGATGTCCCTTGGGATGGGCTGAGCAGCACAGGGAGGGCACAAGCTGTGGGGTGGGAGAAGGGGAAAAAAAAGCAAAATAATTCCCCAAACTCAATCAATCGCTCCAAAGGAAGCAGATGGGTTCCAGAGGAAGCAACTGGGGAAAACCAGGAGCTTCCAGTGAGGATAAAGAGTTACAAGGACCTGGGATCCCCACACTTTTCATTGGGAGCAGCTGATGGTTCAGGCCATGGCTGTGCCAGAGATTTTTGGGCTGCAAGGAGGGTCTTGTAGATGGTGCTTCCAAAAGGGATTTTCCAAAAACAGCCCTGCAAAAGGGGTCCTGGGAGAAGGATTGAGCCAAAGGGGCCTTTTAAATAGGGTCTTCCAAAAAGACTTGCAAAACACATCTTGCAAAGGGGTTGGGTGCAAAAAACAACTTGCAAAGGGATCAAAGTGCCCAGGCAGTGGGTAATGATCCAAGGGGAGCACCCACCCATGCAAACAGCAGAGATAAAGACTATTTCATCCCAAATTGGTGATATCAGCAGTCTCCTAAAACACTTCCCAGCCTGGGGACTGGCTGCCTCCCCATCTCGCTGTGGGAGCCCTGGCAATTCCCATGGGACACACTCCCTGTGGAAGGGGAACCTCGGGGTGCTCCAGAAGCAGCTCACACCCAGCACCCCACATCCAAACAGAGACAGGGGTGTGATGGAGGATGTGGGTGACAAGGGCTGGGCACCCCTGGGGCTGTTCAGTCGGGAAATTTGGCTGGGGAAGTAGCAAATTTGGGAAAAAGCAGCGTGGTGGGAGGGCACAGGGCTGGTCCCTGCCATGCTGTGCTCTCCCAGGGCACAGTGAGCACTCGGGTCACTCCGGATGAACTGAATTCCCAAACTGCCCCCTCCAGACACAGCATCAGTGGGGGAATGGCAGGACAACACCAACTCCAGCTCCTGGGAGAGGCACCAGCGACTGTCACCGCCCTGTCCCTGTCCCTGTCGCTGTCCCCACCTCTGGGCTCCTCGGCCTGCTTGGCGAGCTTGCGGAGCGCGGCGGCGAAGCTGGAGGAAGGTGCTGCCTGGACGGACAAAGTGCTGCTGGCGGCGGGGCTGCCATTGGGGACGATGGAGCCGTTCAGGGGCGACGGGGTCAGGGGGCTCACGGTGGCCGTGGTGCGGGTGGCCGTGGAGAGCATTCCTAGCGACGGCGACTTCGGCTCATGGCTCATGCCTGCCAAGCAGAGACAGCGGGTTAGACACGAGGAGATGGGGGCTCAGTTTCCCCCAGCAGCTCCTTTCTTCTAGTTTGTCATCCCACTCCCCAAAATGCACCCCGAGTTCAGGTAATGCGGGGAAGTGTGTCCCAGCATTCCAGAGTCCCACTAAACCCCCAGGATAATGGAGCAGGAGGGCTCAGCAGAGCTCTGCAGGGTGTTTTGGGGGACACCGGGACTTCAGCATCCTGATGCAGGTGGTGGGGAGAGGCTGACTCGCATGGTGCTGCCAAAATCCCAAAGCACCACTGCTGCACCCCTTGTTGTCACTATTGCACCCCCAAATCCCAGCCACTGCACGCTCAAATCCCCACCACTGCAACCCTAAATCCCCACTATTGCACCCCAAATCCAGGCACTGCACGCTCAAATCCCCACCACTGCACTCCTAAATCCCCAATATTGCATCCCTGGACCCCCAGCACTGCAGCCCCAAATTCCCACTGCTGCATTCCAGGATCAACAATATTTCATCCCTGGGTCTTCAGTACTGCACCCTCAAATCCCGAGGAACACATCCCTGGATCCTCAGAACTGCAGCCTTAAATCCCCACCACTGCACCCCCCCAATACCCCAATATTGCATCCCTGGATCCCCACCACTGCACCCCCCAAAACCCCAATATTGCATCCCTAAATCCCCAGCACTGCAGCCCCCAATATACCCCAATATTGCATTCCTGGATCCCCAGCACTGCACCCTCAGCTCCCCAAATTGCCCCTTCAAATCCTCACAGCCCAAATCCCCACATTGCCCCCCAAAGTACCGAGGTCCTAAAGGGCACAGTGACCCCAAAAGTGCGGCTCAGGTGCTGAGCAGGAGCGTGCAGCCCTCCCCGAGCCCCCCCAGCTGTCACACCAATTGCTCCAGGGCTCTCCACCTCCCAAAACAGCAACTGCTGATGTCAGGGCCCTTAAAATAGACTTCACCCAGCAGCTTCATTAACACCAGCCTAAAATTAGCCCGGCTCCCAGGTGGGCAGGAGGATGGGGGGGGGTCGTGGGGCAGCCCCCAAATCCCAGAGGGCTTGAAGGCATTGAGCACCTGCAGCATCCATCCACTGCAGAGGGAGGGTGGATGGAGCATCCCCGAGCATCCCGCGGCAGCTCCAGGCTGGGCAGGAGGGCGGGGGGCGCCTCGGGAGCCGGGGGGGCACGGGGGGCACTCAGCGTTGATTAATCTTTGCCCCCCGGCCCCAGGAGAGGCGGCCGGCGCGGCGGCGCTCTCCCCTCTGCCCTCATTATACAAGCATTTATTAACTCCGCTGCTCTCAGCCATTGACTGCCGCCTTGTCGACACGCTCAGGCTCATGTAAATTCATTACCGGAACAGCTGGGAAGCCAACCCGCCACGCCAGCCCGGCCCCGGCACCCCCGGGCTCTGCGCTGGCACCCCCGGGCTCTGCTCCAGCCCCGGATGGGGGCTCGGTGCCCCCCGCCCAGAGCGGGCACCGGGATCTGCCTGCAGCACCAGGCGCCCACGCACCATCCAAAGGGGACACGGCACTCCAGGCACAGCCTGCAGCTCCCATGCACCTCCTGAGCACTGCCCCACATCCACCAGCACTGCCCCACATCCACTGGGTACTGCCCCACACTCACCAGGCACAATCCTGCATCCCCAGGCACTGCATGGCATCCCCTTGGCACAGCCCTGCATCCCACAGGCACTGCCCCACATCCACCAGGCACGGCCCCACATTCCCCAGGCACTGCCCTGCATCCCCCAGGCACTGCCCCACATCCACTAGTCACAATCCTGCATCCCCAGGCACAATCCTGCATCCCCAGACACTGCCTGGCATCCCCTTGGCACAGCCTTGCATCCCCCAGGCACAATCCTGCATCCCCTTGGCACAGCCCTGCATCCCCAGGCACTGCCCCATATCTCCCAGGCACAATCCTGCATCCCCTTGGCACTGCCTGGCATCCCCTTGGCACAGCCCTGCGTCCCCAGGCATTGCCCCACATCTCCAGGCACATCCCCAAACACTTCCCAGTGCCCCCCAGCTCCTCCCCACCTTTAACCCCACCATAACCCCCACTCCCAGCCCCAATCCAGGTCTGGAAACGCTTTTCCATCCATCACCAGGGATCAGCAGGCTGGCACACGGGCACGGGGCTGAAGCAGGGCATCACCCGTGTGATGCTCAGCTGATCCCCAAACGCCTCCCGGCCAACTGCTGATCCCAGTGGGATTTGCCAGGCGAGCTCAGGGCAGCGAGTGGCCGGGGCAGCGTGCGGGGAGCTCTCCTGCCCCGGGGCCGAGCCGAGCCGCTGCCCCAGCCGCGCTCCAAACCAGTTCTGCCGCTCCCTGCCCGCGATAAAATCGGCGCCTCCGCCCCGGCTGGGGCCCGAGCAGCGCCGCTCACCCGCCGTGCCCCGCCGCCGCTGGCGTCCGTCTGTCCGGGCGTCCCTGGGCTGCTCTGCGGGACGGCTGCCAGCTGGGGAAACTGAGGCACGGGGAGCTGGCTGGGCGGGAGCATCCACACCGGGATGGGAGATGGGATGTGGGGCTGCATCCCCCCATCCCTCCGGCACCCCACTGCCAGCACGGCGTGGGTGTCACTCACCCCTGCGGGTGGCTGGGGACGCCGTGACGCCCCACGGTGAGGTGGGGCCCCCCCGGCCCTGCCCCTCCCCGGCTGCTTTCTCAGCAGACAGATCCGTGCGGAAAAACAGGTCAAGTTCGGTGCCTGGAGCAGCCCGGGGTCACGGCAGCGGTTGCCTCAGCAGGGCGGGGAGAGGAGCCCCAAAACGGGACAGGCTGTCCCTGCAGTGTCCCCAGCCCTGGGTGGGTACAGCTGGCACTGCCGTGCACCCTCCCTGGCACAGTGATGCCTGAACCCCCCACGCACCGAGGCAGGGGGGCTTGGGGACACCTGGGTGCCCCGCTGAGGCCACAGGGGGAGGCTGGGGAGCTGGCGATGTGTCACCCTGTCCCCGTCCCTCCCACAGCATGTGCCCGGGCACAGCAGCACAGGGAGTGTCTGGCATTCCCGGTGCCCGCTGGCTGCGTGCCCGCGGAGCAGGCACAGCAGGAGGAGGAGGAGGAGGAGGAGGAGCGGGCATGGCAGGGTCACTGCCACGCTCCCCGCAGTGCCACACACGGCACCACCGCAGGGCTGGCACCTCCGGGGGCACAGAACCCCCCAGCCCCGGCTGCTGGAGCCCCCCCGAGCCCCCGCATCGCCGGCGCAGGGCTGGGAGCCGGGAGCTGGGAGCGTGCCATGTTCTCTCCATCTGCTCCTGATGATGCTGGCGGGTTTTTTGGCAGCGGGAGCCTCCTCCGGCAGCGAGAGCAGAACCAGTCTGGCTGCCTGGTGGGGCTGGAGACAAATAAAAGCCCTTGGCAGCCGCTGCGGGCAGGCAGGAGCGGGCAGCGAGGGGCAGGGACGGGCTCCCAGCACCCTGAGATCCCTGGGCACGGGGTAGGGCTGTGGGGAAAGGGGGAATTGGGCAGGTTTAGCACCTCGGCTCCCGATTGCCCCCTTCCCAGCACCTTGAAAGGCCTCTAATGAGCGTGGAGTGCCCTTGGGAGCAGATTGCCATTGAACTCGACCTGCACCAGCCGCCCGCTCTTACAGCAGCTATTTTGAGCTGCCGGGCTCCCAAGTGCTGGAACTAATAATTTATTACCAAATACGATCAGGCAGCAGCTCCAGCCCCTGGCAAATGGAGCGGAAAAAAACCCAGTGCGGCGGGAAGCCGAGGGAGTGGGGAGAGACGAGAGCATCCTGCATCCTCCTCCTCCTCCTCCTCCCCGGGGATGGATCCGCACCCACCCTGCAGCGCCGCAGCTGGGACGGAGCCCGCTCGGCCAAACCCTCTGGAAGGCTCCACCACGCCGGTTGCTGCTGGTTCCCCGAGGGATCTGGGGTGCTGAGGATCCCCCCCGAGCCTTTCCCCCCTCTCCCGCTCCGGAGCCGCATCCAGCTGCACGCTCGGAGCAGGAACAGCTGCTCCGCATGGATTGCCGATGCTAATGGCCTCGCATTGTCAGCCCCCGTTCCCTCTGTGCCTGAAGGCAGCGGGCACAGCCCCAGCACGGAGGGCAGGGGGCCAGGCCCAGCGCGTGCTGTGGTGGCCCTGTCACACACCCTGTCACCCCCGGGGCAGAGGGGACAGGCAGGGGACAGGCAGAGGTGACCAGCTCTCCTCCCTCCTGGCAATGCCCTGCACGTTTTCCACCCCTCATTAAAGCAGCTCTGCCGCCGCACCTCCAACATGCTCCATTAATTAATTAATTGATCGATCCCAGCCCGTGCTCCTGCCCTCCCTCCCCACTTCCCAGCACGGGAGGTGGCCGGGCTTGGTGTCCCCAAGTGTCCCCAGTCACAGAGAGATACAGTCACAGCCTCTGCCCCATTTTAGGTAGAACCCACGGCCCATCCTGGGAACACCCCCTTGGAGGGGCCTGGATGGGTTCCCCGTGGTGAGGAGCACCTTGGGTGGGATCTGGGCTCCCTGTGGAGCATCCAGCACTGCTATCCTGGAGGCTGGGCCTCCATCGATCACTCCTGCATGGACCATTGATCTGGCAAACGACAACAAGCAAACTAATAAGAGCTCGTTTGGAGGGCGCAGCGCTGGGGATGGAGCGAGGCCCGGCGCTTTCCCTCCCTTCCCAACCCTCCCGTGCCCAGCCCAGCAGCCCTGGGAGCCTTTGCAGCCCTCAGGAGATCCAGCCAGGGGAAAATTTACTTTAAAGCAACTTTCTGCCCTGTTTTAACGCTGGGAGCTTGGAAAATCAAGCCCCTGTCCCCCAAGGGTGCTGCTGGGCCCTGAATTCCCCTCTGCAGCTTCAGGGTTGGGCTGGCAGCTCCTCTTGGCTCCTGATGCCCAGATCCAGGTGCCAGCTGCCTGCTGAGGGTCCCTCTGCTTTGGGGTAAGCTGGGTACAGCCCTCACCCCCTTCACCCTGGTGTCTTCTGGGGCTCTTCAGTGGCTTGGTGGGGCACTGGGCACTCCATGGGGCTGCCAGGCATTGTCTGGAGACACTGGGATGCTGGAGAGACTGGGCACTGCACTGGGATGCTGGAATTGCCTGGGAGAGACTGGGCTCTGCACTGGGATGCTGGGAATTGACTGGAGATGCTGGGCACTGCACTGGGATGCTGGAATTGCCTGGAGATTTGGGAATTGCACTGGGATGCTGGAATTGCCTGGGAGAGACTGGGCACTGCACTGGGATGCTGGGAGTTGCCTGGAGATTTGGGAATTGCACTGGGATGCTGGGTATGGTCTGACAGAGAGCTGGGCACTGCACTGATGGGCACCTAATGGCCCTGCCAGGCATTGTGTGGTGCTGCCAGGCACAGCACAGCAGCACTAAATGGTGCCACGGGGCACTCCCCAGTGCCACTGAGCATTGCTGGGCATTCCACAGCGCTGCTGGGCATCCCCTGGAGGTGGCACTGGGCATTCCCAGATGCCACAGGGCACGGCACAGCAGCACTGGGCATTCCACAGAGCCCTTGGGCAGCACCTGGGTGGGAGCCAGGCACCACACAGTTCTGCCAAAACTTACACAGAGCTACCAGCCACGAGAGCAGGCAATGCCTGGCACCCCCAGGCTGCCCTCCCGTGCCCACATGCCCGTGCCCCATGTGCCCAGGTGCCCGGGCTGGCGCAGGCGTGCAGCAGCAGCAGCAGCAGCAGCAGTGCATTGTTTTGGGCGCAGGATCCCTTGCCCAGCAGATGGCAGGTATAACAAAGCAGCTTGCTGCGGCCAAGCCAATTATTTATCTAATTATGATTTACCACTTAACCACATGATCTTTCTGCAGAGTTGTAGGCAATTAAAACCGGGGTGATTATGTGGATTATGCAAATCGGCTGGAGCCGGGCGAATAAAATTGGAGATTAGAGTTTCACACAGGCTGGATCTTGCATGGGGCAGGTCCTGGAGGGGCAGGGGCAGGGCAGGGGGGCTGCAGAGAGGGGCAGGGGGCTGCAGGCAGGGCCAGGGGGCTGCAGGCAGAGTGGGAAGCCAGGACTCAGCCAAGGGAAGGGGCTGCAGGGCACAGTTGGGAAGTGCCAGGACAAGGTGAGCAGATGCCTCGTGCCACCCCCATGAAGCACACCCAAAAACTGCCCCCATCACGGGGTGGGTGCCCACAGGGGATCCCTGCTGCTGGTGGGTGACGCTGCTGGCACCAGGGACTCCCCAGCATCCACCCCAAAAAGCTGAGAGGGGTTCCACAGTGCAGCCCCCATCCACAGGACAGCTCATGCCAGGCATCAGGGGCAATTAATAACAGGTACTAATAACAGGTATTAATAACGAGTACTAATAAGGGGCATTAATAAGGAGCATTAATAAGGAGCATTAATAACACTGCCTGGCAGATTACGCCGCCCGCCCGGCTCGATATGAGATTTATGGATGGCGCAAAGGCCGGAAATACAGGAGCATTAATGGTAATTCCTCGTGTCCTAGCAAAGGTCACAGGCAATCTCCATCAATCCCGCTGCAGAGCAGGGGGTCTGGGCAGCATGGGGGGGTCTAGGCAGGATGAGGGTCCCCCCTTCACCCCCAGCACTTTCTGGTGGTGCATCACGGGCCAGAGTGAAAGGTTTTACCTTGGGATAAGAAATTATCCCTGGTAAACAGAGAATTTGCTGTGTGGATTTTCATTTTCCTGATCGGTGCCCCACATCTGAGCTATGAGATGTTGTGGAGGTCTTGGGAAGACCTTGGGTTTCTCCAAGCCTGAGAGCACCTGCAGGGTCACCAGGGCTGCCTTGATGGGTGTTTCCCTTTTCATGGAACCCCACAAAAAAATGAGGAATGTTTGAAGGAGCAGAGATGTCCCTGGAGCCATTCTGGTGGAGATGGGGATGCTGCCAGCACTGGTGGGACAGATCCAGCACGTTCCTCATGGCAAGGATGATCAACCAAAAGCCCAGCAAGGGGAGCAGACCCCTCTTCTCTTCCCATGCCAGGATTTAGGGTGATTAATGCCAGTGATCCCATGTGCTGGAGCTGGGAAGGCCGGCCCGTGCCCCCGTGAGCAGCATCTTTCCTTTTCGCCTACAGTAATCCTCAGCCTTTCCAGCAAATTATTAAAATTCACTTATATTTAATCTGCCTGCTGGAATTAATTGAATTTTTACGCTTGGCAAATGTCAGTGGGTGCACGCTGCCTCCCAACGGGGACCCGGCTGCAGGTGCAGCGGGCACAGCCCCCGGCTCTCAGCGCTCTCCAGGGATAAATCCCACCCTGGAGCAGGGCACAGGGTGCCCACAGGCCCCTGTAGGATGCCAGGATGGCAGCAGCCTCCCAGCTCTGCAGGAATGCTCAGTGACACCAGGCAAACCTCCCTGTGCAGGGAAGCTCCCCAAATCCCATGGGATTCCCAGCGTGGTGGCTTTGGAGGGGACATTGGGAGCCCCTCTCTCCCTTTCCCACACCAGTGCTGGAGATGCCAGCGCCCTGCCTGGCATTGTAGCCGTCCTGGGGGTGATGAGAGCCTTCCTCCCCTCCCCATCCTCCTCCTCCCTCCTCGCAAATTGCCAAAGCATCTAATTTGCCCGCTGGGAAGGCCGAGGGAAAAGAGCCTCTATTTTGCTGTAATAAGCCCTCCAGACAAAGGCGGGATGAGCCATTCAGCGCCGGCAAGGGGGAAGGGTCCGGCCCCACGCCGGAGCGGTGCCAGGGGCTGGGGGAAGCCAGAGATCCCCTCCCTGTCGGGGGAGCCAGCACTGGGGACACGCACACAGGATGGGACGCTCACCCCAGGATGACCCCGGCGTGATGCCGAGCTCCTGGATGACCACTGGGATGGGACACATGGCTCTGACCCTACAAACTGACACAAAATCCCAAACCCAGGTGGCTTCACTTGCTGCTGGCCCCATGAACATCCCCATTCCCTGCTTGGGGATGCTCCTCTCCCCACCCACCGGGATGGAGAAGTTCACGGGCAGCAGGAGCCACGGGGGACCCCAAACTTCCAAACTTGACTGGCGCTTGCCCCCCTGCACCACCGCCCGGCCGGGATTATCATAAATTAAGACGTAATTACTCCATGGAAATTTACAGCACAAAGCTGCGGTGCTAACAAGTGTGTTTGGCGGCACTGGGGGGACATACAAAGCGCTATTGTCTGGCAGGCGCCAAAAAAGCTGCTGTGCCCCCAAACCCACACAGCCCGGGCACAGGGATGAGGGTGGGGATGGCCACGGAGCCACAGCAGGGCAGAAACACAGGGAATCATGTCTGTGTGACACAGAGATCCAAAAGGAGGGTCCCACCAAGGAGGGCAGGGTGAGGATGCCCAGGGTGATGGGTGCCCCCTGAGCAGGTGCCACGGCTCTGCTGCCCAACAAAGACATCTCCTTTATTCCCTCAAATAACTCTCAGCTCCCTACCATGGGTGCTGCACCCAGCAAAACACCACCTCTAAGCCCTTTTGCCCAATTTCAGCACACACGGGGTTAAAACTAAATCCCCTGAAGACCTGGAAGGGGGGGGACACACATGGGGACAAGTGCCAGAGCTGTCGTGTGTGTCCCCCCCCCAGTGCTGCCACATTCCCCCAGCTGTCACACGCATTAAAAAATAATAATCATCAACGTGGCAAAAAAAAAAAAAACCAACAAAAAACCAACAAAACCAACCAACAACCGAACCCAACAAAACAGTGAGAAAATATTCAGGCGGCTAAAACAAATCCAGCAATAAAGGAGCTGGGATCCTCGGAAAGCTGGCTGTGCAATTAAGCAGTTTTCTGCTGTACGCCGATAATCACCTAATTATACTATTAATGACAGTTCAACCTGCTCGGAAATAAAAGGACATTCTTCCATAACAGGATGCCAGCTGTTTGTTACAGATGTCAAACATCTTTAGAGCATTATTATTAAAAGAAGGGGGGAAGGAGGAAGCTTGGGGATGCTGAAGCACAGCCGTCTTTTCCCCCTCAGAGCATCTTGCAAGGGATGAGGGGAGGGGGTTTGGAGTGTCACCCCCACTTTGACTCCAGGAGAAGAATCTGTCAGAGGGGTTTTTTCGGCGGGGGTCGATGTTTGGAGTCATAAATCCCCCAGCGTCGGGCTCGCTCGCGGCGAGAGGCGCCTGGGTTTAATTAAGCGCAGCGTTTGGGAAATAAAAGTTAAAAATCAGTCATAAAATTAAGAGGGAGGGGACGCTCCTGCTGCCAGGCTCGGGGCAGGGCTGGCCCCGCTCTTCTCCCCCCGCCCCGGCTGCCAGCGCCGGTGCCTCGAGCGCGGCTGCCGCTGCCGGCGGTGCCCGCGCACGTGCCGCGGTGCCGTGCCAAGGAGCATCCCGGCAGGTGCCGGCAGCCGGTGCCAAGGCGAGGGAGAAGGGGGGGACACGCCGGGGAGAAAGGCAGCACCTGCTCCCCCTCGAAACCCCCGCGGTGCCTTGGGAGGTTGGGAGGTTGGGAGGTGAGCGGTGCCCGCTGCACTCGCAGGGATTGGGGTGCGGCGGTGCCAGGAGGGAGGGGGCAGTGGCAGGGGTGCCCCAAATCGCCAGCCAAATTCGCCCTGGGGTGATTCCACCTCTCCCCCAGCAGCTCTGTGCTGGCACAGCCGTTCCTGGGGGGCAGACGGGTGCCCAACCGCCGTGGGGTGATGCCAATGCTGGCGTTACCCACCCACCCAGCCAGACACAGCTTTGCACCCTGTCCTATATAGCTACAGAGAAATCTGCCTGTAAAACCATCAGGAACCGGGTTTAGCCTGGGAATAAAGAGATTATGCAGGGGAGGGGGGTGAGAAAGGAAGAAGGAAGGAAAAAGGGGGTGTCTGGGAATAATTCACCCCCCTCCTGGCTGTGTGGCTACTGATATCCCGGGTGCCTGTAGGGCCATGGCATGAACAGGATGGCTGCAGAAAGGCTCCAGATTTTCAGGGTGCCCACCCACCCACTCAGAGCTGATGGAGCCCCCTCCCCAGGCCAGGACCCCCTGACCCCTTGGCACAGGCTAGGCTGGCACTGGCCTCACTTGCCAGACAAGATCCAGCGGGAAAAAACCATCTGCGAAGCATCCCCCCGCCGAGCTCCGAGCAATGCCCCCAGTCCCCCCCTTCCCCTGGCTTCCCTCTTCCCCCCCTCCCCTCCTCAAACCATCGCGGGGAAGCTGGAAAGTGGTTGACATGGTTGCCATGGCGACCGAATTTAGGACTGGCGAGAGGAGGAGGAGGAGGAGGAGGAAGATGGTGCGGTGGGCAAAGGAGGAAGGCAGGAGGACTTCCCGGCACCCCAACACGGCTTGGGCATCACCCAGCCCCCCTCAGCCCCCCACCAACACCTCCTCGTGCACCCCTCCACCCCTCACCCGGCGAGGATGAGGAAGGGCATCCCCAAACCCCAGACCCAGCTGAGGGGACGCCAAGAGCGGGGCTCAGCGCTGAGCACCCCAAACCCAGCCTGGGGGTGGCTGTGCCCGCCCAGCGCCGCCGAGAGCCGCCGGTGACTCACAGCTCGCGGCACCCGCCGAGCCGAGCGGGTGTTTACGCGGCATCACCCGGCTCCTTCCATCTGCTTTGATCCAGGGGCTAAATATTCCCGGCCCCGGCATAAAAATAGGAACCATTTGGGAAGGTCCTGAGTCAGCAGCATCCGCTGCCGGCACCCACCGCCATCCTCCCCGGCACGGGGAGCCCCAGGGCCACCTGGGGGATTGCCGGATTTGGGGACGCTCACAGGAAGGGGGAGCCCCCAAAGAGCTGTGTGTATCCAGGTGCCACCCTTGTGCCTGCTGGAGCAAACAGCCAGGCCCTCCGGGGATGCTCTGTGTCCCCGAGGGGTGATGCTGTCCCCAAAGGAGGGTGGTGTCCCTGAGGGACACTGACACGACCACAGGGTGACAACTGCACCCATGTTATCCCAGGAGATGAGCCTGAGCGTGGCTCCCATATGGACCAGCAGGGAATGGGGTCCCTTCCCTGTGCCCTGGCTCTCAGGGATGCCTGGTGGCAGGTCCCCACAGTGCCCAGTGTCCCCTGACAGCTGGCTGAGCCCTGTGGCACAAATCCAGCCTCATGACCAGAGGCACACAGGGGACAGAGGCACCGGTGACCACAGGGATAAAAGAGCACAGAAGCATCAGTGACCAGAGAGACAGAGGTGACAGGAGCATTGGGGAAGTGACCAGAGGGATAAAAGGGGACAGCAGCATTGGTGACAGGAGGGACAGAAGCATCAGTGACCGGAGGGATACAGGGAACAGGAGGATTGGTGACCAGAAGGATACAGGGAACAGGAGGATTGGTGACCAGAGGGATACAGGGAACAGGAGCATCAGTGACAAGAGGAGACAGCAGCACTGGTGATCAGAGGGGACACAGAGGATCTGGCTGGATCCAGGGCCAGGAACAAGCCACCGAGGAGGAGCGTGTGACACGGGCCAGGGCCAGGCAGTCCCTGAGGCGGTGACAGTCCCCAGCAGGACTCGCGCCGCTGAGTCACCGCCACCAGCCCGGCACTGCCGAAAGCCCCGCGAGCCCAGGGCGGGGGGAAGGCTCCCATCTCCATCTGCTCCCGCCCGACCTGGCCCACCGGCATCTCCCAACGCCCGGCAGCTGCCGCCAGCGATCCCGCTGCGTGCCAGCGCCTCCAGCACCGCTCCCCCTAATTGCTTCCAACCTCGCAGCCTGACACTTCCATGTTCCTCTCCAGTCTTGCTTTTCTCCTCCGGTTTTATTATTCCCCCTCCTGCCAGGCGGCTGGGGAGCCGGCCGGAGCAGGGTTTTCCAGGGAGCAGGAATTAGTGCATCAGCCACAACGGCAAAACCAGAAGTTTCACGCAACAGGAGCTGCCGCCGGGAACCCCGGCTCGACCGGCGCGTGCTAAATATGGAATTTCAGGGGGAAAAAAGCCAACCCCAAACACGTCTGCCTGCACCTGCAGCCCTTGGAGGGTCCCCACTGCAAAGCACAGCTCCGAGGCCGGGCAGGAATCACCCAAAGCTGCTGCAGGCAGTGGAGAAGAGCGAGGAGCAGACAAGGCGATGGTGCTTGGGGGGAACACGGGGAGCAGGACCCAGGGTCGGAGCTGGGTGGGAGCACTCAGGGTGCCACAGGAAAGCAGGTCACCCATGTCCCCACGGTGGCACAGCGCTGGCAGAGGATGTCACAGCACAACCCCTCCCAGAGCAGGGGGACCCCCAGTCGGACCCCGGTGCCCCTCGGCCGCCCTTCCCGGCTCGGCTTCGTGCGCTCCGGCGCAGGCGCGCGGGGAGAGCCGCTGGCTCCGGTGAGAGCGGCCACATGCCAAAGCCATTTCCTGAAACAAACAGGCATCCGCGGGGGAACGGCCACGCGTGGGCACCGAGCCCCGCACAGGGCCCTGCCACCGCTCCCCAGCTCGGGGACAGCGCCCGGAGCCCGCGCCCCGAAAGCGCCTCGAGGTCACGGCCAGCCCCAGGCTGCATCCGGAGGCTGCACCCCGAGCGTGAACCCCAGAGCACCCCGAGATCACAGCCTGAGCTCACAGCCCGAGCGTGCCAAACCCCCAAAGCACCCCCAAACACGCACCCTGAGCACACACCACTGAGCTCGCACCCCAACCCCACTGATGCTCCCCAAACCCCCCCAGGGGGATCCCCTCCCTTGCTGGCAGCCGAAGGAGCCGGAGCTGCCGGCTGGGGTGGCACAGCAAACTTTGGTGCCCCAAATCCCCGTGCCCTCGCAGCGACGAGGCTGGCACCCCAAAACACAGCACATCCCGCATTTCTCCCCAATCCCACCCCGGTCAGAATGCCCCCAGCTCCTCGGGGAGAGGGAGAAACCCCCAGGGCGAGGGAGTGGCAGCAGGAGAAGAGAGGGGGATCCGAGCACCCCAAAACACTGCAATGCCGTGCCAGGGCTCTCTGCTCCCCCCTCTCCCCGCTTCCCCCGACCCCAAAACCTCTTATAAGGTGCTGGAAGAAAGTAAGTTCACCCCCAAACCGCCCTTGGCTGCCGCTGGATGGGGCGGACAAAGGGGAGTCCCCGGGTTTGGGGGGACCCCAGGGGAGCCCCCGGAGTGGGAGGAGAGGGAGTGCAGAGGGCTGGTGGCAGCATCGCTCGGTGCCTTACCTGGTAAGTAATAGAGAGGTGGTTTCAACCCAAACATGATTTATGTTACAGTTCCATTGCAGCCAGGAAGAAAAAAAAAAAAATTAAAAATAAAAATAAAAGAGCCAACGTGAGGAGGATGTGTCAGGAAGCAATAAAAAAAAAAGAAGAAGAAGAAGGGAAAAAAAAAAAAGAAAAAAACCCCAAAAATTAGCACCAAGCCACACGGAGGGGGTTGGAAAAATAAACCAGAGGCGAAAAAATACGGTGGAGCGGGGAGGAGGAGAAGGAGGAGGAGGAGGTGGAGGAGGAGGAGGAGCGGGGGGAATCAAGTGCGTGGGGGGAGGAGGAAAAATAAAAATTGAAATAGCAGCGAGCCCAGGGCGCCGGCGGAGGGTGGCGGTGGCGGCTGTCACCGGCGGGGCCAGGGCAGGAGCCTGGCTGCCACGCGTGACGCCTTCCCGGGGGTTTTCCTGCCGCCGAGCCCCCAGCTGCCAACCGCAGGCACACAAAAAGCCAGCGACGGCGACGACGAGGAGGAGGAGGAGGATGATGAAGAGGCGGTGGGACCCTCGGCGGCGGGGAACGCACCCCCTGAGCAGTGTGCACTGGGGTTCTCCCCACGCTGGAGGGGGGGATGGAGGCGTGGGGCGGGGGTCGCGAGTGTCCGTCCGTCCGTCCCTCTGTCCGTCCGGAGAGCCCCGTTCTCCGCGGGCTGCGCCAAGGCGGGCGGGCGGGAGGCGGCAGGCTTGCCCCTCGATCAATTTTCATGCAAGAATCATTATCGGTAAATTGGAAATCTGGCTCCTTGACAGCAGATTTGTCTCCCCTAATGACGGGGAGCGGGCAGGAGGGCGGCCGGCAGCTGCTCGCCCCCAGCACCCTCCGCCCACCGCCCGCGCCCCCCGGGCTCCAGCCTTTGGCCCCGGCGCTTTCGGGGGAGGGGGCGAACCCCCGGGGCGCCCCGAGGAGCATCTCCCTCCCCTTCATCCCCCACCCCCCCGCTCCTCCTCCTCCTCCTCGCCTACAGACGGAATAATTTTATTTTTTTTTCTTTTCTCTCTTGCCTTTTTCTGTTTTCAAACAGCTGCCGATGCGGCGGGCGGAGCGGGGCGGGGGGGGGAACAGAGAGGTAAATGTAAAATAAAAATAGGAAGGCAAACCCCCCCCCCCCACCCTCGGTCGCTTCAGGAGGGAAAATTAGGAAATAAAACAATAAATAACCCAACTTTCCTGCCTGCCGGGAGCTGCCGGCTGCCTCACAAAAGGCAGGCGAGCAAAGCCGCCTGCCCCAACCCCGGCTAGCCCCCCCCAAATCCCCTCCGAGCCCCTAAATCCCCCCTGGCCGGGCGTCGGGGGCTGTAATGAGCCGCCCGATAGGATCTCCCCCATCCCCTGTCCGCCGATGCATTAGCAGATCCGGGAAGACATGCTCGCAGGCAAATAGGGCTAATAAATGCTATTACGGGAGCGCGAGGGAGGCTGGAGATCCTGGCTGCACCATAGTAACGAGGGCCCGGCTTAATTTGCTTTAAGCAAACGATCAGCCAAGGCGGGGTGGAGAAAGGAGGGGACGGGCAGGATCGGGGGGAGCTTTTCCCGGCTCCGGGCGCGCCGCCGCGGGCACGCGCATCCCCCCAGCGGGAGCGCGCTTCTCGCGGGAGCGCGCTTCTCTGAGCGTTACATGTGCGGCTGATCTGACCCCCCCCCCCAAACCCCGCTCCCAGCGCGCCCCCGCCCAGCTCCGTCCTTCTCTTCCCAAACTGGTTTTAACACCAAAGTTCACCGGGGCGACGTGTGATATCTCGCCCCTGCAAGAGAAGCCACATCCTGTATGATAATGGCCAGCGCTTCAAACAGCTTAAAGATACAGAGGCCATTCCCAGGCGCCCGCCGCCCGCGCCCGAGCGTGGGGACAGGGGGCACCGAGGTCACCGTGTCACCCCAAAGCCAGCCGGCCATTCTCAGGGGGCCCCCGCCTGCTCCAGAGCGTGGGGACAGGGGGGCATGGGGGTCACGGTGTCACCTCACATCCACCCAGCCGTTCCCAGGAGGACAGTGCCTGCACTGAGTGTGGGGATGGGGGGCATGGGGGTCACAGGGTAACCCCAAATCCAGCCAGCTGTTCCTAGGAGGACATTCCCTGCACTGGGTGTGGGGATTGGGGGGTACAGGGGTCACAGGGTAACCCCAAATCCGGTCAGCTGTTCCTAGGAGGACATTCCCTGCACTGGGTGTGGGGATTGGGGGGTACAGGTGTCACAGGGTAACCCCAAATCCAGCCAGGTCCCTCCCAAGTGCCCACTGCCTGCACTGGATGTGGGGACAGAGGGGCATGGGGGTCACAGTGTCACCCCAAATCCATCCAGCCGTTCCCAAGTGCCTACTGCCTGTCCTAACTCCACCAGAGCATGGGTACAATGGGAAAAGGGGGTTGCAATGTCACCCCAAACTCACCCTGCCGTTCCCAGGAGAACACTGCCTGCACTGGGTGTGGGGATTGGGGGATAAGGGGGTCACAGAGTAACCCCAAATCTGCCCAGCCATTCCCAAGTGCCCACTGCCTGCCTAACTTCACCAGAGTGTGGGCACAATGGGAAAAGGGGGTCACAGCATCACCCCAAACCTATCCAGCCCCATGGCCGGGCATGGATGGTTTATGAGAGGTCCTCTGGCTGCAAATGCACTTGTGCACACCTCTGCACACTTGCCTGCACACACGTGCATGTGTGCACACACACAGGTATCCATCCCTGCACTCCCAGCCATGCTCCCCAAAATCCCACTCGGCAGAGACAGAGCCTGTGCAAACCTGCACCCTCCTCCTCCTCCCCCCCGTTAAATATTGCTTTCCCGATTCCAGGTCGGGGGATTATTATTATGTCTTCTCTTCCTTCCTAACCTACATCTGTCAAGATCGGCGCTGGGAGTATTTCTGGCCCGTCCCCTAAGTCATCGTCGCTCGCGTCCCGCTCCCTCCCAGGCAGCTCCCCTGTGTCACCGGGCTCTGTGGGGCACTGGGAGCTGCTGCTCACACCCTGGGGTGCTGCTCCCGCCCTGGGGTGCTGCTCACACCCTGGGGTGCTGCTCCCACCCGTGGGGTGCTGCCCCACCGTGTCCTCCCACCCCAGCCAAACCCCCTCCCAAACCTCACTGGTGATGGGGTGACACACCTGGGGGTGCCCCAAACCCATTGTGTGGGTGCAATGGGGACCCTCCCAACCCCAGGCTGGGAAAGCTCTGGGGTCACCACGTCACCCAGCTCCCAGCTCGCTTGCAGAGAGGTTGGATTTGCCGGGTTCAGGCAAGCACCGGGGGACCCCTCCTCTGCTCCCCCCCCAACACGGCAGGAGCCGTAAAAATTAATTTGCAAACATGTCATTACACAATAGCTGTGCAGGCAATAAACCTGTAATTACAGGCGGCTGGGGGAGCGGGCAGGCAGGGAGGGGAGGGAGGGGAGGGGAGGGAGGGCAGACCTGCCTGCCAGCTCCGGTTTTGGGGTTTCACCCCCCTTCATCCCCCCCCTCCTCTCCGCTGCCTTTATTCATTATGCAAACGAGAGTTGCTTCACTCCTGGAAGTTGGGCTCCACTTCAAAGGGGCGCCCTGCCTGCCCTGCCTGCGCTCCCCGCCCTGCCTCCCCAAACCCCAGCACCCCAAACCAGGAGCACCCGTTGCTTGGCCGCCATGGGGAAACCGAGGCACAGCGGCAGCCCCGTTGGGAAACCTTTGCGACATCATCCCAACCGAATTATCCGCCACCCTCCTCCTGGGCAGTGCCCGCTCTGAGGCGGGCGACCACCCTGCTGCCTCAGTTTACCCACTTACCAACCCCGCGGGACGCCGGGCACCGGCCGAGACACCCGCCCGGCCACCCAGCAGCCGGCTGGGCCACGCCGCCGCGCCTCGCCCCTCGTTAGCGGGAGAGCCTGACGAGCCTGACCCACTTCCCCGAGCGCCGGGAGGATTAATTGGTTCCTTTGCTCGCGCGGAGCCGCCGGGAGCTGGGGCAGGTGCCAGGCGGGATTAGCAAAGCATGAGAGCGCAGCTCGCGGGGCCGGCCCTGCCCACGCCGTCCGCACGGGCATCACGGATGGACACCGGCATGGACACCCCTCCCTGGGGATGCTCGGCCTCCCCACGGGCCTCCCCATGGGTCTCCCCATGGAATGGGATGCGGCCCTGCTGGGGATATCCAGCACAGGGACGCCCAACCCCAAGGGATGCCCGCTCTAGGGAAACTGAGGCACGGGCTCCCACCACTTTCCCTGCAGCCCGGGAAGCATCCAGCAGTGGGGACACGGGATCAAGAGGAGCGAGCGGTCGCCTCCCATCGTAAATAAGCAGCTCAGCGATGATTTCCTGCTCTTGTTGACCTTTGACTATGCAGAATAAAGACATAAATCCATATTTTAAACCCATCTGAGCGCCAGCCAGGCCCACAAAGCCATTTACAGCCTGCGATTTGGACGGGGCAGTGAGCAGGAAAGCGATGGTTTCTCGAGGTGACATTCCCCAGGAGGGAAATGAAGTGTTTTATTTGCAGATATATAGGGCACGGTCGTTCCTCCGCTTCCCCTTCCCTCCGCCCTCGGCTCATAAATAAAACATACGGCCGTGTAACCGGCTAATTACGGGAGGATGGCAAAACCCCGCCGGTCGCTGGGAAAAGAAATCAGCTTTTTAATCAGCCCACTTTGCTCCCCATCTAACTTAAGGAGAAAGGGGCATTTCGGGCGCCGGGATGGAGCCGAGACTCTCCGGCGGCTCCTAGGCTCCCCCTGGGGCTGTGCACCCCAATCCCTTGGGGCAGGTTTGGGGTTGCTTTGGATTGGGGTGGGGGGGTTCAAACTGCTTCTGGTGTTCTGGTTTTTTGTCCCCTGGCTGGGAAAAGGATGTCTTTGAAAAGTCTAATTGTTCCTTACACATTAGATACATTAATGAGGTCTCTGATCAAGCGGCTGGCTCTCCGGCAAGGAGGCTTCAAGTAGCAATTTTCCATTTGTGTTTCAAATTTTAATGAATGTTCCTGTCTCCGGCTGCGATGCGCGGTGATAATCCGTACGGCTCGGGTCAGCGCCGGAGCAGGGGCTGCCGCACGGGAGGGCTTGTACAAGGGTTTGATTTCTTTGGGGAATAGTTCATACAAAAAATGGTAATGGCAGAAGACAGTCTTCCTTCCCCCTCGGTTGCCAGAGCCCAAGAGCTACAAATCAGAGGGTTATTATTTCTTTCCGATGTCCCTTAAGTATCCTATATCTTTAGCGGGAGAGTAAAGTTCAGCCCTGATAAGATTGCGGCGCTGGGTGAGGCGCGCTTTGCCTTTCCTCCTGCCTCGTTTTTTCTTCCCTCCACCTCCACCTCCCTCTCCCCTCCATCCCTGAGGAGGCCAGCAGAGCGTCCCCAGGGCCACCAGCCCACCCCAGGGCCCCACATCCAAGGGCCGGATCCGGAACCCACCCCGCCAGGACAAGATTTGTATAACCTTGTTTTGGCATGCCTGCCATTAACTTAATTTAACATCCATATTGCCGCTACTTAATTAAATAGATGAACTCATTTTACATTTGCAAGTCTTAATTCATCCTGAACAAAATTGGCCATGTTTCGTTCTTTCTACGCTACCAGCTCCCCGGAACAAATGACTGCCTTTTGTAGTTAACTGCTAGTACAGGTTAAACGCTAATTAGCAACCCGGGTTGGGTGTTAACTTCCTTATTTATCACCCGGCGCCACTCGGTGAGCGAGGGGGCGCGGGCTGGCGCTTCCAGCTTCCTGCGCGGGTCTCATCCCGCAGGGTCAGGGTGCTGGATGTGTGCGGGATGCACACGGTGCTGGGCCCCTGGGGCTCAGGGCACGGTGCCTGCCTGGCCCCGGGGCTCCTGATGCACAGAGTGCTCAGTGCAGGGGCCTGGCACAGCATCCAGGTGTGTGGTGTGTGAGGGTCAGAGCATGGTGCTCAGCACACGTTCAATGCAGCATTTTCAGCTTGACATGCCATGCGTGGTGGTGTGTGGGGCTCAGCACAGCATGCCCACAAGGGATGTGGCACATGGGACACGATGCACGACATGTGGCTCATCATGGATGATGCACAGGGCTTGACACACAATGCACAGGGGTCAGTGCACGGGCCTTGACACGCGTGGCCCTTGTCACAGCGGTGCTCAGTGCACCACACAGCACCCAAGCACGCAAACATCTCCCTGGAGAGCATCCCTCCACCTCACCACCCCGCCAAGCCACCATGGGCTCTGCCAGGGCCAGGGCCAGCACCACCTCCCTGGAGGTATCTGGGGAGAGGCCCCGAAGCAAGCAGCACCCACTTTTCCAAGCTCCAGGGTGCCCACACCAAGTGGCGATGCCTGGGGGCTGCCAAGCCTCATCACACCCCACCCATACACCTCACATGTGGCTCTGGCTGTGACAGGGGACACGGCAGGGCGAGGGGACACGGGGACCCCAGCGGCAGGGCAGCCAGGCTGCGCTGAGCCTGGCAGGAAGCCGCTCCAGGAAGGCTCATCTGGTTTGACTAACAAATCGCTAACTGCTTCCCCCGAGGCAGGTGGAAGGAAACAAAGCTCCGTGGCTGTAAACAACCCCGCCGGCCCCCCGCTTCCCACCCACGGCCCCCCACAGCCCTCCCCCAGCACTGGCCGGGGGCAGGTTGAGACAGAAAACACTTGTGCAACACTCCCTTCATGCCCTGATGCAAGCCCTGCCAGGGGGACAGGCCCCCCCAGCCCCTGCCCGGTGCCCAGGGACGCTGGCACCCCGGGCAGGGTGTGGGGTGACGCAGAGCTTGCACCAGCCCAGGCTGGCCCTGCAGGACAACTCCTCGCTGGCGCCTGCCATGACATCCCAGCTGCTGGTGTGACTCAAGGGGATGAGCCGAGGTGGTGGCACGGGGCAGCCAGGGGCAAAGCGCATCATGCTGGTGACACTGAGGTCCCTCTGCCAGCACCAGTCAGTGCAGGGGACCCCAAAGAGCAGCATGCCCAAGGAGAGGCCACCATTGGAGCTGGCAGTTGCCATCACTGGTGATGCCCAGCCCTGCTAACAGGGACATGGCACAGGAGGTGGCATGGGGACGAAGTGGCGGGAGGGGACTGATAGGCATCTCCCTGGCCTTGTAAACCGATCTGCCCCCACCTGCTGAAATAACAGCGAGGGGAGGCAGCTCTGGTTACCGGCGGTGCCGGGGGCCGGCTGGGTGCCAGCGCCCTTGGCAGAGGGCCAGGCAGCTCGGCGGGCACCGAGCGGGGACCCCCGTGCTCCATCCTCCATCCTCATCCTCCCCCCGAGCCGCAGGCGCTGCACGGAGCTGCTCGTCCCGCTCGCCGGCGTCGCCGCCCCGCCTGCTCCCTCCCCACCCGGAATTTCAGGTCTGGCACCCCAAGCCGGCGCCTTCGGGAGGCAGCGGTCCCGCAGGGACATCACCCCTGCCCGGGGCCACCGCTGTGGGGATGACACCAGCCACGCCGCGTAGGAGCGGGAATGATTCTCCAGGTTATCCCGAGCGGTTTTGGCTGCATCCTGCTTGGCACAGCAGCACCAGGATGAGAAACCACCATGGCCAAAAAAGCAAAGCTTTATGGGTGGATCCAGCCCCTCTGGGAGGAGGGATAAGCACTCCCAGGTCTCGTCCCCCCCAGGACCCCATCCCAAATCCCTGCCATCAGCAGAAGCGAAGGAGCGGGGCCGTGAGGAGCGAGGGTGATAGATAACAGCCCTCTGTGCCGGCGAGATAAATAGCCCCAGCAGCGCCAAGCTGTACTCGGCCAGAAGCTAATAGGGGCTGTCAGGGCGCTTTAGAGGAGCAGAGCATCGTTTCGGGGCCCGGCTGGGAGGACGCCGAGGGGAAGTGACAAGGAAGCTGAGCAGAAAGCGACAGGCAGTACACAAAGAGCATGTCCTCTGTAAGTGGTGATAAACCTTGGAAAAAAAAGAGAAAAGCTAAATCAGTTGTTTAGCCGATGTACCACATGCTGACAGGGCAAATGTGAAGGCTTTTATGGCCACATGGGTTTTCATTTGCAGTTATTCATAGCGGAGCCGGGCGCTTTATCTCACTTTACATTATGTGCAACCACAATGCAGACACTTGCACCGCAACGCATTGCCTCCCTGGAAAATATTAATATGTAAATGTCAGGCTCAGAGGGCAGCGAGGGAACGGCAGGCAAGGAGCAGGCCGGGAGATAAAACCTGCCCTGGAAGGGAGGGGGGCGAGCAGGACCCCCAGCCCGCACCCTGGGGTGTGCAGGAAGGGGCAGGAACAGCTGGGATGGAGCGTGCAGAGAGGAGCTTGGTGTGGGCACACGTGTGTGCACCGTGCACAGCCTCAGCTGAGAGGGATGTGTGTGTGTGTGTGTGAGCACCAACATGTGTGCACAGCACCCCTCAGCAGACAGGGATGGATTTCTGTGTGTGTACTCACATATGTGTGCACCAGGGATGGATTCCTGTGTGTGCACTCACAACCTCTCCCTTGCAGCACAGGAAGCGCACCCACCTCACCTCTACAGGAGGACAGACAACCTCGGTGACCTGCCATGTGTCACAACCCATTGACAACCCCCACACCACCTGAGCACCCCCACGCACCCAGGACAGCCCCGGGGAGCCGTGCCCACCCCGAGGGATGTGTGCTGAGGCCATGGGAGGGCTGGCACACCGGGCTGGAGGCAGCCCCGGCCGGGCAGAGCGCGCCGGCGCGGCGTGCCAGTGCCTGCACAGCCCCGGCGGGCAGCGCTCCAGCCATGCCTGCTGTTCCTGGGCTCCGTTCCTCTCCAAGAGCCTCCAGCCCCGGGGTAGTGCCAGACTGACAGCCTGGAGGCTATTTATTCGCAGGCAGAGGCAGCGGGAGCTGCTGGCGGATGCAGCCGCCTTTGTCCTACAGGGAAGTTTGCTCCCTGCCTCCCACCTGGCCCCCATCTCCCCTGGTTTTCCACCTCCACACCCTGATGCACCCCCCAAAGGCAGGGAGGCATTTGGGGGAGTTCCCAGCCCGGGGTTCCCAGCTCTGATGTCCAAAGGACTCGCCACAAGGCCCTGGCACACAGGGACACCGGGCAGCTGCCACGCTCCCCCTGCCCCAGCAGCCCTCAGCATCACCCTGTCAGGCCAAGGCGCTGGAGGTGGCACCCCAAAGGTGGTGGGGGTAGGAGGAGGGTGGGCACCCACCCCTACCCAGCCCTACCCATACCCAGCCCTACCCAGCCCTGGGCTTTGCTCCTTGGCACGGTGCCTGCCGGGGTGGGGGGCACCTCCGAAGCGCGGCCCCCTCGGCCGTTACCAGGAGAATCGCTGGCAGCCGGCGCTGGCACGGGGACAAGCCTGGGAGAGAGATGGCCCCCCAGCACCTCGGGGAAGGGAACAATCCCTGGGCATTTCTTTTTTGGCAGGCCCCGGGTGCCCCCCCCTCTGAACCCCCCCTCCCCGTCCTCCTCCCGCGCTCGGGCGCGGGGACACAATTAAATCAGTGTTCTGCTAACAATCTGCCGGCTAATAAGACATTTTCCTCCCTCTCCCTCCTCCCCCCCACTCCACCCCAATCCGTGTGTGATGGGAGCGCTTTGATATGAGAGTGGACTCTAATGGGTTCGGTGTAAGGGAGCCTTAATTTATTACGTGCCTGTAATTGATGTTTGTATAAAGTAGCTCTTACAGCTCCTCAGAGTGGGAGATGAAAAGCAATCAGTCAGCCATTTGCCTCCAAAGGAAGGAGAGAGAAGACAGACAGCGAGAAAGAACCAGACATACTCATCAAGCCTGGAGAAAAACCCAGAAAACGAGGGAACAAACAAAATCACCCCTGCGCAGCCTCAGCAGCGGCTCTGGGTACCGCCAGCATCCCTGGGTACCACCACCACCAGCATCTCTGGATATCACTGCCAGCATCCCTGGGTATCAGCATCAACATCCTTGGGTAGTGCTGCCAGCATCCCTGGGTACCGACACCAGCATCCCTGGGTACCACTGCCAGCATCCCTGGGTACCAACACCAGCATCCCCGGGTGCTGCTGGCAGTCCCTGACTGCCACCAACAGCATCCCTGGGTACCACTGCCAGTATCCCTGGGTACCAGCTGCCACAATCCCAGGTACCTCACCACCCCAGCATTCCCAGGGCTGGATCCTGGTGGGAATGGCGGGGGTGGGAGCCATGGCAGGGCAGGATGGGGCCCCCTCCCGCGCTGGCCAGGGCTGATTAGGCTGCAGCAGCCGGTGCTGAGCTGCTCTAACGACGGCGGGCGCTGGGGAGTCACGTGCCGCCCAGCGCTGGCTGGGGAGCCGTACGTCACCGGCCCCGGCAAAAAATCGGTGCTAAATTGAATCAATCCATCTTGGAAATGGCTCTTGTCAGCCAGTGTCAGGGAGAGCGTCTGCAGGAGAGGGATCAGGCGGGGGCAGGCCGGCGAGGGCCAGGCGGGCGGCACCGCTGCCGCGGCACTGCCCGCTGTCTGCTGACCCCCACATATGTTGGATATGGGGGGTCCTCCTGCTGAAAGGGGGGGCAGAGCAGGATGGGATCTTCATCATCCATCCAGCAGGGGAAGCAGAGCCCAGAGCAGACTGCGTGCCTCAGTTTCCCCACACTCCGTGCCCCTCTATCTGCTGAAGGAGGGCAGCTCCACATCAGGCAAAACCCCAGGAGGGTTGGAGACCTCCCCGGTGCCCACGTGCACCACAACCCCGTGCCCAGGGCAGAGTGTGCCAAGCTGGGAAGGACAATTCTGCACCAGGGAGACAAAGACGCCGGCACTTGACACAAATATAGATGGATCCTCAGAGTACGGACCCTGCAGCCTGGCAAATTAAAACGTAGCACGAAAGGGGGGACGGAAACAGCCCCGGTGATTGATTTTCCATCCAGACATTCAAACCAACCGAATATGTCACCCAGACAAGCCCTCGGAAAGCGGCGGCAAGCCCAGATTTATCCTCTGCTTGGACCACAGACCATCCATCCCTATCCAACCCTGGGAAATGGCTTCACGCCCCTGTCTCCCCATCATGGTGCCCATCCCACGGCCGGGCCAGCAGGTGGGATGGGCACCACGATGGGAAGATGGGGCACAGGAGCCGTCACCGTGCTAGGAAAGAGGATCCAGGCACAGGGACTCATACCCAGGCTGCTAACGAAGGCAATTAGAGGGGAAAGCATCCCTCGCACCGCTTCTCCTAATTAAGAACCATCCAATTCCCCAACCCGCCTGTTCCCCGGCTCCGGTACAGCCTGTTATTTACCTGCAGCTAATAGGTTGGGCGCAGCTAATGATAGTCTTGTATCAAATGGCTGGATCTTGGCTTCTGACAGCTTTAAAGACCCGTCTCGGGGACACGAGGGTTTCTAATTACGGGGTTCGTCACGGGAAGGCTGGGTTCAACGCCAGTCACTCTCCCCGGGTGACATTTCTGCCCGGATTGGAAATCTAAACACAGCCCAGCCAGTTAAGGTTAAAAATACGGCGCTTGACAAGACAAGGGATCATAATTTGGGTCACCGCCGGGTTTAATTAATTGGAATGGAGCAATCAAAGCACAGCGTGCGGTAATTACAGCCCCGGTTGGGGCAGGGCTGGGGGAGGCGAGTGAAGGGATGGGGGGGATGCTCCCCACCGTGGGGCTGGGCAGGGAGGCATCGCCCTCGCCCCGGGGTGCGGGCAGGCATCGCGTGCAAGGAGCAGGCAGGGCAGGCGGGGAGACGCCAAGGAAGCGAGCTGGGAGCTCCCGAGCACGCCATTCCCAGCGGATCACGCGCCAGCCCCACAGGGACCCCAGCCAGGCAAAGCGGGTTCCATCCCCACTGTCCCCATCCCCAGTGTCCCCATCCCCACAGTGCCACGCGGCTGCAGCCCCGGCTCCCAGGCAGCACCGCGGCTCTGCCGAGTGATTGATTTTCACCAATTACCAGGGCACTTTTCCCTTCGCCAGGACCACGCTTAATTGATTGGAACCTATTGAAAACAAATTAACCGGCACCGGGGCGCGGGGACCTGTTTATGGCTCCTCCGTGGGGCAGCAGGGAGGACACGTGAGGGGCTCTGACACGTGGGTGATGCACGGTGGGACCAGGGGAGGAAGGTGTGACAACCCAAATATGCCCCTAAACATCCCCAGCGCTGCTCGCTGGCTCCTGTGCTATGGTTAATGCTGGTGAGCAAGGGGAAACTGAGGCACGGAGCAGCATGGAGCTCACACCCTGGCACTTCCTTGCTGGAAAAGCTCCCTGTGGCGTGGACAGGACCAAAATGTTCCTGCCCACCGCAGTGCCCCAGAGGAGGGATGCTCACGACGGTGACCCCATTAAGCGAACCCAGCTAGCATTAATTTGACCCCATCCGCCGCGCGCTAATCAGCTGTAACCGTGGCACCCAGCTCAATCCAAATTGATTTACCGAGGCTGGAAATGGATACAAATGTGATTAAAGGCTTTTTATTTTCCATAGGTCCTCTCTAAAATGATTTAAATCAATTGCTACGTGCAGGGTCCTCGTCCTCCTCCCTGGTCGACCCCGCGGCGCCGCGCTGTCGGCCGGGGCGGGTGGGGATTAACACCCCACTTCCCACATCTGCCCCATAAACCCACCCAGAGGGGAGCAGCACCCCGATTTGCCCCTCTGACCCACCCACAGCCCTCGCTGGACCCCTCACATCCTCCATGGGCGGGATGCCGGCGCGCCGGGCGGCCCTGGCGAGCGATCAAAGCCCATTAGGCTGAGCGCCGATGCGCGCCCGTTGTTCGTCAATTATTCAAACAATAATTGCACCCTTATTTAAAGTCTAGTCTTGCGTGCGCAGCACTGCAGGCTGCCAAGGCCCACGTTAGATTTACACCCCCGGCGCGCTCCCGCCGCCAATTAATTAAGCAAACACATTCCTCCGCACGCTCTCAGGTGTGCAACCTGCCCGGCTCAGGTTCAGCCCCGCAGCACTGACACATCCCCACCTGGGCGAGGGGTCACAGCCCCTGGGGGGCCCTATCAGGGCTCCCTGGTTTTAGGATTTCCCCTAAGGATGGCTGCTCTCACCCTGCTCCAAAGCTGATTAAAGATTAAGCGGTCCACTCATCTGCTTCCCCACAATTTTTTCCAAATTTTGGGGGAAAAAAACAAGGAGGAGGGGGTTGACATTAGCAGCCATTGTTAGGGGCCCCCCCTGGTCCCCAGCAGTCCCTAACAAGGGGGGAGGCTGGGAGTGACAGTCACCAAGAGGTCAATTCATTCATCTGGCCATGTTATTACAAGTCCAAATTTATTGTCACCGGGCCACATTAGCGCTGGCACGGAGGACGCGAGGTTGCACCCCTACTGAATAAGCAGATAAATGAAAGACATCTGGAGAGCAGAATGAAGGGGCAGATTATTAATGCTGAAATTTAGAAGCCAAGGTCTAAGCCACGAATCCATCAGCGCAACCAGTTATGTCCAATAAATTAGGAGAGATAAGGATTGAAGGATGGTATATTAAAGGCAACATTCATTTCTGAACTGGCACGAGGGCTTGCAGGCATCCTGCCTCTGCAGGGTTAACCCTTGGTGGGCAGGGATGTGGAATGTGGGATGTGGCAGAGCTGGGGAGGCCGGTGGTCCTGCACAGAGCACACCCTGCCACCAGCTGCCTGATTTGGGGCTGTCACCGTGCTCACAAGGGGGTGTCAAGGAGGGTGCACCCCAATGGAATGGGCACTACGATACAGGGGCAAGGTGACAATGCAGAGGCTGGCAGGGGAGCACAGGGCATCATCCCATACCCACTGGGCAGGGAGCACTGGGGTCCCCAGCCCTTCCTGCAGCACATCCATCCTCCTCAATTAAGGGAGGCCTGGGGGTCTGCGTGGCTCCTCACAGCATCTGTGACCTCTGTCCCTGGGCTGGGGTTCAGCTGGCCCTGACGGTTCTTTGGGGACTCATTGCCATGGGGGACAGGTAAGGACTGAGGGGACAGAGCCTGTCCGGCCACCCCAGCCCCAGGCCGGACAGCTGTGACCAGGAATTGTCCCCCTGTTCCTCCTCCTTTGGCTGCCTCCCACCCACAGCCCCCATCCCACCCCACCCCACAGGTCCCACCACAGCAGCACCTCCTGGTTGTGCCAGCCTCAGTTTCCCTAACAGCATCACAACAGGATCTGGCTACCTGAGAACACTTCAGACGTGAGGCTGCAGCCTGGCACCTCCAGGACACGTTACACCTGGGGAAAGCAAGGACACACAGCAGGCCAGGGACTCATGACCTCCTCAGTGGCACAGCCCTGGGGACAAGCGAGCACCTCCATGTCATGATGCCAGGAAGAGGAAAAAATCAGGATGTTTTGCTCCCAAGTTTGGCTAGGTGACGTAAGTAAGGCCACTCACCTGTGTCTCCCCTTGGCACCCCACAAGTGGCATTTAGGAGGAGAGGTGTGCTAAGATGGGGAGATGATGGTGAAACAGGGAGAGTTCCCTGATGCTGGTCCCTCATGGCCCAGCAGCAAAGGGAGGTAGGGCAGGAAGGCACACAGGGCCCCCAGCACCGACCTGGCCCCCACAACACCAGCTGAGCCCCCTGCCCAGCCCCAAACCCTCCCAGCACCCACACAGCTCCAGCCTCCCCAATTTCGGCCTTCCCAGTGCTCCCGCCAGTTCCAGCGTCTCTCCCCCTCCCCACAGTGGCTCCTGAGCAAATTTCAACCAGCCTCATCTGGCATCTGAGGGATTTGGGATTTGTTTAAGCTCTTTTCACTCGCCGGACTTTAATCGGCGCGTTTGCCTGACCTCCAGCCCCGGCGCAACCCCGGCTGTGCCGGCGCTGCTGCCTGAGGGTCCCGGCTCGGGGCGATTCCCAGCGCCACAGCCCGGGGCTGCCCCCAGGATAGCTGGGATTAGCTATCAAATAACTTTGCATTTAAACCCTTTTTAACAGGGCTGGAGGTCGGCAGGGGAAGGGCAGAGGTTAAGCCTGGCCACGGCCGGGCGCTGACCCCGCGGCCGGGGACGCCGGAGAGGGGACGGGGCGGCACGCGGGGCCTGGGGGTGTGGGACCCTCACCCCGGCCATGCCACCCACCCACCTCCCCTTGCACGGTGGGGCCAGGGAGGGGACGGCTTGTGGGACCCTGCAGTGGGGTGTCCCCTGTCACAGGAGGGGTGTCCCCACAGGAGGGGTGTCCCCACAGCCCCAGCCTCGCCACCCCCGTCACTTACTGAGGCTCTGCAGCAAAGACGAGCAGCTCTTCATCTCCAGCATGGCGAGGGTCCCATGCCCCCGTCCCCAGGCTGGTGCTCAGGCTGCTGGGGGAGCCCAGGACCGGTCCCACACCCCGGCAGAGGGAGGCACAGCCCCGGGGCTGAGCCGCCGGCGGGTGACAGCGACCATTTTATTGCCTTTTAACTCTGCCTGCGTGGCTCCAGCGCGCTCATCCTCCCCCTCCCCGCCGCCCAGGCTGGTCCTGAGTTGGGGAGCTTTGCTTTTCCCTCCCTTCCCTCCTCCTCCCTCCTTGCACTTGATAGCAGCCTTGTCAAGCCCGCCGAGCTGTGCTGACCCCTGCCCTGGCGCTGCTAATTAAGGCGGCACAGTGACAGCCCCAGTGCCTCGCCAGAGCGCCGCGGCACGGCTGCTCCTAATTGGAGATGCTTTTGAGTTCTCAAAAACCACCCAGTTGGGGCTGGGGGATCCTAGGGGGGTCCTGCACCCATGCCAGGGGGTGGTGCTGAAGGGGGATGCATCCTGGATATTGAGATCCCAGAAATTATTGAGAAACTGATGTAAAATTGGATAAAAAGACCCTGAAGTCAGGAGGAAAGTGGGACTGGGATGGATGAAGGTGAGCAATTCCCTCAGGAACATCCCCTGCATGAGGGGCACCTCTGTGCTGGGGCCTCCCGAGGTATTTTTGGATGGTGAGGAGCGAGGGCAGCGGGCATGGCAGGGAGCCAGGACACGGGGCTGTATCTCCCTGCGGCAGAGCAGGGGCTGGCAGGGGTATCAGCCGGGACACCTGGCTCCTGTCGCTGTCCCTACCCCTCTGCTGAGAGCCTGAACACCCTGGGGAGCTCCAAGGGGCACGCCAGCACCCACCCGGCCCCGGGGCCGTGTCCCCTGGGCCGTGCCAGCAGCCTGACGGATCCATTGTGTCGTGACAGACGAGCTGCTTTATCACTGCGAGGCAGCCAGCGCCAGCCGTCAGGCTGACCCCGCTGGCGGGCTGAGGAGAAACAGAAGAGGGCTTGTATCATCCGGGGGTCAGAGGGCACGGAGGCAGCCGGCCCCCCTGCAATCCCAAATTCCTGGCATGCATGCCCGGGCAGGCAGCTGCGTGCGGCCCCTGAGCCGCAGGTGGGGGTTGGCAGGGTGTGGGGACAGACAACCCCCCCCAGCACCCCCAGACCCTGTGCTGCCAGCCCAGCCTCCCCTTGTAACGTGGGGCTGTGCCCTGAAACTGTCCCCAAGCTGTGGTGTCCTGTAGCATCCTTGAACTGGGCTCTCCAGTCTGTCATGTCCCAGCCTGAAATGTTGTCCCCAGCTGCCCCATCCCAGAAGTGCCACCACAAAGGGACACAGACAGACCCCACAACCACCCCAGTGTCTCCCAGGCCAATCCAGTGACCAGGGGGTCACCGCTTTTCCCATGCCACCCCAAAATTCAGTGTCACCTCCATGTCAGGGCTCTAGTGGGATGGGCAGGGTGGGATGGCAACTGCAGCCATGACTCACATGGAATTAATTGGAAGTCACATCCCCAAGGCTGGAGCAATGTCCCAGCACAGTGAGATGGGGATGTTTGGTAGGACCCCACTCCCTGCTCCCAGCAGCAGAGTTTTGGGCAAGGACTAAGCAATGCTGCTCCCCCCAAAACTGTTCCCAAGACTCACATCCCTCAGGGATCAATCCCACTGGGCTGACATCCCTGGCATCAGGCACAGCCAAGCTGTGAGGGCATGATGGTGCCAACCACGTGGGTCAGAGCCTGTCTTTGCCCCCTCACCCTCGCACGGGGGGGCTGTGTGGGCCAGTGGGGAGTAAATCCCCCCTGGAACCTCTCAGAGCTCCCCATGCCTTCCTCCCCTCCCTTCCAGCAGCCTTTGTGCCGCCACCGAGCCGGCACCTCCGGGGTGGATGCATTAAGGCAGCACAAAGCAGAGCCGAGAGGCATTTCGGGTGCAATTTTCCCTGCTCCATTATTGACAAACAAGCTGCTCTGTGCAGGTGATGCCGAGGCCAGCGCAGCAGCTGGGACACTGTGCCACACTGTGCCACGCCGTGCCACGCCGTGCCACGCCGTGCCAGCTGGACAGCCCCACTCCTGCCCCACAGCCAGCCACGCTGCCCTCCCATCCAGATCCATGTCACTCCTGAAAACCAAGGGGGGAAGGAAGAGGCAGGGGGAGCGCTCTGGGATGAGCAGTGGTGCCCAGGCAGGCACTGGCATCGCTGCCGGGCAGCCCCTTTCCCCCGGCCGGGGCGGCTGGGCACAGCGTGCGGCGAGTCTGTCGTTAGCGCCGTGCCAAACCCAAAGTGGCTGCTTCGGAACGGCAATCCAATAAAAGTGCTACTTGTCTATTTATCATCCTCAGGGCTTTTTATCACAGTGCAGATGGCTGCTACCTTCGCAAGGCACAGCAGTGTGCTGGCACGCGCCCGCCGCACAGAAGCTCGGGCGCCGCGGAGTCTGTGCGTACACCTGCGAGGAGCCGGCGGCCGCCTGCTCCAGAGAAGCCGGCCGGGAGCCGGGCAGCGCCGCCTGCCAGCGCCACAGCACCCCAGGACATGCCAGCTCCCCGCCTGGGTGGTGTTTGCACCGGGCACTGGCACCAGGGATGGGCATTGGGCATCGGAGTGGGATACATGCGATGGGGATGTCCAGCGGGTGTTCGCCCTGATCATTTGCACAAGGTGTTTGCATGGCACATTTGCATCAGGGTTGGGCACTGGGCATTGGCACTGGGCATTCCTCATCCCTGGAAGTGTTCAAGACCAGGTTGAACAGAGCTTGGAGCAGCATGGTCCAGTGTAAGGTGTCCCTGCCCACTGCAGGGGGTTCAAACAAAGAGATCTTTAAAGTCTCTTCCAACTCAAATCATTCCACGATTCCACGATTTGCACCAGGGATGTTCATGAGGTGTTGGCACAGGGCTGCTGCAGTGGGCACACTCACTGGGCACTGGCAGGAGGTGTTTGTTTGCACTGGGCACCTGCAGTGGGCATTTGCTCTGGGGGTTACTAGCGGGCGTTCCACTGGGCACCCACAGCCTGTCATTACCTGGCTGGGCGGGCTGTGGGCAGCGGCAGCAGCGGGCACAGGGCGGTGGGCGGGAGCCGCCGGAGCAGGTGATTAAAGCTGTATTAAGTGTCTGTCTGCGCGCGGGAGAAAACACACCTAATTATCCACCGGGAGCGAGGAGTGGCCCCGATCGCAATCGCGTAATGAAGTGGAACGCAGGGCCAGGCCTGGCGCGGGCGGTAATTAAAAGGCAGCAAAGCCAGAATTGCAACGGTGGCAGGCAGCGGGCAAGGTCCCAACCCGGAGCCTCTGACTTCCGTGGGAATCCCTCCTCAAGGAGCCCACTCACATCCCCACCCCAGCACATTTCCCTATCCACCACAGCCTCAAACCCCACGTGCTCGCACCAAATCCCCCCCGCACGGCACAACAGCGGTGCACTCCAGCAAAGCCACCCGGGTGCCAGGACGCGGTGCCAGCACCCCTGCCCTGCCCGCGGGCGCCGGGCAGGCACCGCCGTGGCACCGTTGCATGGGCGTCGAGCGTGGCCCGCTGCGCAGAGGCGATGCCGGGACACGGAGGGCCGGCGCCGGGGGAGCAGGCGGCGGCGAGGCGGCAGGGGCGGCCGGGCCCCACCTCTTGCAGCGGAGCCAAAGCCGCCAACCCACGCCAGCGCTCCCCGAGCGGGTCCGGCGGGTCAGGAGCGCCCCGGGGAGACGCCGTGTGGCCCTGCCTGTGCCCGGCGTCCGCAGCACCGCTGCAGGGACCCCACGCCCGCGCCTCGCCCCCGGCCCGGCTGCCCCAGCCGGTTGGGAAGCGGCCGGGCTTGCCCGGGAATGCCGCTTGCATCAGCCCCGGCCTGGCTGGCACCGCTGGCAGGCGGGGACGTGCAGTGCCGGCAGGCAGCACAGCGGGGTCAGGCCCTGGAGAGGTGCAGCAGGGTTAGGGCATCACTGGCAACACCGCAGGGATGCCCACATCCCTTGGGCTGGTGGCACAGGGGACACTCAGAGGGGCAGTGACCACCCATCCCATCTCCCTGTCATTCCAACTGAGGCACACCACGGCACAGGACTCACAGCCTCATCCATGGCATGGTGACAATCTCCACTACAACGTGTGGCACGGTGGCAGGCAGTGAGGACACAGGAAGACATCCCCTCCTTCTCCTCACCCTGTCTTTTTCTCCTTCTAATGTTTTTTTTCCTCCAAGCTCTCCAGAACAAAGTACACACTCTACCTCTTCAAACCCACCACCATCTGTCCGTCCGTCTGAGCGCAGCAGCCCCGCCGCTCCGAGCGGCCGCCTCCGAGCAGATGGTGACAGGGGAAGGACAAGCCGCTGCCACACAGGGCCTCGACGGTGGCGGGTCACAGCGGCTCCATCGGCCCTGACCTCCTCATCCTCCCCGGCACGGTAATTACCCAGCAAACAGCCTGCGCCGGGTCATTGTGCCGGACACCAACAAAGGGCGGCCGACGGCGGGACCTCCCGACCCCTGCCAGCCCCTGGCGACCCCGCCACCCCTGCCCTCCGCCAAAAGAGCAATAAATCAAAGAGATGGGATAGGGACAGGCTGGCAGGCGGGGAACGGGACAGGGACTCGCTCCCCACCAGCACCTGGGTGATGAGCCCTGGATTAGTGAGGCCAAGCAACGCATGGGAGCCATCCCCCTCCCCGGCAGAGGGGACAAGTCCCTGCTGCTCCTGGGGACACACACAGGCTGTGCGTGCTCCCAGGCTGAGCGCAGAGGAGTGAGGGATGCTTCCTCCCCCTCCAGCCTCCGGTCACAGCCAGTTAATGGGGAATTTCATGGGTGCGGCACAGCGGAGCGCGGCCGGGAACATGCCGGAGCCATCTGCTCGCAGGACCTGGGGCTGTCGAGCCGCCCTGACCTCGGCAAGGCAAACAATTTGCAGGAGCAGATGTCACACCCTCCCTTCCCCGTGGGGCTGAGGGTGTGTCACCCCCCAGGCTTGGCACCCCCACAAACCCCCTGGCACCTCGGGGTGGTCCCTTGCACCCAGCTGGGGGCACAACCAGAGGGCAAAGGCACATTGCAGAGACCTGGGAATCTCACTGCAGGAGTGACACCCCCCAAAATATGGGGCCTTTGGGAATCTGGGCACAGAGGATGATCCCTGCTCCCTCCTGGCACCCCGGGCACCACAGGTGCCACCTCACAGGCTGCCACCCCCCTGTGCCCGCTGGCAAGGGTTCAGAGAGCTGGCTGTGCCCACAGAGCTCATACCCTGCCATGGCAGTGGCGTGCCAGGCACAAAGGTGCCTGGCTCTGTCAGCACCCGCAGGTAGCACAGCATGGCACGGGGTGAAGGTGCAGGCGCGGCTGCTCCGGCAGCAGATGCCAGCCGGATCCAGGCTGGTTTCCCGCAGGTCCCCGGGAGTGGCTAGCACCGGTGTCTTTCGGACTGATTAAAATTCATTCTGCATGATTTAGGACCTAATCTCGGTGAAACTCCACAGCGCTTTATTAATAGCGCATTAGTGGATAATTCATGCGTTCGGATGAAAAATCAGCCCGTGTTATTCTCCGGGAGGGGGGGACACGCTGGGAGGGGGGCACGGGCACGGGGAGGGGGGCACCCCACTCGCCCAGCCTCCCGCACCTCCCCGCCGCCGCCGCTTCCCGGCGAGGCAGCAGCCCTTCTGACAACTGCCACCACTCATTAATCTTGACGAGTTTTCTGCTGAATATTCTTCCACAGGCTTTCAAACCGTTCACTAATTGCAATTAATCACTTACCGAAACAGATGTCAGGAACAATGGAATTGGGAAGTCTGGAGGCTTGATAAAGCTGTCAGAGGAGCGCGCTCGTGTGGCAGCGGGTGCCAAAAGGCGCTGGCAACACCTTCCCCTAGCCATGTGCTTGGGGGACCCGGTGACCCCGTCCTGCCCGCGCGGCATCTGTCCACCCCGGAGAGGGAAAACGCACAGAGAGGGGGCACAGGGGGGCTCTGTGTCCCCACCAGCGCATGGGATGGGCATGTGAGATGTGGTTTTTGGTGGTGGGAGTGGCACACCTGCAGGGAATACCACGGATGCCATCAGCACAGCTTCACCCTGACACCGGGGCGGCTGGGGCTCTGCTCTCCATCAGGAAAGCCGCACGGAGCCCCAGCGGGGCGTCACGTCCGCCGTGCCTCGCGCAGGCGACGGCACGTTCCCCGTCCCTGCCAGACGCCGCTTTAGCACCAGCAGGGATCCAACAGCCTTCCCCGGCAGGCGCGCCACGCTGTTTACCCATCACACATGAAAGGTGCCGAGCTGACAGCTCCAGGGATGGGAGAGAGCTCCCGGAGACATTGACAGGGCCAAGGTGCCCAAGTGCCTTCGCCTCCTGCCCTTGGAAACCCCAAGGGCCACCCCACAGGTGATCCCAGCAAGGGGCAGCCCCTGGGCTTCTGCTCATCTGCAGCTTTACCAGCTGCAGCTCTGCACACCCCCACACCTCAGCTGCTCCCCCAGCTTGAAGACATCCTTTGGGAACAAGGTGGGGACAGGCTGGGAGAGAGAACACTTTCCCAATCCCCCACGAGGCAGATGATGCTGCACAGCCTGAGGCCACCAAGCGCAATTAGCCCCGAGTCCCCCAACCACTGTGGGGACACTGCTGTGGGGACACTGCTGTGGGGACACCCACACCTCCCCAGCAGGCAGAGCCCAGGGATTGGAGCATCCTTGCGTGAGCCCAGCCCGGGGCTCGTGACCGGCGCGGCCTCGACACATGTTACAATAAATATTCCGCACAGACACCGTTCCATATGTATGATCCGGTGGGGTGATGATTTTTCTACTGATCACTGGAAGTGACAGCTGTGCGGAGAGCAGGAGAAACAAAGGCACCGACTGCTCTCCCCGTTACACTCTGCTAGCGACATGATGGTGTGACACGGAGCGACAGCATCTGGTGGCACCGGGACTGGCAACCGGGACGGGACGCCTGTTAGCGCCCGCCACAAAGGGGTGGCCACAGGGATGGAGTGGAAATAAGGATGGGGTGGCCATGGGGATGGGGTGGCAGAGGATCTTTATTTCCAATAGGGTGGAAGTAAAGATGAAGTGTCAATGGGGACAAGGTGACAATAAGGATAGGGTGGCAGTGATCATGGGAATGAGGTGACCGTAGGACATGGATGGAAATAAGGACAGAGTGGCAATGGTGGCCAGGGAGATGGAGTGGAAATATGGATGGGGTGGCAATGGGCATGGGGTGGTGAAGGAAATAAAGATGGAGTGTCAATGGACAAGGTGACAATAAGGATAGGGTGGCAATGATCATGGGAATGAGGTGACCGTAGGACAAGGGTGGAAATAAGGATGGAGTGGTAGTGGGGAAGGGGTGGGCATGGAGATGAAGTGGAAATATGGATGGGGTGGCAATGGGGACAAGGTGACAATAAGGATAGG
>JAWWMS010000028.1:18703437-18728127 GCA_035048045.1 Chlorospingus semifuscus
AGAAATAAGGATGGAGTGGTAGTGGGGAAGGGGTGGGCATGGAGATGGAGTGGAAATATGGATGGGGTGGCAATGGGGACAAGGTGACAATAAGGATAGGGTGGCAATGATCATGGGAATAAGGTGACCATAGGACGAGGGTGGAAATAAAGATGAAGTGGCAATGGGGAAGGATTGGCCATGGATATGGAGTGGAAATATGAATGGGGTGGCAATGGGCACAGGAATGGGCACAGGATAGCAATGGGTACTGGGTAGCAATGAAGATGGGGTGGGCATGGGACGGCAATGAGTTTGAGGTGAAAAGAAGGGGTGGCAACATGGTGACAATGGGAACGGCATAGCAGAGGGTGACAGTGGCGATGGGGTGGCCATGGCAATAGGACGGAAATACGGATGGACTGGTAATGGCAACAGGGTGGCAATGGGAATGGGGTGGAAATATGGAAAGGCTTCAGTGTGGATGGGATGTCAATGGGAATAGGGCAGAAATAAGGATGGGGTGGCCATGGGGGTGGCTCCCATCTGCCCCCTCATGTCCCACACTAGCAGCCAGCCCCTCCATCCTGCCCTCCTGCCACGGCAGCTCCCAGCCCAGGCAGGGTCAATATTTGCATTTGATTTGCAAGCGTTTCCTCCCCCCAGATAACGGCAGGGCTGCCACAGGTACAGCAGGGAGAACACTGGGCTGGGTTAATTATTAGTGAACATGCAAATTCCCCCTCCACGAGATAACAATAAACACCGTGATTTCAGTGAGATAAACAGGGCTTTAAATTTCCAGCAGCCTTTACTGGTGTAAAAATAAGCGTCCCTTATTTATTTAGCTCCTTTGAGAAACCACATCAGTCCCCAAACACAGTCTTTTACTGTCAAGCTACAGTAGAAGCCTTTATAGGCGGCGAAGATCCTGACAGCTACCCCTAGCACAACCATCTTTTATTCATGCTCATAATATAAACTGTATTGCCTCAGAAACAAAAGGATTAACTCGCTGCTGGCCGGGTGGCAGCGGCCGAGCCGAGGTCCCTGCTGGGGGCACGTGGTTGGGATGGCTTTGCTCTGACATCCCACATCTCTTCATCCCTCAGGATGCCTCCTTCTAGGGGCAGCGCTGAGACAGACCCCTGCTCTGATGCATCAGCATATCCAGGGATAAAATAAGCCAAAATAACAATCTCCCCCCAACCTGGAGCCATTAGGCAAAGCCTCCGTGCTCTGCGGTTCCGAATCCCACCCTGCCTGCACACACGCAGGAAGAGCAGCGGTTACAAGAGTGGTTCGTATTTAATAATGCAATTTATATTCCACTCTCAACATAAACTATTGTAAAGGCACACTAATGTAAAAATACATCTGGCTTGTCAATAGTTTATCTTCTGGATCTGCATCTAAATCCCTGGGCATTCTTGACTTATGGCTGCACCAGTGTCTAATGAATAAAAAGGTGCAAATTATAGGCCTTGCTTTAATGCTCATCATAAAATTAGATGATAGTTGCAAAAGCTGCATTCTCCTGCCCACAGTGCAGCAATGGTAAGCTATAAATAAAGTGTATTTAATGTATCCCAGCGCTGCGCAGAGCCAGGAAACAGTATGTTACTGCACAGCCTTCAATGGATCCGCCACCAGTTCAATGAAGTGATAACTGATCCATCATGTGAATTTATGTTAACTGTCTGCTCGCAAAGTCACGGCCCCAGCACTGTAAATAGCCCACAATCCTTCCAGCCCAGCCTGCCTGCCAATAAACCTGTCACCGGCAGCCTGGGAGCAGCCACCTTAGGACACCGCAGACAAACCATTACAGCTTGGGTTTCCTCCTGGTTTTTCCATTGCTGCCGTGCCTTGGTGTGCCCACAGCCCAGCACCCCCCTGCTCAGGGCTTCCCAGCCCCGTGAGATGCTTTTCCACCTCCCTGGAGCTGTCACATCAGGGATGCAGGGAGCCCAGATGGGATCTGGGGGGCTGGCGGGGCTGTGGGTGGGATGGCTCCTGCGCTGGAGACAGGCAAATGATGGGAAGGGGGGGACAGGATGGAAGTGGAGCACCTCCAGTTCCTGCTGCAGGGTGGGATGCAGAGCCAGGAGGGATGGTGGGAACAAATCACTGGATGGGGACAGAAATGTAATTGCATCATGACTGGAAAGCATCTTCCTCTGGCAGAGATGCGTGTCCCGGGGCTGGCACCTGGGAAGGAGACATGCCTGGAAAGAAGTTCCTGGGAAAATGTGGTCACCAGGAAGGAGATGTTCCTAAAAATGTGGTCCCCAGGGAGGAGACATTCTCAGGAAGATGTTCCCAAGAAGCAGATGACTTTGGGAAGGAGGTGTCCTTGGGAAAATGTCATCCCCTGGAAGGAAACATCCACAGCAAGGATGTCCCTGGTAAGGTGTCCCAGGGAAGATGATGTCCTGGGGAAGGACACATTCCCAGGCAGAGCACGACCCTGAGAAAATGTGGTCCCTGGGAAGGAGATGACCCCAGGAAGCAGATGTCTTTGGGAAGGAGATGTGCTCAGGAAGGAGATGTGCTCAGGAAGAAGACATCCCTGGAAGGAGATGTCCCCAGCAAGGGGACGTCGCTGGGAAGGTGTCATCCACAGCGAGTTGTCCCTGGGAAGAAGGTGTCTTTGGGAAGATATCATCCTCTGGAAGGAGACATCCCCCACAAGGATGTCCCTGGGAAGGTGTCATCCACAGGGAGGTGTCTCTGGAAAAGTGTCAGGAAGAAGATGTCCCTGGGAAGATGCGATACTCAGGAGGGACATGTGTTAGAGAAGATGTCTCCAGGAAGACACAGTCCTGAGGAAGGTGCTCCCAGGAAGCAGACATATTTGGGAAGGAGATGTCCCCAGGAAGGAGACATCCCAGGGAAGATGTCATCCCCTGGAAGGTGACATCCCTGGCATGGATGTCCTGGGGCAGGCATCACCTGCAGGGATGTGTCACTGGGAAGAAAATGTCCTTAGGAAGGAGATATCCCCCTTCCAACAGCCCAAAGCCATGGAGCCCCAGCAGTGAGAGACACAGTGATCCTTGGGGAGCAAGGTGGCACCCGGAAGGACAAGGGGACACCATGCCCACAGGAAGCAGCATTCGCCACCACCCATCCCTCATTAACGCGGTGCTGAGCAGCCCCTAATAATAGCAACAGTAAATTCTCCTACCCAATTCGGGTCCATTTCTATAAATAATGTAGAATCTTTTTATTTACTGACAGGTTGTAAAAGTATCAGTGAGAATAATGTGAAATCAGGAGCTGCTGAATAATTCATGGCAGCAGCTCTGCTCTCCCCGTCCCCGCGCTCCCCTGGCCCCGGCGTTTACACGACAGCACCTTGTGCCTGGGTTTATCTCATAAAAACCAGGACTAACGACCTGGCACTAATTCTTTATCAACAGGGACTTTTACAGCGAGGGGAGGAGGAAGGAAATAGAAAGAAATAAAAATAACCCCGGGTGCACTCTATAAAAAATGCATAGGCCCATGTCCTTGCCTCTGCACGGAGCCAGCCATCCCCAGCTCCTCCCATCTGCAATTCCCCACAGACCCCACGGCCTCTCCAAAAATTAGTATTAATTAGCAGCACCCACAGCCCCACACTGGCATCATCCTGGGGTAGCAAGTGCAGGAAGAGTGGCACAACCCTGCTGGGACACGGGGACACCGGCATGACCCATGGGAACAGCAGGATGACTGATGGAGAGACTGGCAGGACCCATGGGGACAATGGCAGGACCCGTGAGGATGATGACAGGACCTGTGGGGATGGTGACAAGACCCATGGGAATGACGGTAGGACCCTTGGGGACACCAGTAACACCCATGGGGATGATGGCAGGAGCCATGGGAACACCAGCAAAGCCCACAGGAGTGATGGCAGGACTCAGGGGGATGGTGACAGACCCATGGGGATGGTGACAGGACCCATAGGGATGGTGACAGGACCCATAGGAGCACTGCCAGGGCCCACAGGGATAATGGCAGAATCCATAGGGACAATGGCAGGACGCTCCTTGTCCCCATGCCACCCTCAAGGCTGCCAGCCTGAGGCACCAAACCCCTGCTGGGGGCAGATGGGTTAAATTTGGGCAGAAAAAGCTGATCAGTGGGGCAGCTAATCCCTGTAACAACCTGATCCAGTGTCCCTCATCCCTCCTGCCACCTCAGAGGGCGATGGGGACAGTGGGGACCCCCCTGCAGCTGCCCCCATCCCCTCCCCAGAACAATACCTACCCGCCGCTGTTTTGATGTGCGGCACAAAGCCGGGAGAGCTTTCCATGTAACATGATAAAAGCAAGTCCCCAGCCAGCACAATTATTTGATAATTCTCCCTTAACACCCATCAAATTAAAGCAATGTCCAAGGGCTGCCTGAAGTGGCACTGATAGGTATTAAACTTTAATGAGATTTAATGGCACTGCCCTACTTTTTAAGCGCTCGGGCCTACATTTATGAACATTTAATTTCCCGGGCCCTGACCTCTTTTTTTTTCCCCCCTTTTCCCCACGGCCCCCCCTGCCTGCCTGGGAGCACAGCTGGATTCTGTTAGCTCTGGCAGCCGCCCCGACCCGGGATGCTCGGGATGCTCGGCCAGCCCTGAGCCCTTGGAAATCTCCAGGCATTGCAGGGTGAGATCTTGATTCCTGCAGGGAGCTGAGCAGGGAGGGGGAAAAGCCAGGGGAGAAGGGGGGGTGCAGATGTGATTCACCAGCAGCAAACACAGCCAAATTTATGGAATGACTTAATTAATTTGCTCTTGGGATGAAATGACACTGCGGGTCCGAGTGGTTGGAGGGGCCTCATCCTGCTGCAATGGAAAATAAGTGTGCCCCCGCTGCAACCTCACTGTGCCAGGGCAAATCTGGGGGGTGAGACCCCTCAACGCCCCCAGGGACAGAGCACAGCCCACTGATCCAGTTTATTGCTGCCCTCTAGTGAGTGTGGGACAGCCCAGGCCTGCTGTCACTTGTCCCCCTGGCCACTTGGCCAGCTAGCATGCTGTATCTCAAGTGGGGACAGCTGATGAGATGCCCAGAGACAGACAGGGTACCAGGGGGATACCAGGGTACCAGGGAGCATCATCTCAGCACCCCAAAATCCCACCAATGCAGCTGCAAGATGGGCACAGACTGGCACCAGTGACACCAGGCATCACCTCCTGCCCCATGGCATGGCTGGGACAGGTTTGATGGGGCTTGGAGCAACCTGGACTAGCGGAAGGTCTCCCCCATGGCACGGGGTTGGGATGAGAGGAGCCTTGAGGTAACTTCCAACTCAAACTATGCTGTGATTCTATCCCTGGTGGGACACAGGACGCATCATTCCCTACCAACCATGAAGAGGGGCAGCTGGCATGGGTGACCACTCAGGGCATGAGGGTTAGAGAAACTGAGGCACACAGCAAGGCAGCCAGGCTTCTGAGCTGGAAATGTCCCCCTCCCGCCTTCCCAGCACCCACCCCAACTGCAAGGAGCCCAGCAGCAGGAATGCAAAGGCAGGGCAATAAAAGGGAGCGTTATCAAGCGCCAGCAGAGCTGACAGCTCAGGGAGGAGAGCAGGGAGGGAGGGAAAGGAACAGAAAGGCAAAAAAAAAAAAACCCCACCCTTAACCCCGAGATCACTTATCATTCAGGCTGCATCACGCATCTAGAAAGTGCAGACACAAAAATGTAATGTCATAACATTCGCAGTTCAATAACCTTTGCTTCACGAGACGGCTTGAACTGTCAGAGGAGCTGGAAGGTAAATATTTCAGCGCCCAGGCACTGAATGCAAAGGCGTGGGGAGGGGGTCGGCCTCGGCTTCCCCAGCTCGCCTCGACACGTTCAAATATCCCCCGCCATAAATCGCGGCCGGCGCTGGGGAAAGGCCGTGGCGCGGATAAAATACGAGCAGATATAAAGCCAGACACCTTTATTGTTCGGCAAAGTCTTCCAACAAGTTATGAACCCGCAGCTTGACCCTAACCCATCATCTTGTTATACAGCGGAAACAAAGGCAGCGCCGGGAGCCGGGGCTGGAGTGGGGCAGGATGCGGGTGGGAAGGAGGAAAACCCAGCCTGCCTCCTCCACGGGGGATAGGTGGGTGTAATTCATCCCTAAACCCCACATCTACCACGCTGCAGGCTGCCTGTGGGGAGCAGACCCCATGTTAGCCCCGTGCAAGGAGCCTCCCTGCCAGGTTCAAGGGTACAGAGTTCCTTGGTCGGGGTTAATGGGAGCAGGACCCAGCAAACGCGGGTTAACCAGCACTGCCATGCGGGCAGGAGGAAGGAGATTGCACAGCCAAGAACCAACGGCTGTGGGGGTTGGCAAACCAGCGAGGGATCCAAAGGGGAGCAGAGAGATTTCCCAATGGGGGAAAAATCCCCTAACAGCACTGGCAAGGTGCTGGCACCAGGGCTGTGCATGCTAAGGAACAGCATGGCACAGTGGGCAATGGTGTCCAAGCCAGCTGCATGGCATGGCACAGCACGGTGGGCAACAGCAGTGCCAAGCAGCTCGCACATCCCATCCACTGCATGGCTGCACGGTGGGCAACAGCAGCGCCAAGAAGGAGGTGATGCCTTGTGTCACTGGTGCCAGTCTGTGCCCATCAAGCAGCTCGCACATCCCATCCCCTGCATGGCACACGCTGCACGGACCTCCCCGCCCCAACTGCGCGGCACAGCTGGGGACAAGCAGAGCCACCTGCCTGCAGCTGGGCTGGCTCTGCCACAGTGCACCCACAGCGCTGGGGAGCAGCAGGGGATCAGGACACCCCAGCGCCAAGCAGGGAGGGCATCAAAGGGGGCACGGCCGCGGTGAGGAACAGTTAAACGGCCCCCGCCCGCACGGGGCGTGCGGCAACAGGCACCATCACACCCTGCCCAAACACCTGCTACCGCCGCGCTGGCACGGGGCGAGCGCCCGGGGCGGGCACGGAACGGCGGCGGCAGCGGGGAGCACGCCAGGGCCCGCAGCGAGGAGCGGCATGTCTGCGCTTGGCAGCACAACAGAGAGCAGGTGACAAGCGCGCCGGCGGTCGCTTTATTACAGGAAGCGAGCACGCAAGCATCTGACGCCGCGCTGCCCGGAGAGAAAATAAAACACCCCCCTCTCCCCTGCTATTAACAATCTCTCTGCGGGCGCGGGAGAAGGGCCCCCCGGATGCGGGGGGTGGGTGCCCTGCTGCAAAATGATGGCCCGGTGGCATCACGGCTCAGCCTTCCCCCCTCTGCATCACTCCCAAGGGAGTAAAATTATGTGTGTGTGCACAAACATTTTTCCTCGGCAAACACTCCCCGAGACAACAAAATCAGCCGCCCCTGCGCCCGTTCCCGCGCCGCCCCGCTCCTCTGACCCAGCAATTAGAGGCAGGCATTAATATTTAAATATTGCCAGCTCGGGAGAAAGGAAATCAAATAAAACACGCCAGCGTGCCGGCAGCACATCCAGCTCCTGCTCCATCGCCTCAAAGAGGGTGCACGGCGGCAGGGGGGTGCTGTGCCACACTGCTGGGGACACCAGGGTATTGATGCCACAAGGGGAACTCCCTTTCTGGGCCAAATCAGGGTGAGCAAGGAGGCAGCGAGCAAATGGTGGGCAAGCAGCAGTGATGTTGTTGCCTGCTCAGCTGGGGGGTTTCAAAGGAACCCCCACCCCACACTGACCATGTTTTGGGGTTCCCACTCCCTCCCAGCCACAAAGCAGCCGCCTGCAGGGTGTTGGGGACACACACATCCAGGCTGTACCCCCCCTCCGGGAGTCACCCCCCGGTCCCGCGGGCGCTCGGAGGCGGCGCTGGCCCAGCAAAGAGGATTTACTGCTCAACGCAAGGGGCTTTAGAGGCAATAACTTTCCCTCCTCTTGACTTAAATGGATTTGAAACTTCAAAAAGGATCGAGGGGGCAGGCTGCCAAGCGGCCGCCCCCAAGGGCTGACCCCGCAGGGGCTGGGGGGGCCGAGGGGGGGCCATGAGCCCAGCCAGGGCCAACGGCCGTGGCAGATAAGGGCTGGGGGGGCCCAGAAGGGCCCGAGATAAGGCGGCCGCCGTTACAGCGCGGGAGCTCTGGGGCGCTTCCTCCCGCCCCGCGGTCCAACCGCCCGCGGGCAGTGGGGTGCCGGGGTGGGGGGACATGGAGGGGACGTGGGGCAGCCGGGGCATGGAGCACGAGGCACGGAAAGGGCCAGTTCAAGGGCAATCCCCCTGGCAGCCTGCCCGGGCAGCCGCCGCCGGCCAAGCTCTGTTCCAGCTGCTCCTTCTTGGGGCTTGGCAGGGCTGCCCCACAGCCCCTCAGGGCACCCAGCACCCCACAGGTGGGTGAGGCACCCCAGCATTGCCAGCACACGGTGATCTGGGCTGGGTGTCCCCACTGGGCTGTGGGGACAGAGGCCATCTGCTGCTGCCCACAGTAAGGCCAGGCCTCACACCCTGAGCTGGCGGCAGTGCCAGGGCTCCGGGACAGAGGTGTGACCCATGGCACCCTGCCCTGATGTGGGGGAGAGCACCAGCACCTCCCACACGGCTGGCACAGGCACAAAGCCCCCAGGAACAGCCCCTCCAGGCCTCAACCTCCCACGGGCCAGACAGCAGGCTGAGGGAGAGGGCTGCCAACAAACAGAGGAGCAGCGATTAAAACTAACACCCCTCCCTCCTCAAGTTGCCCCCCAACCTGCACCCCTGTCCCCGCTGCTGGCGTGCCATCAAGGAATAAACTGTCCTGCGTCCTTCGGCACCCCCCCCCGTGCCCCCCGGCAGCCTGGCCCCCCGCCAAAGCCACCATCTCCCCGCTGCAGCTCCCTGCCCTGCAGCCAGCACCGGCCAGAACAGGCCCCGTGTGTGCACACAGCAGCTCAGCCCCGCGGGACGTGCAGGCACACGCACCCCCGTGCCCCCAGCCAGGGGTCAGCACGCAGAGATTCACACCCGCGGTTGTGCAATGCTCACATTCACACACAGGGACACACGTGTGCTCACAGTGTGCTCACAGCCAGCCCCCCCTGCACGCTGAGCCCCAGCCATGGCTGGCCAGCCCCGTGGCACTCCCCGGCAGGTTACACAAACAGGGCGCACACGCAGCCGGGCGCACGCTCGCCTCGCTCACACCCACAAACCACACGGGCTCACCCCGGTGCTGCCGGCGCACGCGCGCCCTTGCAGGAAGAGGCGCTGGCTTCCCGCTGCCTTTTCCCTCCATTAACTCCCTCCCTGGATCTGGATCCTGCTCGTGGCCCAGCTCTGCGCCCCCAGCCATGGGAGGAGGATGAGGATGAGGATGAGGATGAGGACGAAGAGAGCGGGGCACTCACCCCTGCTGCTCCAAGCGCTGGCAGTGGGCACTTGCCCAAGGCTTGGGGACAGATGCCACCAATGGGGCACTCGATTGACAGATGCCACCCACCCACTGGGGACTGGCACCCATGTCACCATGCAAAGCAGACACAGGGCACGGTGAGCTGCCAGCCTCAGGGCGAAGGGCACGGCAGGCAGCACAGGCAGGGCTGGAAGAGCCAGGACGGAGCAGGGCAATAAAGGCGGAGGCAGGTGAGACGCCGGGGCCGCAGCATCACCCCGGCACAGGGTGCGGTGCCCGGGCTCCCCGCGTTCCCCTCAGTCAGCAACATGGTCCCTGCCCAGCTCCAGAGGTCCTGGGTTCCAGAAATATTGGTGGGTAAACTGAGGCACGGCCCCACGCTGCACCCTGTGTGCCCGCACGGAGAGATGGGCAGGCAGCAAGGCAAGGAGAAGGGTCAAGGTCAGGGCCACCCCGTGCCCTGCCAGCCATGGGAAATGACCCCAAGGGTCTCTCTGGAATGTGGGTCATGGGGACTGAGGACCTCAGTTGGCCCCAGACCCTGAGGCCACAGAACCCAGGGGGCTCATCTCCTCACAGCATTCCCCAGCTGGATCCCCAACTCCAAAGCAACCTCCATTTTCCACACCATGGGGTCCCCCAAGGCCAGGGTGACCTCTGTCCACAACACCACAGGGCACCTGAAGCTCGGGGTGACCTCTGTCCCCCCCATGATGGGGTACCCCTCCACCAGGGTGACCTCCACTCCTCACACAGTAAAGGCCTCCAAGCCAAAGACAACTTCCATCCTCCAGGCCACAGGGTCCCCCCGCCTCAGGGTGACCTCAACCCCCAACAACAGTGGCCCCCGAAGTGCAGGGTGACCACCACCCTCTGTGTCATGGGATCCCCCAACTCTGGGGTGACATCACTCCACACACAATGGGGTCCCCAAACTCCAAGGTGACCTCCATCCCCCACATCACAGGGACCCCCAACCCCAGGGCAACCATTGGGTCTCTCAACCCCAGCGTGACCTTGGTCTCCCAAACCAAGGGCTCCTCCAGACCCAGGGTGACCTCTGTTCCCCTTACAACGGGGTTCCCCAAACCAGGCTGATCTCCATCCCCCATACCACAGCTTCCCCTAAACACAAGGCGACCTCTGCCCCTTGCACCACGAGCTCCCCCAACCCCAGGGTGACCTCCATTCACCAAACAACCGCGGCCCCAAACCCCAGGGCGACCCCCACCCGCTATACCATGGGGTCCCCCAACCCAGGGTGACCTCCATGCCCCCAGCACAGTCTCTCTGAGCCCCAGGGTGACCTCTGTCCCCCCCACCACAGGGTCCCCCACGCCAGACCCCCCAGCAGAGGGGCTTTGGGGGGGATTGCGAGCAGCGGGATCACACCAGCCCCATCCCACCCCTCCAGCACAACTCCCACCCGGGTTGGGGGGGGGGACCCCGCTGCCCCCTCCCCACGGCGCTGCTGGGCTGGGCTGGGGGGGGGTCACTCACCCGCGGGCCGCGCTGTCCAACGGGGGCTGCGCTCCTCCATGGGCAGGGAGCGGAGCGGAGCGGAGCCGAGCCGAGCCGAGCCGAGCCGAGCCTTCCCCCGCCGCTTCCTGCTTCCCTCGGCGCCCGCCCGCCGCCCCGAGAGCCGCACGGCTGGAGCGTGACTCACCGGGGGCCGGGCCGGGCAGGGCAGGGCAGGGCGGCGGGGGCGGGGGCGGCGGGCACCGGCAGCGAGGCACGGGCCGCTCCGAAACAGGGATGCTGCAAGGGGGAGGAACACACCCACCCACCCGGGATCCACCGGGGATTCACCGGGAATGGGGGTCCCGCGGGGTGGCCGTCCCGCCGCAGCATGCCAAGAATTTGAGTGATGGGGGTGTCACTCCTGATGGCGGCACACAGGGGACCCCTCCTCAAATGTAGAGATGGGGGGATGCTGGAAGGGGGGAGGAACACACCCACCTGGAACCGCCGGGGATTCACCAGGAATTCACCGGAGGTTCACCGGGAATGGGGGTTCCCCCCGTGTGGGGTGTCCCGCGGGGTGTCCCTCCCTCAGCAGCATGCCAAGAATTTGGGTGATGGGGGTGTCCTGATCACAGCTCACAGATCCTCCCCAAATGTAAGGATGGGGGGATGCCTGTGCCAGGCACTGATGGGGGCCAGGCCTTTGGCCCCCACCCCAAAACTGCTCCAAGATACCCTGAGGCTCTGGGGTGCCAGCGTGACCCAGCACAGTGGGCACCCAGGGTGGTCCTGAGCCCAAAACCTGTGGAAATAAGGGGTGATCCCAGGGCAGCCCCCTTGGGGCACCCCAACTCCCCAGGCACCCCCTGCACCAGGTGTGGGAGAGGGAACAGCACTGTCCCTCCCCAGGTGGGGATGGTGGTGGTCACCCCTGTGCCATCCCACCATCACCTGGCCTTGGGGACACCAGTGACATGAGTGGGGTGGGGCTCAGCCCACTGGCACAGGAGGAAGTTGCCCATCATTCACCGGCCACACCAGTCGGCTCCACGTGCCAGACAGGCTCGGCTGGCTCGGACGGGCCAGACCCCCACCTCCCTCAGGCAGGAAGGAAGCTTCCATGAGGAATCTCGTCCTGGCACTGCCAGCCATGAACTGGCATCTCTGCAGAGGGAGACACAGGCCATGACAGGGACACCCAGCCATTCCCAAACAAACTGCCACACCACAACACACACCCCCTCAAATCCCTTCCCAGCTCACCCTTGCCTCTGTATCCCCTCCATCCTCCTCCTCCTCTTCCAACAGGCCCCAGTGCTGGCCATGCCGGTGCTGCCGTGGTGCTGCTGCTGCCCGCCACCCCCCCAGTCCTCCTCGTGCTTCCCCCCCACCCTCCTCGTGCTTCCCCCCCCCCAACTCTCTTTTCCCGTTCTATTTTAAATTTTTATTGCATTCTTTTTAAAGAATACAGAGGAACAAATGCCCTTATCAGCAATTCTCACAAGGTATAAAGAGCCGCTTTTATCTCTTGCCTTTACTAATCTAGAGCGAGCCAATGCCTGTTAATTTTTTAATTTTCCTGGTGAATGCATTTGTGGTTCCGTCAGCATCCATCCGGGCACGCACGCAGGATCCCCTCGGCATCCCAGCCCAACCACCCTGGCATGGCATTGACGCCGTGCTGGCAGAGCAGCGCCTCATGGTTTGGCAACCACAAAGGGATTTTGTGCACTGGGAAGTCCCGTGTGTCACACGAAGCTCAGCAGGACACCCGGGATGTGTCACCACCCCCAAGATATGGAGGTGCTCCCACAGATCCCAGCCTGGCTCTGCCTGGCCACAGGGAACGCTGACACTGTGGGTCTCCAAGCTCAGTACGGGGATAGACGCCATGCCAAGCTGTCCAGCTGTCATTGTCACCCCCTCTGGCCGAGGTCCCCGCAGGGGCAAACGCTGTGTCCCCCCCAGGAAGGGACGCAGCGCAGGCTGCCCGCTCAGCAGGGCTGGGAGCGCAGCAGCCGGACGCGGCGCGCAGATGAGATGTGGCAGGCGTGTAACAAGCCATTAGTCACTGTCACCTTTGCCCGGCAGCCACTGGCAGGGTAATAAATCCCGGGCTGACTCCAGCGGGCCCGTTCCAGGCCACGGCTCCCAGCTTGCCTCCACGCCACTGCCGGCTGGGCTGTGAGCAGCTTGTAAATGCATCCCAGCCCCTCCCCAGAGGACACAGCGCCTTGCAGGGTCCCCAACCCACAGCCAAATCCCTGTGGGGCTGATCGATGGGTGACACGGGCCACTGCATTCCTGGGAGGTATCCTTCTTAGGGAATGTGAGGGGTTGCGAATCCCCACCAGCAAGCAGCCCCCTGGCCCTGCAGGCTGCCCCTTGGCTCTCCCTGCCTGCCCCAGCTTCCCGCCCGCTGCACCTTGCGGTTCCTGACTCTCCCCAGCCCAACGCCAGGAACTGGCATCGGCGCTTGTTACGGATCAAAGGAGCCCGGCATGGCCCAGCACAACACGGCCCGGCGCGCCCGCCGGGAAGGGCTGGCAAACAAGCCGGGCCAGGGAGGCGGCAGGCGGGAAGCACGCGTGATGCCTCTCCTAAAAATGCTGCTGCTCCTGACGGACAGGGCGGCCGAGTCCCTGGAGCCGCGGTCCGTCCCAGCCCTGGGGGCTCCCCAGCTGCCCAGCACAGCCAGCCCAACACCGCGGCTCTCCTGGCGCCCACGGCCTGACTCAGGGCCCCGGGGATGGCGGGCAGGGACTGCGGTGCTGTCGGGGTCACCTTCCCAGCGGGGCTGCGGGTGCTGGATCCCAACCCCAAGCCGCCGGGCATGAGCCTTCACTGGGAGTCCCAAACAGCACATGGGGCTAATGGTCACCCCACAGCAGGACAGGGGACATCCCTTGGGAATGGCAGCCTTGTACCCCCCCCCCGCATCACCTACTTGTGGCTCCACCGTCCGCACCCTCCGCATCCAAAGGCGTCCTCTGGCCGATGTCCGGGGCGGTGCTGCCGGTTCCCGGGCTCTCCCCAGCACTGGCCACCCGGTGCCGGGACTCAGCGGCCGCAGGCTTGGTGGCGGCTGTCTCCAGGGACGAAGAGGACGCCTGGAAGAGAAGCAGGACAGAGACTCAGCGCCTTTGCCTCTCCCAGCAGGGGTGGGGGGCACGGGGGGGTTCGGGGCGCACACACACAAGATGCTTTTGTTTTCCTGCCGGCCGGTGCACGTGGCCAGCACGGGAGCCGCACGCCAGCCCGCGCCGCGGGGCTACAGCTGGATCCGGCCCATGGCTCCCAGCACAGCCAGACAAGAAAGGCTGCAGGGGGGTGAGGACATGAATCAAAGCGGCGTCCCCTCGCCCGCCGGCGGCAGCTGGCCGGTTAGGCAGCTCTCGATTACTCAACCGGGCAGTGTTTACTCGAGATCAACAACCCCCCATCGCCTGCCCTGCCAGGCAGGCGAGGGAAACGTGCTGCTGGGATGGGGATGGCATTCCCGCTGTGCCTTGTTTGGGGACAGTCCCCCTCCTCGAGCCCCGGGCGCTGCTGGGGCCCAGGGTTTGTTGTAGCTGTCACCCTCCTGCCCGGGCACACAGCTTGGGCTGTCACCGCTCCTGTTTAGCTTTAATAAAGCAACAGCCAGTGACACAACGCTCATCCCAGCACTGTTGTGCCACCCGGGGAAAGACACACAGACAGCCCAGGTTCACAGGATGCTGCGCCCACCTTGGGTAAGGTGGGATGCAGGTGACCTCCCCCTGCCACAGGTGACACCGTGTGCCTGATTTGGGGACATTAGGACTGTGGTGAGAATTTCATGTTAATCCTGTTTTGCTCAGGATTACTCCCATAAACATGGAGATGGATGGTCGGTGGATGCTTTGCTGGGAAGCCCTTAGACTCAATGAGCCACGCACACGAGCGGATGTATAAATTCACCGTTTGCTCCCTGGAAAGGTTTAATTTATGGAATCCATATGGCAGCGCCGCACAACCGCGAGCGCTTGGCACATCCCGTGAGTCCTCGAGTGCCACCACGTCCCAGCCCCGACTGGCGGGGTGCCACCAGCTGCCCCAGTGATGGCAGGATGCTCTTCTCTTCCCCAGTGATTAACAGAAGGTGACTTTCACAGCGGGCAGGGGACAAGCCCAGGGATCAGGCCCCATCCCTGACAGCTGGGTGTGGGATCCCTGGAGGTGGCAGGGATGTCTCAAGGAGGAGGCCGTGCCACTGCTCCTCCTCCCAGGACAATGCCACCAGCAGCAGCAGGCAGCAATCCCCTACCTGTGGGCATGGGAAGGGCTGGGGCGCACTTTGATACCCGGAGCAACTAATCATTAATTAGCATTAATCACTCTCCATCACGTGTCACAGCAGCATTGGGCAAGACGCAGCTGGGAAGTCGCAGACCATGGTCTTGGTGGCGAAAGTGGATTTTGACAGCTGGGCCAAGGCTGGCACCCTCCTTCTCCCCAAGGAGCACCCCAGACCCCAACCCACACCTCAACCCACCCATCAGCCCCACAGCACCAGCAGCCCCCACCCCCTCTGTTTTCCTGCCAAGGGATGCAGAGATGCAAAGACACCAGAGATGGGTCCCACCTGCCCAAGGGCAGCCAGGATCCCACCCCCCCTCACCACCCGTGTCCCCTGGGACCCCCAGGCTCCGCACGGAGCACCGGCCGCCTCCTTGCTTTAACTTCAGCCGGCACTATCTGTCAGCAAATCATCCCCGGTTACACAGATAAGGAATAATTGATGCAAAGGAGCCATCTGTTTGCGAACACGGAATATCTGCTCAATTAGGAGGGATCTGTCCACCCAGATAAAGCATGGCGGCAGTCCCTCGGAGCGGGGGCCTTCCTCCCCAGCCACGTCCTCAAAGACTCACCCACAATTAGAGGTGAGCAGGTTGATTTGGGTGCTAATTTGCTAAGCAGCACCCTGAGGTGCTTGGGAAGAGGCTGGGAGGGAAGGGTGCTCTGCCACCAAGTGCTGAAATTTGAAAGGAGAGCTGGCAGATCCCCAATGTCCCAGTGTGATAAAGCTCAGCTCCTCCTGGCTCTGGGAGATGTTTATCCCACATATTCCCAGGGATGGAGAGAGGGGACCAGGATCTGTGCTTGTCCAACGGCACTGAGCTGAGGCTGGCCCACTTGTGACACACAGATGGATAAACCTGAAACAGCTCCCAGGACAGATCCACAACAGGGATCAGGGACACAGGGCACAGCCTCAGGCACATCCAGGTCAGGGGTAGGTGTGCAGCGAGGTGACAGCAATGTGACATCGTTATGTGATGTTATTAACATGGGAAGAATGGAGCTGGCATGCAGGCCAGCTCCACAAGTGGCAAAACCTCAGGGAAAAGGCTCCAAGCAGAGCTGGCAGAGATGGCCCCACAGCATCACACTCCCCAAACCCCTCCTGGGTGGCAACTGCCCCCATCTACCCCAGCAGGTTCTTGGTATGAAGGACGTGGAGAGCTTGAGGGGGGTCAAAACAGAGCTGGTGGCCTCCAGGGACAGGCACAGAGGGGCACTGCCAGATGCCACATCAGCCGGGTCACCTGTGCCCCACACCACCAGCAGGGTGCCCAGGGCAGGCAGTGTGGCAGTCCATGGAATGGCACCAAGGGCAGGGGATGGTGTCCCCATGTCCAGTGTCCCCACGGTCCCCAGTGTGTCCCTCCCCACCAAGGACACTCCTTCTGCTCCCTTCCCTGGGCTCAATGCCTGCCGCAGCTCCCAGCTCTGCCCCAGCTTTGGGATGGCACTGGTGGAGTGGGAAAGCAAAGGGCAGGAGGCCACGCCAGCGCACTTCCTGTGCCTCCAGGACACCCAAAACGCGGCTTCCCCATTCCGCCTCCCCTGCTGCTGGGACAGGCTGCGGCGTGCACGGCGCCGGTGCCACCCGCCCACGGAAACGCCGCCCACGGGAATGCCGCGGGCACGGCACGGCAGAGCCCCCACCCCAGCATCACTCCAACCTGGCAGCACCCCGGAAAACCCCTGGCTGCCAGCAGCCAGGGCATGGGGCTGGATGCAATCTTTGGCTCCTGGCTGGCATCATCCCGGCAGGGCGGCGGGCACGGAGCCTGGCGAGCACCGGCACAGCTGCATCGGCTCCGGGCTTTGGCACAGCGTCGATGCCAGCTCCGGTGAGTGAGCACGGGGTGAGGTGAGGAGGATGCCCAGCACAGAGGGGCTGCATCCTGCTCTTCCCAGGGGATGCAGGGGCTGGCTGTAAGGCCTGGGGGACACAGCCCCTCGCTGTCCCCCGGCTCCCCCCAGGCCTGGAGGCGGCGCTCAGGATAAAAGGTGCTTTTGGAGTGTTGAGGGCTGCAGGAGCAGGCTCCCCCCAGCTCCCTTTGTCACTGAGGCCCTCAAGCCCCCTGGCTCCTGCTGGGGCTTTATCACAGCACAGCCCCTGCCGGGTGTGCCCCCAGACGGTTCCAGCTGCTCTTCCCTCCAGGAAGCCTCTGCCCTTCTCATCCTTGTCCCAGCAGCCTGAAAACAGAGGGTTTTCCCACAGGAGCAGGCTGGGGTGCCCCTGGGGAGCTGGGGTGCCTGCTGGTGGCATGGCTTGGCCCTGATGGGTGCCCACGGGAAGGGTGGTGGCTGGCTCCATGCATCTCCACCGTATTTAAAGTTTCTCAGGCGTGTTTGCTGGCGGAAAGTTGGAACCTACAATTACAGCTGTGCTAACTCCTCATTAAAGAGGGGAAGGGGAAAAAAAAAAAAGGCAAAGAAACAAAAGGCTCCAGATTGAGACACAGCGCCGTTAACCCTTCCCAAGATGGGGATGCGGCCGCCCCAGGAAATTCATACAGCTGGAGGGGTGGATCACAGTGGTGGCAGGTGACACCATGCACTGAGGGTCTTCCCATGCCCATCAGTGCCCACCTGGATCCCTGCTCCATGTCCTGGTGCAGCGTTGGTGCCGGCGCCCGCGTGGGCACGGCTGCGGCTGTGCCGGAGCCGTTTGTCACGGCAGGGCTGCGGTTCCCGCTCGCTCTCCTCTCCAGCAGCGACACCGTGACGCCTGCTCCAGGAGCCCACACAATATGTTCGCACTCATCTCGCAGCTGCCCCCAGACGGCCCGCGGTGCCGCGCTCCTCGCCGGCGCGGGGGCCGCTCTGTGCCGGCACAGCCGCGACGTGCCCGGCCGGGAACTGGCACGGACGGAAGGGGCTGGAGACTGTGGTCAGGCTGGATGCCACAAGGGCAGATGAGGCTGGAAACACTACTGCCATGGGCAAGGGATGCACCGGGGGCTCCCCACGCCCCAGCACACTCAGCCAGGCTGTGCCACGAGCCCTGGGTACAGCGGGCAGGGGGACAGGCCTGGCTGTGACCCCCGTGTGTCACTGCAGCCATCCTGCACCACACGGAGCAGAAGCCGGTGCCACACACATCCCCCCCAGGACCCCATCCCCAGCGAGGGTCTGACCCTGTGGCCACCCCAGCATGACCACAGCCCCCCTCATGCCCCATCCCCGGGGAGCAGCAGGTCCCTGCGTCACTCTCCAGCCTCCCCCCGGCGACACCACCTCAGCGCCGCGGCCGCAGCGGCTCTGACAGCAGCTAACGAGCTGCAGGCAGCAATTTGGGTTATATATAGCCCCAAAGTGACTGCATCTAATTGCTCCAGCGCACACCGGCCCCGCCGCGGGGTCCGGGCGCTGGGCTCAAGGGGACAGGGTGAGCGGCACGTGCTCAGCCCCCTCCCCTGGCTGTCACCCCGTGTGACCCCCCGGGCACCCTGAGGCTGGCAGGGCACAACCACCACCCCATCCACGCCAGCCCCGAGGAGCTGGGCCGTTCCTGGCAGCTTTGTGCCAGGCCATAAGCGGCTTTGCCTAAAGCCGCCGTCCCAGCCCGTCCCAGCCAGGGACCCTAAGGAGATTTTGTCCCTTCTCATTACGGGGTTTTGGCCAGGGGGCCACGGGGTGCAGCACCCAGCAGCCTGTGGGCTCCACCAGCTGCTCTGGCAGCCCCAGGAGGGAGGCACGGCTGGAGGGAGGGAGGTGTTCCCTTTGTGGCAGCCCCCAGCCCCTCAGCAGCAGCTGCCAGGCGAGGCGGCGGGCGCGCAGATGCGGCCGGGGGAGGGAGATGCTCTGTCTGTGTATATATGTGTGTGTGTATGTGTGTGTGTATGTGTGTGTGTGTGTGTGTGTGTGCAGAGGGGTCCCCCGCAGCGGCTCCCCATGCTGGCGGAGCAAGCGGCGGCCCCCGCGTGGGGAGGGGGAGCCGGAGCCGAAATTGTTTGCCAGCTTCCTCGAGACGGCACAATGGAGGGCGCGCAGGCGGATCCGGGGTCAGGGGTGAGAGCAGCAATAAGTGGTTTATGCCTTTTGTGAAGAGGCTGAACTGACAGCTCGCTGGATTAACAAAGACGTCCTCTGTTCCCGGGCAGGTCATGTGGAAAGCGCTGCGCCGACCCCTGTCACTTCTTTTTTTTGCAAGAACAGACATTTGTTCGCCGGCGAACAGGGAGGTGATGGAGGGGGAGGCGGGGGGCACGCAGTCGCCCGCTCCCGGCTTTTCCTCCAGCTCCTCTGGGGCTCTGGCCATGGGGACCGGCGGCTGCTCGCTGCTCTGGCAGCCCTGGCCACGCTGTGTCACCTCCTGTGCCTCAGTTTCTCCAGGTTGTGACAAGAGCCGTGGCTGGTGGGGATGTCAGTACCTCCACCCCATGCCCATGCAGTGCTGTGTTCCACAACGCTCCACATCCACCCAAAATTCCCCCTGTGCTCATCCTTCTATCACCCCAGCACCAGGCTGGATGGGACCTGCTCAGTCCCTGTCCCATCATGGGGACATTTCTAGCTCATGTTTGCCAGTCCCTGCCAGCCTGGGGAATGCTCCCTTCATCCTCCTTTCCAGCAGGGAAACTGAGGCAGAGGAGGGTGTGAGCATCCCACCCATGCATGGACAGCAGGGCTGGCAGCAGCGCTGCCGCTCCTGGTCCCGGCCCTGCAGGGAACAATCAGCTTTTTCACATCCACAAGGATTTCCTCAAGGTTGTGCGGCACAGAGCCTTCGCTGTCATCATCAGACTCCAGAGCTAACAGCTGCAGTGCTGCCATTCCACCCTGACACAAACTGCCCTGGCCTCAGGTGCCCCTGCAGCTCCCACCTCCCTCTGTCACCACATCCCAGCCCTGGTGAAGGTCCCCCTGAGACCACAGGGCCCAAAGTTGGGATGGGACGGATGCAGCTTGGTGTCTGCCACCCAAATCCTGCTGAGATCCCACAGGACACGCAGCTCAGCCCCAGCCCCTGCTCCCATCCCCACCTCAGGGACACCACAACCCAGCCCTTGCTCCCATCCCCACCTCAGGGACACCACAACCCAGCCCCTGCTCCCATCCCCACCTCAGGGACACCACAACCCAGCCCCTGCTCCTATCCCCACCTCAGGGACACCACAGCCCAGCACAGCTTACCCACCTCAAGCTCCAGAGCTGCCGGGCAGTCTGTGACCAGTGTCCCCTCCTCACCACCCTAAATACCTGCCATGGGAACCAGAGGCAGCCACAAGGGGCTTTTCACTCTGGAAAACCCCACCCACCCCACAGCGGCTCAGGTTTTCGGGACATTCCCACACGTGCCAATCCCCAGGGGTAAACTGAGGTAGGGAGGAGCAGCCAGGCTCTGCTGGGTGAGGGGACACACCTGGGGGTCCCCATCCCTTTTCGGGGGGCACATCATGGCAATCCCAGGCAGGGCCATCAGCTGGTGGCACGGTGGCATTAAAGCCCCAATCCGTGTCCCCCTTCTCCAGCTTAGCGCCCGTTCCTGGCTCCCTCCTGCCATCTAAAGACAGATTTACCGCCAGGTCCGGCGCTGCCTTAAGCCTCAGATTAAATGCGAACCATCTGCAAGGGGAAACCTTAATGCAGGATAATACCTGCCACACACACCCCGCCGTGTCACCGCGCAGAGCCCCGCCGTGCCATCGAGTCCCTGAGCGGCACCACGTCCCTCCATGGGGGTCCTGAGGCTCTGCACATGATGATGCCACCCTCCTGGATGTCCCCATCGTCCTTGCTGTCCCCTCCTGGCACAGCTCCCTGTGCATGCCCAGCCAGCCCCCACCTCGCCAGCCCGTGTCCCCCTCCCCAAAGGAGCCACCACAGGCAGGGACACCCAGCATGGGGGGGGTCCAGCCAATGCCCCACCTGGTTAATTACTTTAAGTGATTAAAGTCTCTTCATCAGGGCAGCAGATTAGACCCTGCAGCTGGGAGCTGTTTTCTCTCACAATCTCCTCCCCCAGGGCACAACAAGGGGGGTCCTGCACTGTCCCCATTTTTTGGAGCAATCCCACCTCCCCAGCCCCATAAAGGTGGTTCAGGTGTGCTCTGTCCCCCCAGCATGGTGAAGCCCCCATGAATGCCCAGACCAGCAGCATCACGTGGGGTGCAGAGGGGACATGGGGTCACCCAGGCTGTCCCCAGTGCTAGTGGGGACAAAGCTGGAGCATCACACAGCCAGGAATGACCTCTGCGGGGAGGGAGAAGGGATTCCTGGGGGGCAGTGAACCCCAAAGCTGGGTGGGGCAGGATGAGACACCTCCTGCCAACTCAGCACCCCAGTGAATTACACGGGATCACAAGTCCCTGCTCAGGTCAGCAGGGAAAGGAGCCAGGCAGGTTTTCCACCACTCCTGACAGAGAATTTACAGCCAGGATCCACCATGGGCTCAGTAATTAGTGCTGGGATGCTGAATCAGCACCTGGCCATTGGTACTGAAGGGATGAAGCTGGGGGGGCTCTGGGACCGATGGTGGCCCCCCAGGAGGGACAAAGGGGGCACTGGTGTGACCCAGCAGTGTCTGACAATGGAAGGGGCCATCCCTATGGCTGGGAACACTGGAGGAAAGCTGGCAGCCCAGCATCCCATCCCATCCCAAGACCAACTCCAGCCCAGGATCCCTCAGGTGTCACTTTGGGAGCAGAACCCTCCCATCCCGTTCACCTAAAGACAAAAACCCCTCTGGCCCTCCCTTCCCAGCCTGGATACTCCATTCCCAGGATGCTCCAGCCCTGGGATGCCCGAGCATCCTCCCAGCTGTGCCCGGGCAGCCCTCTGGCCTTGACGGCTGCCATCAATTTCCCGGGGTCGGGAAAGGCAGGGCCGGCTCCCCGGCAGCTCCAGCCTCTGCTCCCAGGCTGATTACAGCCATTTCCCTGCCCGTGCCCCCTCCCTCCCTCCCCGCTGTCTGCCTCCTGCCTCCGTCTGCTGCCTGGTTTTATGAGGGCCATTTCCAAGAGGTCGCTGGAAATAGATTTTTATCACCTCGTGATAAATATCGTTTATGGTGACATTACTGCTCCGAGCAGCCGTGCAGGGGAGAGGGAGGAGAGGCAGGAGGATGCTCCCAGCCCCACGGGGCACGGGCTGAGGCCCTCCTCGTGTCCCTGTCCCCATTCCCGGAGGTTTGGGCAGCGCAATCCGACACCATCCATCCATCCATCCATCCATCCATCCATCCATCCATCCCTCCATCCCTCCATCCATCCATCCCTCCATCCACCCAGGCGGCAGGAACAGAGGGAGCTGCATCATTAGCCCCGCGCGCCATTAAGCACTTAAAAAGCCATAGGAATAAGCCGCGCCATTAGCTGGCAAGCGAGCTGGGAGGGGAGGGATGCAGGGAGCCCAGCACCGAGCAGGGAGTGTCACCACCCCCAGGGTGCCCTGGAAGCGGGGACAGAACCGCCCCCTTCCCGCACACGGCTCTCCAAGGTGGAAAACCAGGGGATTTCAGAGCTGACACACGGCTTCTGCAAGGGGTGACGGCACTGGGCGCCTCTCCAGAGGGACTTTTCGGCACGCTGGGGAGAAGCAGCTCCTTGTTCATCCCCTGCTCTGCTCTGGGCATGGAGCTGGCACAGAAAGCCGGCAGGAAAAGCCACAGCTGAGCTGAGAACTGCAAACTCATGGCAGGGATGTTGCAAGGCTGCACGGAGGTGACCCAGGGGACAGGGTCCTGCCCCGGCCCAGCCCGCAGCAGGGACAGCTGCCAAGCCATGCCCGCAGGCAGCTGCCTCTGGAAAAGGGCACGGCAGCGGGCAGGGGGCCAAGGCCAAGCTGCTCTCTCTGTGCCAGCCCTGCCACACACAGCGCCGGGCACTGGGTGGGAACAACAACTGCCCCGTTGAGCAGTGCCAAGGTGCGGGGTGGCACCTGTGGGGGCACGGGCACAGCCCCCAGGGAGCCAGAGCTGGGGTGCAAAGCAGCAGCAAAACTGCACAGCCAGCAAAGAGCAACCCTGGCCTGCAGGCAGAGCACGGCACTGCCAGCCCGTGCCAAGAATCCTGTTTGCTCTCCCCAGCCCTGGCACTGGCTGCCTTGGGCACGCCAGCTCCTGCCCCACTGCCTCAGTTTCCCCAGCTGGCAGGGGGTGGGTGGGCTGCCATGGGGGGACCCCAGCCTCGTGCTGTGGCTCCTTGTGACACGCAGTGTGAACTGGCTGTGACACAGAGCAGGGGTGACTTCCTTGGGAAGGGACCCTCAGTGTGGGGCTGGGACTCTGTATGGGGACAAGCATGGCCAGATGGCAGCACCTGGCATGGTGGCACGACCCCTCCTCAGTTCTCCACACCTAGTGGGCAGAAAACAACACCAAAAAGGGCCAGTCCTGTCACCCTGATGGCACGTGGGGCTGCATGGGGACAGCCAGCCCCACATGCAGGGACGAGAAGTGCTGGTGCTGTCCACTTGATTTCCCTCTGTGCTGCCAGGACAGGTGCCTTGGCCATCCAGTGCCACCCCCACACCAGCAGCTGGCACTGTCCCCTGCTGCCACATCCCACCTTTAGGACATGAATTCCCCAAGCCACTGCACCCCCTTGGGGACAGGAATCCCTACAGAGACCCCGCAATGCCGGGCAGCAGGATGCCTGCAGAGCCAGCTGCCTCCTGTGCCCACGAAATGAGATTTGTTCACCTGGTGAGCGGCTCGGTGACCCCAGGTGCAGCTCCTGCCACCACCCCGTGGCTCCTGGCACGCAGCAGGAGCCAGCACGCCCTGGCAGGGCCACCTGGCTGGCGGTGACAGTGACCTTACCCCGCTGCCAGAGTGCTCCTGGCACAGCTCCTGGCACAGCTCCTGGCACAGCACCCGGCTCCCCTGGCCAAGGCAGGCTGCTGGCCTGGCACCCACCCTGCCACGGGACAGCCAGCCACCCTCCCACCCTGGGCTGGCGGGAGGTGCGGACAGACAGACGGACAGACAGCACGAGCACAGCCCCCTGTGCGCCACCCCGAGCTCTGTGGTGGGGGTTTGGGCATCCCCTGCCCACAGCAGGACTGGCAAAGCCCAAAGGGCACCCCACAGACCAGCAGCATTTGTCATTGGGGGACAAATCCTAGCTCAGTAAACCCCAGCCCAGCAAATCCCAGCCCAGCAAATCCCAGCTCAGCACCCAGCAGAGCAACAGGGGATGCCCCCATCACCCACAGATGCTGCCCCCAAACCCCTTTGCCTATGGCCCCCCAGGAGCCAGACTGAGCTCCCCAAGGGTGGGCACATCTGCTGCAGCCCCCAGGTTGGGGTACCCCACCCTGTGCACCCCGTTAGAACTGTGTATGAGCCTGCTGGGGTGCAGGAAAACCATTCTGCTACTTTTTAAAAATAAAACCACAGAAAAAAAAAGAATAGATAAAAAAAAACAAAACAAGAAGTGCAGAAGGCACCTGGCAGCAGCAGCACACAAAGTTTGCAGCAAGTTCCACAAAGCCCCCCCATGGGTCAGGGGGACACAGGGATCCCTCCACAGCCACCCCAAACACACCCAGCAAAATTGGGGGGCACAAAACAAGTCAGGGGGGGACACAGGGTTTATCCCCCCAATAATCCAGGTGGGGGGGGCAACCTCAAGGCTGGGCAGGGGTAGGAGGGGGGCTA
>JAWWMS010000028.1:18733000-18745223 GCA_035048045.1 Chlorospingus semifuscus
ACCTGGACACGGATCTGTGTGGGGACAGACACCTGGACATGGATCTGCGTGGGGACGGACACCTGGACACACAGACACACGTGGGGATGGACACGGCCACCAGCTGCACCTCAGCCCACCCCAGGTGTCCCCGCTGCACCAATGTCCCCCTCTGGGGTGGCTGGGGGGCAGATGTCCCACTCTGGGGGGCACCAACCACCCCAGGCAGGGGCAGATGCTGTGTGAGGGGAGGGCGAGCGGGGCTCCCCAGGGCTTTGGGGGGCCGGCAGGCAGCAGCTTCCCGTCTGATTGCTAATTACGCTCGTTATTCCGTGTCAGACACTTTCTGCAGCACCGCAGTGATTTGCTCTCTGCCTGTAATTAGGCACGGCGCAATTACCGTCTAATTCAAGTTCAAGCTCCGCGTCCTCGCGACCTTCCCGGCCCCGACACCGTGTCCCTGCTTGTGTCTGCAGGGCCCCCTGATGTCACCTCTGCCCCGTGGATGCCGCTCCAGAGAGGAGAGGGGCACCGAGGGGCTGGAGGAGCACAAGGCACACAGCCACCCTCCGAAAATCCACCCAGATAAACGGGACACCAAAAGCCGGGTTTGGGGACACCCTCCAGGAAGGTGACAGTCCCCAATACAACGCTCCTGAGCATCCCTGAGCCTTTGGGATTTTGGGGTGAGGGCTGACCCCAGCACACAGCTAGGCCCAGCCAGCTGCCACTTTGTCCCCTGTAGTGTCATTTTACATTGCACAGGACATATTTAACACATCCATGTCACACCCTGGGCTCGGAAACAGCACGGAAACATCAACAACAACAACAACAACAAAAATTAAAAAACCTACAACGTTGATTTTGGGGAAAAAAAATAGAATACAGAGAGCAGGAGCCTGCATGATTGATCAGCAGCTCTTGTACCTGGATTCCCTGTGCCCTCCTGGCTCATGGCATTTGCTCCAGGAAGAGCCACATCTCCTCCTGGAGCACCCCAAACCCGCCGCAGCCCCGGGCACCGCGCCGTGCCAGGCTCGGGTGGCACCGAGCCCCGGCACAAGGATGCTCCCCCCTCTCCTCCCAGCAGCTAATTAATCCTGCTGCTCAGGCAGAGCTCATTAGTGCTGGGGCTGCTCCGGCCACCCGGCACAGCCGCCCTTCCCAGCAGACAGCAAGGTCAGTGCCAGGGGCTGGTGGGCACCACCAGAGCCCCCCTGGGTGGCTCTTCCTGCAGGCTGGGGGTGTTTCTCCAAGCTTACAGCATAGGGAAGGAAAAAATTAAAAAATAATAAAAATAAAAAGGGAAGAAAAAGAAAAGAGGGGGGTGAGGAGGTGGAGAAAAGCCCCCCCTGGGCTCTTCCTGCAGGCTGGGGATATTTCTCCAAGCTTACAGCATAGGGAAGAAAAAAATTTAAAAAAAATTAAAAAAAGAAGAAAAATGGGGGGGGGAAAGAAAAAAGAGGGGTGAGGAGGTGGAGAAAAGCCCCCCCCGAGCGCGAGCAGCGGCCAAGGAAAGCAGAGGAGTCAGCCAAGTGCCTCTCTCCGTGGCGGCAGGGCGCGAGTGGGCCGCCCTGCAAATGTTTTGAGTTTCCAAAACAGAAGGGAGAAGCCAAGAGCTGCCGAGTTCCCCCACAGGCCAAGAAGGACAAAGGGCATCCCTGTGTGGTGCAGGGGAGGGCGGGCGCCCGGCGCCCCCCGGGATGTGCCAGGTCAGGGGATGGGGCACAGGGGTGCCCCCAGCCTGGCTCTGACTGCAGCCAGGGAGGGGAAATGGGCAGCTCTGGGTGAGGCTGGGCACTGGCACAGGGCTGCATGGTGGTTGTGGTGGGATGTGCACCCACAGAGCCTGGGGTCGTTCAACACCAGCAAAAAGCCCCCAGCTCCCTGTGCTGGCACAGCAGGAGCCTCCCAGCTCCCATCCTCCTGGGAACCCCCCAGCTTCAAGAGCCAAACGTGCTGGAAAAGCCCCGAATCCAGCACGCTCGAGGCTCTCCTTGCTGCAGGAGACGCTGACACCAATCCAGAAGGAAATCCCAGTGCCCACCCCGGCTGCTGGCAGGGATGTGAGGATGCTGCATGGGTGGTCCAGCCCCTCTGAGCGATCCCATCCTGCACGGTGATGCTGAGCCCCATAAGCAAGATGGGAGATGGGGCAGCATCCATGGGAATGCCAACAGCACAAGCCCCACGCTGCTGGGGGACCCCACACCCCTCCCTCCCCTGCAGATTATAACCTCACACAGATTATAACCTTAAATTATTAATCCCCAACAAATCCTAACCCCATCTGCCTAATCCTGCACAAACCCCCTGGCAGGGGGATGGATGGGGGGCAGTGGGGCTGCCTGGATGCCAGCCCTGCTTATGGGAGGGGTGGCAGAAGCCACGGGGGGAGCCCCCCCAGCCACGCTGGGAGCAGGCAGGGAGACAATATCGGGCCTATGCGGCCCCCTCGCCGCCAGATGTGTGTTAATAAGGCAGCTGCCCCCTAAGCTAATAAGGTCACTTACTGGCTCCAGCAAGACGAGAAAACAAGCAGGGGCTTGGCTGCGGTACAGCCTGACTTGGCACCCGCCGCACGCCGGCTTCCTGAATTCCTGCCGCTTCCAGAACAGCTCCACGGGGTGGAAAAAGCTCAGAGAGAGAGAGAGAGAGAAACCTCCCTGTACCCCCCCCAAACAGCACCCCCAGCGCGGCCCACCCGCCTCCAGCATCCCCCCGGTGCCCCGGTGCTGTGCCCTGCTGCCAACCCACGGGAAATCCTTTATTCCTTAGGGAAATGCCGGTGGGAAGGCTGGGGAGGGAGGGGGGGATTCCTGCAGACTCTCCCTGCAGCCCCCCCAGCTCCGGCCCCGCTCCCTCCCTCGCCTGCCCCCGATCATGGCGCCTACAACTCCCTTTGTTTTAATATTCTAAAGCGAGCCAGATGCCGGCTTTAATCCCCTCAGCTGGGGAGGATTTGCAAACACATTAGGAGGAGGAGGAGGAGGAGGAGGAGGAGGAGGCAGAGGCAGAGCCAGCCCCAGCAGCAGCCCCACGGCGGCGGCACTGCGCCCCATCTGCCCATCCCGGCCCTAATTGCCTTCTCATGTCGGGATTAGGGGCTGGCAAGGTGTCCCACATCACAGGGGACACCAGCGTCCCCTGCCACTGCGGCCGGGAGGGCCCCTGGGTGTGCTGGGCAGAGTTTGGGGGTTTGCCCTGCTGACACCCCCGGTGCCAGCGGGGTGGGAGTGGTGTGCATGGGTCCTGCAGGGGGTCAGGATGGTGTGGATGGGTCCTGCAGGGGGTCAGGATGGTGTGCATGGGTCCTGCAGGGTGTCAGGATGGTGTGGATGCTGTGGATGGGTCCTGCAGGGTGCTGGGTGCCCAGCAGAGGGGCAGAGGTGGGGCTGCAGCCCTGCTGAAGGTGGGGTGATGGATGCTGTGGATGGGTCCTACAGGGTGTCAGGATGGTGTGGATGGCGTGGATGGGTCCTGCAGGGCGCTGGGTGCTCAGGAGAGGGGCAGAGGTGGGACTGTAGCTCTGCTGGATGGTGTGGATGGGTCCTGCAGGATGTCAGGATGGTGTGGATGCTGTGGATGGGTCCTGCAGGGTGGTGGGTGCTCAGGAAAAGGACAGAGGTTGGGTGCATCCCTGCTGAAGGTGGGGTGATGGATGCTGTGTCTGTCTGTCCCAGCGGTGCAGTCTCAGACCAGTGTAGCCTCTCCTATCCCTCATGGACATTGGGATGTTTTGGGAAAAGCTCTGGGGCTCCTTCCTGCAGCATGAACAGGGGAAGGGATTTCCACGCTGACCTCCAGCACAGCCAGCTCCTGCTCTGCTGCTGCCTCCCTCCTCCCCTGGGACTCAGCAAAGGAGGCTGAGATTAACCAGGGACAGCAGCAGGAGCCAGAGGAGCCAGAGCCTGCAGCAGCAGCTCCAGGTGTGCATCCCATTTGTCCCACAGCATCCAGGCCATCCTCAGCACCACAGCCCTGCTGTCCCAGCACAGCCAGACCCTCCCCACAGCCAGCAGGGGGAAATGGCCTCTCCAAAGTGGGGGGAGGCAGCAGCAGAGCCCCAGGAGCCAGAGGGTGACGGGAATGTGGTGCTGGAGCAATATCCCAACATCCCAAATGGGGAAACAGCTGCCCCATAAACACCCTCCTCACCCAAGGGTCAGCTCACAGCACACCCCCACAGCTTCCCAAATGCTGGGGGGTCCTTCCAGACCCCAATCCAGGCTGGACTTTGGCCCTGCAGGGACCAGGTACCCTCCAAGGATCCCTACATCCTCTCCTACCCATCCCAGAGCTGCCTGTGCCCACAGGAGGCTCCTGCTCCAGCTTCCCCAAAGAAACACCTCCATGAACACAGAATCCTCCTGAGCCATCCCAGACCCCATATTCACACTGCAAAAGCAGCAGGGCTTTTTTTTGAGGGTGGTTTTATTTTTTTGTGTGTGTTGATTTTTGTTTTTTTTTTAAGAGTAGGATCTCCTCCACAGCACTTAGCAGCCAGGAGCTCGGAGGGAGCAGAGCTCAGCGCTTCAGAACGACGCCTCATTTGCCAAGAAATAATCCCAAGGAGAAGAAAAACAACCAAAAACCACCAACTCAAAAAACACCCAAAAAACCCAGACTCAGAAGATAATTAACTCCACAAAGCAGCGACCCTGAGCAGCTCAAATCTTTGCTGTAACTCCCCAGCCTCTTCTCCAAGAAATTATTTCTTCCTGTCTCCAGCACCACGGCACCAGCACCCGGAGGCCTGGGGGTTTTATTGGGGTTGTGTGTGACCCCCAAACCCTGCAGACACCCAGGCAAGGTGGGGGGCCCAGCCCCACAGGAGAACTCAGATCTCAGAGCAATGGGATCACTCCCCATCTCTGTGAAGGGTTGGAATAGGGACATTGAGGATGTGGGGCTTGAGGGGATGGAGAGGGGGGAAATGGGTGCTGCTGGCCCCCAACACCCCCTGACAGGGAAGGAGCCACTTGTCAGCTTCCTCCCTGCAGACAAACAGCAGGGAAAGGCAGGACAGACACCCTGGGGGTGCATTTTACCCCCCATTCCCTCTCCCACCTTTAACTCTGGCACAGGGGATGCTCCACCAGGAGCTGGGCTGAGTGACCCTGACACCACCATCACCCCCCTGGCACCACCATCACCCCCTGCCCCTGGCCAGGGAGGGGAATTGAAGAGGGAAGAGCTGAGAAAAAGCAGTGCAGAGCCAGCCCTTCCCCCGGCATCCCCCTTCCCCTGCTGACCACAAAAAGCCAACATCTCCCTGCGCCCCTCCAGCCAGGGGATGGGAATGTGGAAGCAATTGCACTTGGCAAGGCAGCAGCAGTGAGTCAAAAACAGTTGTTTGGCTTGTCAGCCACCCAGGCCCTGCAGCACTCTTGTTTTCCTTTGCCTGCCTTAACCCCTTCCAGCCCCACACGCTGCTCCCAGCAGGAGCCACAGCCCCCAGCCCCGCCTGGAGGGGAGAGGGGAGCTGGGGAGGGGTCCCATCACACAGCCCTGCTCCCAAAAATGGGAAAATGGGCGATTCTCTGGCAGGAAAGCCTGCAGGGAGAGGGTGCACTGAGCCTGCTGTGGTCCTGTGGGGCACAGGGATATCCCAAGGGCACCAAGGATGCCCGGTGGTCCTGGAGCATCCCACCCACTCACCCCAGAGCTCCTTGTCCCTGCCACAGAGAGCATCCCAGATGGCCCCTGGCACGCTGAGGGGACATGGCCACACGTGCTGGGGACCCTGTGCCACCCCAGGGTGGCCAGACCCCTCCCCGGGCAGTGCCAGCCTGGTGGCACTGGGTGATTTAATGCCCTGAGCACAGCAGGCCCCATCCCATTTACAGCAGTTTAGCACATCCCAGGCTGTTCCCACTGGCTCCTCCAGCCCCTTCCCTGCTGGCCATATGGCAGCGAGGCCAGGAACTCATCCAGAGCCACCACAGGCTGCAGCAGGGGCTCTGCTCCGCGCCCAGATCAGCCCTCACACCCCACCATGGGGGTCCCACACTGCTGGGACCCCAACCCATCCAGGCTGGGGGACACCAGGATGCATCCACACCACAGAGGGACAGCCATGGGGTCATGGAATGGGGCAGGGAATGGGGCAGGGAATCCCTCTGGGCATCCAGCCAGCTCCCAGAGCTCTCCATTCCCCCCAGACTGGTCCCAGAGAGGACAGGGATGGGGGCTCTCCCTCAATCCCCACTGCACGCCTCCAGCAGAAGGGAAGCAGGGCGAAGGGATGGCTGGGGAAGAGTTAAACCCTCTGGAGCTCGTGGAAGGGGAGGAAAAGTGGAGGGCAAGGCTGCGCCCGCCGGGAGAGACAAAGCGAGCTGCAGGAGCCAAGAGATGAAGGCGAGGATGCGATAAGAGGGGGAGCGGGGTGTGTGTGCTGGAGCGAGGCAAGGAGGGAGGAGGAGGAGGAGGAGGAGAGGTGGGTGATGACCAAAGTCATTGAACATTTTTTGGCACGCCTACCCCCGAGTATCCTGGCCGTTGGCCCAGCTCGGAGCTGAACTTAAACAAACTCCTGTTGCAGCCATCTGCTTGATTTTAAAATAAATCAAACAATCTGTTGAGCCGTGGGTGATCAAATTTCCATCTGTGCGGACGCCTGCTCGCCTCCTCGGAGCCTCCGCTTGCCTCTACCAGCCAAACACTGCTGGCAGCATGTGGCCTCCCTAATTCCTCCAGGAAAGGGAGAAACCGGACCTCCCCCTGCACCCCGGCCCCCTCCCGGCCCTGCCACCCTCCTCACTCCAACCCAGCGCTATTTTTACCAAACCAGGCACAGCCCGGGGTTAAACGGGAGGAAAACGGGGCTGGAGGGGAGATCCCGAGGGGGACTGAGCTGCTGCCCACGCTGGGGGGATTCCTCATCCTGTCTCCGTGCATCCCACGGCTCTGAGGGGATGGGAAGGGAAAGGGCAGCAGCTGCTGGCCCCAATGGTGGTGGCTGGACAGAAATAGCAGCTGCGAGGCCGGAGCTGTGTGGCTGTCCCCAGGACAGGGACACCGGGCACACGTCACCTCCAGGTGCCAAGCTCGCAGCCAGCCAGCCTCCCAAGCTGCCTGCTGGCCCTCAAGGCCACCCAAAATCACCTCATCCTGAGGGTTTCCCCTCCTCCTCCAAGGGGGAGCAGCACTTGCATTGTGTCCCAAGGTCCCCAAAGAGAGAGGCGGCATCTCCCTCCTCCACTGTCTCTTTGTGTCCTGCAAGCCCCCTGCCCACCTGGGGGAGCAGCACCCATGATATCCATGGCCCCAGAGCCCCTCTGAGGGGTCAGTCCCCTGTCCCAGGCAGGGACAAACCCCTCTGGCATCACCCCAAGGCTGCCATCCCTCCCTGGAGCCCTTCCTTCCGCTCGGAGCAGAGGGCACCGGGCACAGCGCCAGCACAGCCACAACTAGGGCACCAAGGGGTGGGGCAAAACACAGCAGAAGGACTAAAAGAGGAGCAAAGAGGCAGGAAATCAGTGTGAAGGAAGGAGAAGGAGCAGGGTGGACAAAGGATGGAGCCTGGTTTGGGCTCACTGCACCCCAGCAGCTCTGGTGGGGAAGGTCAGGGTGAGAGCACAGACTGTGCATGGAAAGGGAGGAAGGACACAACAGCAGGATTTCTTCCTCCTCCAGGGGTTCAGTAATTGGGGTGACACTTCCTGAGGGTCCCCATGGCACGGTGGAAGCAGCAGCAAGGAAAAGGAGGTGCCCAGCACCCACCAGAGCCATGCCAGGAGCCCGAGCCAGCGGCTGCGGAACAAACCTCACCCCTGTGGGATGCTGCCAAGCCCAGAGCTGTCCTGGCCAGCCCAGGGCCAGCCTGGCCAAGCCACTCAGGGCTGGAAAGAACAGGGAGCAGGGTGGGGGCCACCCTGCAGCCTCCAATGCTTCCCAGTGCCAGCTTTTGGGAGGGGTTGTCCAGCCCCAAGCGCTCAGCATGCAGCACCCAGGCTCCAGGATCAGCATAAGGAAAAAAACTGGAATGAGTGATACAGCAGCTTGGGTGATCCCAGTGCCACAAGGGACAGCCCCACAGGAAAATCTGCTCCTGGGGATCCACATGCCTGAGCTCAGGAGGTGGCTGAGGTGGGGAGGTCCCTCCAAATGCCTCTTCTGGAGTAAAACCCAAGCAGAGCCCTGACAGGATGCACAGCAGGGAGCAGGTTACACAGCACAGGCAATAGCGGGAAGGGAAAGGAAAAAAAAAAAAGGCAGGCAACCACCAAAGCCCTTTTTGGAAGAGGAAAGGGCTGACAGGACCTGGCTGAGAAGCAGGAGAAAGCCCAGATTTCCCAGTTACTGTGCAGATGTTCTGGACTGAAAACAGAAGACGGCAGGAGCGAATTCATCTCCCCCTCCAGAGACGCCGCAGCCGGAGCATCTGGACTGTGTCTGCAGCAGCAGAGCCGGCTGCCCCCGGCCCTGGGAGCCCCACAATGGGAACAGCAGGGACAGCCCTGGGGTGCCACATTGGGAACAGCCAGGACATCCCCAGAGCCCCCACTGGGAACAACCGGGACAGCCCCGGGGTGCCAAACTGGGAACAGACAAGACACCCCTGGGATGTCACACCAGGAACAACTGGGACACCTCTGGAGCCCACATCAGGAAGAGCCGGGACACTCCTGAGGTGTCACACCAGGAACAGCCTGGACACCCTGGGAGCCCCCACTGGGAACAGCCAGGACACCCCAAGGATGTCACACCGGGAAGAGCCAGGATACCCCCAGAGCCCCACACCAGGAACAACTGGGACAGCCCCAGGATGTCACATCAGGAATGGCTGGGACATCCCCAGAGCCCCACATTGGGAACATCCCTGGGGTGCCACACCAGGAACAGTCAGGACACTCTTCGGATGCCACACCAGGAACAGCCTGGACACTCCTGGGGTGCCACACTGGGAACAGCCTGGACACCCCAGAACCCCACACCAGGAACAGACAGGATACACCCAGAGCCTCACACTGGGAACAGCCTGGACATCCCTGGGATGCCACACTGGGAAGAGCCAGGACACCCCCAGAGCCCCCATTGGGAACAACCAGGACACCCCTGGAGCCCCACTCTGGGAACAGCCAGGACACCCCAGGAGTGCCACACCAGGAACAACTGGGACACCCTCAGAGCCCCCACTGGGAACAGCTGGGACAGCCCTGGGGTACCACACCAGGAACAGCCAGGACACTCCCAGAGCCCCCACTGGGAACAGCCAGGGTGCCACCAGCACCAAGAGCAGGCCCAGCAGGGACAAGCCAGGCCTGTCCCCACAGCAGGCTGACCTTGGCAGCGCTGCCTCCAGGGAGAACTGAAAGGCCTTGTGTTTGTGTTTGCAGGGTTTGCACTCGGGGATAACTCCTGCTGCCTGCTCCCACAGCTGGGGAGAGATGGGGAGAAAATGAGGCTGGTCTGGCAGTGAGGACAAGGAGAGGGGCAGGAGACATCCATCCATCCCTCCATCCATCCATCCATCCATCCATCCATCCATCCATCCATCCATCCATCCATCCATCCATCGATATATATAGAAATATATAAATAAATCTAAATCTATATATATATATACACTTATTCCTGACCAAGGACCCTTCCCACAAATTCCTGGTCAAAGCCAGCCCCAAAACCCAGCAGCTCACTCCTGCCAAGAGCTGGCTCTGCCAGGACACCAGGGCAGGCAATTCTGGAATGGAAAAACCCCTGGTAAATCCTGCAGCAGGTCCCTGTGCCACCAGGAATGGCCCATCCAGCACTGGTGCCTGGATACGGCCACCAAAACACAGAAATTTGGGAGCTCTGTGGATGGAGGGAGCTCCTACACCTGCACAGCATAGCATGGACACGTCAGCCCCATGATGGGGTGGGATGGGATAATGGGATGGGGTGGGACAATGGGATGGGAAGGGATGGGATAATGGGATCCATGGGATGGGATCCATGGGATGGGATGGGATGGAATGGGATGGGATGGGATAATGGAATGGGGTGGGATAGGATAATGTGATCCATGGGATGGGATCCATGGGATGGGATGGGATGGGATCCATGGGATGGGATGGGATGGGATGGCATGGCATGGCATGGGACGGGACGGGATGGCATGGGATGGGATGGGATGGCATGGGATGTGAGGCAGCCCAGAGCAGCCCCAGGCTCTCTGTGCCCCAGTGCAGGTCACAGCACGCTCAGCACAGGCCCCTCTCCTGCAGGCTGCAGAGGGAACGCCGGGGCAGCTGCTGCTCCAAGCACAGCTCTGTGGGTAAACAGATGACTTCAGCCTCCCTAAAGAGAGCTCCCAAAGCCCAGCAGCACTTGTGCTAACGGGGAAGCGGGGAGGAAAAGAAGGAAACCGAGGAGGGAGAAGCAGCGTCATGCCCACGGCAGGCTGCGAAGCGCACCCAGGTAACGTCACCCTTCTCCCAGCCCAGCCAAAAACCCACCCTGGAGCCATCCCCTCCATCCCTGCCCTGCTCCCAAAGACCCAGCAGGGAAACGGAGCCACGCAGCAGCCAGGGCAGCTGCACGAGGCTGCTCATCCAGCCAGGGCACAGCAGCTGCTCCCCCAGCACTGGGAGCAAACCACGACCTGCCCGCAGCAGCCTGGGCTGGCACCGGGCTCTGGCACCCTGCACAAGGCCCAGGGAGGGCACCCAGGCTGGCGGTGCTGCCTTTGGCACAGGAGCAGCCCCGCAGTGGCACGGCTGGCACGTGGCACCGCCAGGAGCCAAGGCACGCCCGGGGCACCGCTGCCACCCGCCCTGGCCGTGGGCACCCGGGGCTGTCACTGCCCTGGGACGGGGCCCGGGGAGCCGTGCTGCTGGAAAGGCTCCCAGTGCCAGCTGCTCCCGGAGGAGCAGAGCCTGGCATGGCTGGGAGGCTGGCACTGCCTGCCAGGCTCTGCCCCAGCTCCCAGGGGTGCCCCTGCCTCAGCATCCCCATGGGTTTGCACCCAATCCCCACCCTGGCAGTCCCCAAGGAGGGCAGTGTCCCCCTGACACACCAGAGGGACATTTCCACATCATCCTTTCCAGGCCAGCATGGCATCATGTGGCACAGGCCTTTTAGAGGGAGGAACATCTGGCCAGATGCCGCCCAGCAGCACAGGACTGTCCCCAAAAAAGGAGGCAAAGGTGCCATCAGGGAGCAAACAGAGCTCTCCCCACCCCAAAAACCAGAGTGGGAACGGATCCAGGGCATCTCCTGCAGCCAGAGAGGTGTAAATGGGCTCCTGGCAAACCACCTGTGCCCAGTGCCCCAAAGCATTGTGTGTCCCCAAAAACCTGCCCCAAAACATTGGGGGTCCCCAAAACCTGCTCAGGAGATGAAGATGGCTCCTTGCCACTCAAGGACAGTGACAGGGGTGTCAGGACAGCACCCAGCTGGTCTCCTGAGGGGTGAAAAGCCAACTCCTGCCATTGCTGATGCGCTTGGAAGGCCAGGCACCCACGCTGCTGTGCAGGGAAGTCCCTCCTCGCTGGGCAGCAGCCAAGGAGCATCCAGGGCTGCCCCCCGTGACCGAGCTTCCCGGACGGCTGGGGAGGGCCAAGCGTCTGGACAGAACATCTGTCCGTCTGCAGCAGCCAGAGCCGGCCCTTCACCCCATCTCTGACTTGGCTGCCACTCCAGGGGATGCTCCAGAGCTTGCAAAAGCATTTTCCCCGCATGGGGTGGGAGTGGAGCCGGTGCCTGTCCCCAGGGTGGTGTTTCAGGGGGTGCAGCACGCTGTCAGGGCAGCGTTTATGGCAGGGGCCTGCTGGAGCTGCTGCTTTTGGGAAAGGCAGGGAGAAAGCAGAGAGCAGGGAGGGCAGGGTGAAAAATAAATATAAATATATAGCAGCCAGCTGGTGAGCTGTGGAGTCAGCACAAGGGCTGCAGGACACGGCGCTGGCAGCACAGCCCTGGAATTTGGGACAGCTGGTCCAGCAAGGTCAGCCTGGCCTGAGCAAAGACCCCTGTGCTGCTCCCCACAGCGGGGATGAAGGACAAACACCCCCAGATGGAAACCCCAGGGGTGACTGACACAGGCAAAGTGTCAGGTGAGGATGAGGAGGGACAGCCAGGTGCTGTTCCCACACAGCAGAGCAGCCCTGACCTCAATGGCAGGAGAAAGCCCAGTGTCACTGACATCTTTCATGAAAAATCCTTCCCTCCTGAGAAGCTGAGAGGCCTCAGGAACAAAATGTAACCAATGGTTATCTGCTGCTGTGGAATGCAACAGGTGCATCTGTGATTGGTCTCA
>JAWWMS010000028.1:18774366-18797485 GCA_035048045.1 Chlorospingus semifuscus
ACAGCCTGCTGCCCTCAGCATCCCCAAAAAACACAGCCTGCTGCCTTCAGCATCCCCAAAAAACACAGCCTGCTGCCTTCAGCATCCCCAAAAACACGGGCTGCTACCCTCAGCATCCCCAAAAACACAGCCTGCTGCCTTCAGCATCCCCAAAAAACTCCTCATCCCAAAAATATGATGTGGGGGGCGGCTGTGCGACTGGAATCCCCATCTTCTTCTCACTGCCCAGAACTCGGGGCTGGATTTACCACCTCTGAAGGGCTGCATGGAACACCCAGCCACTCACACACCCCCCTGCTTTTCACACTCAATTCCTCGCGGAGGAGGCACTTTGGAGGAAGGTTTTCCCCCCAAGCCCTGGCTCGGCAGTGGTTCCCGTTCCCAGCTGAAGCTCTCGGCGCTCTCGGACCCGATGGGAAAAACAGATGCAGCAGCAGATGCGAAAGTCATCGGCTCCTTCGGGGCGGGAGAGAGACGGGCCAAAAAAAGCAGAGCAGGATGGGCAAAGGGAAAACAGATTTTTTTCTTGGCGCTGGGGTAACCAGGAGGCGGCACGGCGAGAGCCGGTGCGAGCCCGGCTCTGCCGGATCCAGACCTTTTCCCTGGGGTTTATTTCCCAAACAACAACAACAAATTGGTTGCAGATTCCAAGGCGGGTGGGGAAATAAAAGGAAATCAAACCAAAATCCTTTGACTGCGGAGATTAAAGGGGATCAGAGGCCAAACACACAGTCAGCACCCAGCTCCTCCACTCACATGATGGAGGCTGCTTTGCATGCAGGCTGTAATTAAACAGCTGTGTTTTCTTTAAAGTATGATTTCGAGTTTGTTCAAACACCGTTTTTTGCAGAGTACCACGGCATTTCGAATGAATAGTCTTTTAAAAACATATTTGGCGGGGTGGCCTTGGATTTGGGAGCGGGAAAAGAGGCAGGAGAATATCTGGAAGGGGGGGGGGGAATGAAAATGAAATTAAATGAAATTAAATAAGATAGAAGAAAACAGCCTGCAGAGCAAACACCTCGGCAGGCAGAACCTGCAAAGCAGGGCCAGGACTGCCATCCCTGGCAGAGGAGAGGCGGACACTCAGCAGCTGCCAGCAAACACAGGGTTAAGGCTCCAACCAGCCCCTCTATTAAGAGCTGAGCACATTTAATGGTTTAATATTAACCCAAGCGTGACGGCAGGATTTCAGCCCTACTGTCTCGCCTTGCAGCTCAGCCCCACAGAAGGCTCCGGCTCCCTGGCGAGCGGGCACTGGAAAACCTGATGCCAAGGTGATGCCCGCTCCAGCATCCCTGCGCTGGGATGCCAGCAGCCCTTTGGCACATCCAGGGCGGGTGTTCAGCGGATTTAGGCACACCCAGAGCGACGGGAGCAGGGCTCAGCTTGCGGCAGGTAGCGCTGCCCGGCTCGGCAGATAGTCAATACCTCATTTGAGGTTTAGCCTTTCAAGCATTTCCCATTCATTTCAGCAAATAGATCGACTCCCACGGCGGCTGCGGGAGGATCGAAGGGCCCCCCTCCCTCCCCTCGGGCTGGCAGGGCTGGGGCTGCCCGGCCGCCCCTCCCGGCAGCTCGGGGCGTTAATGGGAGCTCGATGCGGCGCTAACGACCGCTCTGGGGGTGACCTTGGCGCAGGTCGAGGGAGAGAGCTATTCCAGAAAGAAAATTGCGGCTTCAGCCCGCTGGCTGGTTCAGGAGGCTAATTGCGGAGGGGCTGGCCGCCGAGGCTCGGGGGTGCTGGTTCACATCTTGTCTGGGTTTCAGGTCCCTCGGCGCTCGTCCTGCTGCAGCTGAGCCGGCTCTGGCTGTGCCCATCTCGCACTTTGCAGCCCTGTTCCTCCAGATCCACATCCCACAGCCCATCCCGGCGCATTTCCCGCGAGTCGTTCCCTCCCAAAGCACCAGGGATGTTACTCGGGCTTCAAGGAAGCATCCAAGCACTTCTCATCGACTGGTTGTTATCTGAAATTGTGTCCACGGGGAGGATTCACAGGCTAGGAAACGCAGCAGCTCTGCTGCTGGTAAACCCATCACCCCTGGGGGCAGCTCCAGGCCTTGCTCAGGCCCAAAATTTGGGCTCAGAGCAGCTTTCCCTGGATTATAGCCCACATTGGAGCTCTTTAATGGGTCATGGATGGGGTGACGAGTCCCACCTCAAAGCCATCACTGAGACGATCATTCCTACTTTGGGGTGATTATTCCTTCCCATGGATGGGCTCCAAGGTGGCAACTGTCACTGCACCGATGGGGTCACCACTCCAGGCGCCACCACTCTGCACAGCAGATGCTGAGCGTTCCCAGGACACGACCATGGGCCCACCCAGAGTCCCCGTGTCCCCCGCAGACGGGATGCTCCAGCCGAGCCTCCCAGGTGCAGGGAGGGGGATGTTTTGGGGACAAGGCGGCTGCAAAGGTCACTGTTGCCCTCTGCTGGTCCAGGGACAGGGAGAGCGGGGACAGCCCAGCTCCTACCCCGGGGGCTCAGCCGGGCTGGCCGGGACACCGCTGTCCCTTGATGCCACTGTGTGCTGAGTGTGCCCGTGCTCAGCCCGGCTGCCACCGGTGTGTGCCTGTGCCACCCCCCTGGCTGGCAAAGAGCCTTTCTGGTCCCATGTCCCTGTTATCTCTCAATTAAGGATTTTCCTTACAGGCACTGCTGCTAGCTGAGCCTGCAGAGACACTCAGCCGAGCTGGGCAATGCCTTCCACGCAGGAAATAAATCAAATCTCCAGGAAATAAATCAAATCTCCGGGACAGAGATCCAATCTCCACCCCCAGGGGATTGCAACCTACCCTGGAGTCACGCTCCCTCCCACCCCCATCTCCATCCCCAGGCAGAAAGTGCCCATCCCAACAGGTAACTCCCTCCTCCCTCCCTCTCTCCCTCCCTCCAAAGCTCCGTAATTTTCCCTCTCATAAGCAAATCCATAGGAGGTACAGGGAGGCTGGCATCCGGAAGGCAAAGTCTGCAGATTGCTAAATCCAAAGCTGTCGTTGCAGTCCCAGCACTGGCAGAGGGCCCGGCCAAAGCTGCCCTGCCTGCGGGTCCCCAGGCTTGGCACCAGAGCTGCTGAGCCAGAGCCTGCCTGGCAACTCCTGCCCACGCCACGGCCTTGAAAGCTCCAAGGCACACGGGGAGGAGGGAGGGATGATGCTCTGTGAGCAGTGGGGAGATGCCTCAAGAGCCCCAGGAAAAGGGAATCTCGTGGGAGCCTGGCTATGCAGCAGCAGTGCTGGCACAAATTGGGGATGGGAAATGTCTCAGGACCCTGGGGAAGGAGAACCCTTTGGGATCCTGGCTATGCAGCAGCAGTGCTGGCACAAATTTGGGATGGGAAATGTCTCAGAACCCTGGGGAAGGAGAATCCAGTGGGACCCTGGTTATGCAGCAGCATCAGCTGCAGGGTGTGGGCACAGCCGTGGGTCTGTCAGGCGAGCTGAGGGTGTTGTCTGAGCGTGGCCCCTCCTGCCACCAGGAGCACGGACCTCCCCCAGGTTCCCCTGTGTCCTGCTCCCGGGTCCTATATCGTGCTCACAAACCCCTGTCAATAAGCATTAAGAAATCATCCAGCTCACTGGGGAAGGGAAAAATCTGTAGGGTTAAGATAAAGACATGATGACAGAGCAAGACAGGGAGTTATCTCGGGCATGGGGGAAGGAAACAAGAGCAGGGAGGGAGGGAGGGAGGTGGGGAGCGGGGCTGATTTCTCCTGCAGAGCAGCAGCCTGCCAGGCTGAAGGTCAGCAAAGGGCTGTAGCAAATCAGTTTTTAATTGAAAACGAGCCCAGCAATGACGCCTGGGCACTGTTACCTGCGTGGGGGTGCTGGAGCAGGCTGCCACCAACAGCTTTGCTCTCCAAATACACAAGGGATTATTCTTCCACCAGCACAGCTCCCCAGGGAAAGCCATGTGCAGGGAATCACAGCCCCTCCTGCATCCCTTCAAGGGAGGAAAGCAGGGAGAGAAGCATCCTGCTGTCCTGCTACCTCCCAGCTAGAGCAGGAGGTGGAGGAGAAGGACCCTGTTTGGATCCAGTATTCAGAGACACATGGAGAAACCACAATTTCCTCGAAACTTTGCATCTGCTGGAGCTCGGCGGCAGCTCTGACAAGCAGGGGTTGTGCTCTATTGGATCCATACGTTGTTCTGTGCAATCCGAGCCAAGATCCCACCGTGGGATTTGTGGGGCCTCGTCAGGAAAAAGCTCCAGAGCTCAAGAGGTTCCCAGGCAGCTACAACCAGGCTGCATCCTCCTTCCTGCCCCAGGTGTTCCTCCCAGCAGAGACGTCCCTTTCATTCCCACCACTGTCCCACCTCCCAGGTAGATCTGGTGGGGACCTGCTGGCTCTGGTGTTGTTCTCAACAGTCCATGGATTCAGCTGTGCATCCCAATCCACCCAGTATCCTCTTTGTGTCTGGAGAAAAGCATCCCCAGACGTGCCCTCAGCCCTCACAGCTTTCCCTCACTCTTCACTTTCATGTCAGCTTTTTCCATTTTTTCCTTACTGGTCCCAGTTCCCTTCTCTCATTAGGGAGAAGAAATGGATGTGACCCCACATCCATGGCTTAGGAGCACCCGAGTGGCTTGGAAATGCTTTGGTTTTGGCAGAGAAGTGGGAAGCAGAAGTTCACTGAAGCAGAGAAACTCAAGGTGCTCCCAGTCATCAGCCCAGAGCCTACCAGCACCACCAGCACTGGGAAGGGCAGGAACCATGGAGTGGCTGGAGGAGCAAGCATGGCTCCTGCCAGCCTTGTCCAGCTGTGTTCTGCTGGATTCTTGGCCTCAGGGTCCATCTGACGGGCAGACACCACTCCTGGGAAAGCACCTTGGTTTGAAAGATAGGTCTCTGCCAAGGAAGGCGGGAACCGCCCTTGGAAGACCAAAAAAATATCACCACCTTCCCTCCGAATTATTATAACTTTGAAATTAAGATGCTTTCAGGCAGCAATAAGAGGAAAAGGAACAACATTTCTTTACTAGGATGTATAAAAAGGCAAACAAACAACAAAAAGAGCAGAAACTCAAGCGCCGCCTCTCCCGCCTGCGGGCGCGTGCCCTGCGCTGCAGTTCCGGCCATGGCCACCAGGGGCGCTGCTGGCTGCGGGCCGGGCAGGGCGGGGCGTGGTTCCTCCCAGCCACCCGGGGGCGCTGTGGCGCTGGTTCCTCCGAGCCACCAGGGGGCGCTCTGGTGCCGCGGGGCTCCCTCACGCGGGGATGGCGGGTGGCATGGATGGTGAGGGCAGGCTGCAGCAGGAACAGCGGCTGGAAGGGCAGGGAGGAGCAGATCCCACAGGAGTTAAAGTTGTATCTGAAACTCACAGCTGTAGAATGAGCCACAGGGTGTCCCGGCAGGCCGTGTAGCAAAAAACTCAGGGCAGCGGCAGCCAGGTTCACGAACATGGCCGAAATAGGCTTGTCTGGAGGGGAAAAGCGACGGTTCTGGGTTCTCCCCTAAGGCACAAACTTCTGTCAAGACAGATTTGCTGCCCTCAGGCACTCAGAAACCAAAGTAAAGACCAAAAGCTGGGAATGGGGGAGTTGCCCCTCACCCTAAAGATGGTGAGGGTGCCTTCCACTGAGGCTGGGTGTTATAAAGTCCCAGTGGAATGGCTGCTCCCATGAGCAGAACTTCCCCCGCAGCAGGAGAAGACAGCAGGAGACAGAACCCTGCAATGGTGGCGAATTCTCCCAACAGCAACCCCAGCCTGTCTCCCCTCAGATGCCAAGAGCGAGAGGAGCCAAGCCCAGCCCCTCAGCCCCCACCAAAATCTCAAGGTATCTTTGCCCTTCCAAAGAGAAAATCACCCAGGTAAGAGAGTAGTCAACTGCACCCTTCACCCATCTTGGCCATTTCCTTTGTCTCTTAAATACCAGTTGTTATTTTCTCTTAGCAACAGATGGGACAAAATTCCATGAGAGAAGGAAAAATCCAGAAAACAAATGCTCAAGGAGAAGGAGAGTTCAGCCATTGACGAGGTGAGAAAGATGGTTCTTTATGTTGAGGAACATCATGGCTCAATTTTTCAGGCCATTGTTGGCAATTCTAGTCACTACCAGGTATGTCTGGATGAAGTTCATGGAGAGTTTGGCCAATGCAAAGAGGTCCTTAATGGCTTCCTAACTTCAGAAGGTGACCAGCCCCCAGAACAAGGTGGATCTCCTGGTGAAGCAGCTCACAGGCTGTGCCAGGCCAGGTTTGCCAGGATTTATCCCTACTGCAGGGTTCCAGGCAGGCCAAGGCAGAGAGTGGCTGAGCCCACAAGCCCCTGACAAGGTCCTGAGCAAACAGATCCCAGCTGTCACCCTTCCCAGCAGGAAGCAATAAACACACACCTGCTGTGAAGGGAGCTGTGAGGGCTCCGTGGCAGCCACTGCCTTTGCCAGGAGGGATCTGCTCCCTCCTCCCCTCCATCCCTGGGCAGAAATTCCTGGTTCTGGGATGCCTGGCTGAGGGAAATCAAGCCAAGGGTTGGACCATGCCTAGGATGATGACACGTCTCTGCTTCTCAGAGGGTTTTTGGTGTGGAAAGAAGGGAAGTCACCCTCTCCTCTGTACTGCCTCATGGCATGGAGAACCTAGACGTAAAGTGGATTTTTGGATGCTCTGCCACCACCAGCTGGGAGACCCCCAGGTCTGTATCTGGTCCAAACAAGCCCAAAATGAGCTTTGTCCCTCAGCATTCTTTTGGGATGCAGCTGGAAAAAATCATTGCTCCTGCTTTGAGTAGAGCAGCTCATGTACTTCAGTGGTGCTTACAAAGATGAATCCCTGTCTGAAAACACTTCCCCTGAATTAATATCCATTTTTTTCTCCATTAGCACTTCTGTCAAGACAGATTTGCTGCCCTCAGGCACTCAGAAACCAAAGTAAAGACCAAAAGCTGGGAACAGGGGAGTTGCGCCTCACCCTAAAGTTCAATATGGTTAAACAAAACCTGATTATTCCTATCAATCCTGCTTTCCTCCATGGAGCATTCCTGTGCCACAGCATCAGAAGATGCTAACCCACTGCTGCTGCCTTTAAGGGAGTTGTTCCTCATTCAGACCAGGGCCAAGGATCAGATCCGAGTGTCCCCAGCAAGCAGCAGGATGCTCAGGGATTAAGCCTGACATGCATCACCCCTGAGGGACAAGGAGAAGCTGTCCCTGCAGTTTCCCATGGGAAGGGGGGGTGGAGGGGGAGAGCCATTAAGCAGCTCCTTACCCTGGGAATAATTAATCTGCAAAGCCCACGAGGAGGGAACGGCTGCGTTGCCCTCTCCGTGCTCCCATTTCCAAGGGGGAGCTGAAAAGGTTCCAGTCAGATCCCATCTCGTGGTAGGGGGTCCCTGCTCACCATCCACGGGGTCTTCAAGGGCATGGGAGTCCCTGCCAGCCTGGAACATCCAAAAGGCTGGGCAGGGCCACCTTGGCTCCCTAAAGCAGCACTCAGAGGCATCCCCAGCGTGCTGAGCCTTTCCCCAGCCTCAGGGCAGCCTTTCCGAGCTGGTGCGTTTTTAATCTGTGGAAATTCGGGCAGCTCTCCAGCCCTCAGAGCTGTTCTGCGTTTTGGCTTTTAGCTCCTGCACCGAGGGCAAAGGCAGGAGCAGGGCTGTGCCCCCCAGCTCTGCCCCACACTCTGGGATCTGTGCCAGCACATCTCATTGTTATAAATGATCTTCCTGCTTTCCTCAGGGCTTTGGAGCTGGGATCGCTGCAGCAGGAGGCTACAACAGCCCTGCCATGGTCCATGGGCAGCCCAGCACCCCCGGGGTCAGGTTTTGGTCCTGGAGACAGCTTCAGTCCCATCCTCAGTGCTCAGGCAGAGCCCAGAGGCAGCTCCAGGGCAGGAGGCGATGTCCCGGCTCATGGATGCAGGGAGAACCAGCATCCTCTGAGAAACCCTAACCAGCATCCTCTGAGGAACCCTCCTGGGGACAAAGCACCAGAAAGCCGCTGGTGAGTGCAAGGGCTCTGCAAGAGCCCGGAGCTCTGGAAAAGCAGGAGGGCTCAGCACAGCGGTGCCTTTGGGATGTGCTCTCCCTGCCAGCACCTGCCACCTGTGGCAGCCCCTTCCCCAGCCCTTTGATCCGCCTCCAGCTCCCGGCTCTCCTCGGCATTCGCGTTGCTCTCTCTAGGGATTTTCCAGACCACCTGGGTAGAAGCATTCCTGCATTCCCCCTTGTGGCCCGGTGCCGGCGTCAGCTCCAGGAGCCAGCCTTGTCTCTGCCTCCATTGCTGCCTTGCCAAAACCCAGGCTCCCAAAATACTCCGAATTTACAGAGCAATCACTTTTTCCCCAGCTCCCCGGGGCCTGTGGTGAGAGTTTGCAAAAGCTTTTTGTTCGGATGTGCAAACACCAGCGGGTCTAAAGCCACTCTTTAAGCTGGGGCTGGCAGGGCTTTATCAACCCAGGGCCTCGGGAAGGTTCACCAGCTCAACCTGCCCTGTTTACTGGGAATTCATTGCTCTCCTGTGCTGCACCAGGCCGAGCTGTTCCACAGCATCACTGCTGGGCTTCAATGGAGAGCATTCTGGAAGATTGCAGGATGGGGCTGTGTGGTCTGTGCTGGCACTGGGATCCCCACCACCCCTGTACCATGAAACCCCAGCTTCACCATCAAAGCCAACCCCAGGGGTGCCCCAGTGCCCTCATCTCTGTCACCCCATCACCTCCCATGGACCCAGCCTGCAGGATACAGCCCCTGCTCCCCCCTCTGTGTCCAAGGAGAGCCAGCCCCCGGTGGTTTCACCCCCCCTCCTTCCCTTGCAGGCTGTTTTTCTCCTCCTCTCCTCCTTCCATCAAGCAGCAAATATGCTTTCAGAGCAATAAGACGGCTGTTCAGCCTTTGGAACAAATGTTCTCTGCCAGGCTTCGAGCACAGGGGCGGAGGGGGGACTCACACTGATTTAATGACAGTGATTTAAGCAATTTGATCCATTTTTATGGCGCATTTACAGTTAGGGGAAAGGGAAGGGAGAAAAAAAAAAAAAGAGGAGAGAGAGAGAAACACAGGAGTGGAACGAGGCAGGAAAGGTTAGGGAACGCACCCCAGCAGGCGCTCGGAGAGGGAGAGAGGCTGTCACAAGCTGTTCCCCTGGCTGCTCTGCCAAGGCGAGGCCTCGCCAGCCTCCTGTGCCCAGCTCCGAAATCTGGCTCGTGTCAGCGTCAGCTCCCCGGGGCTGCAGCTCGCCCAGGAGGTGCTGCAAAGCCTCCCCAGGTCACACGGACCCAGGGATGTGGGGTCAGGACAGGGCAGCACCTCCTTTCCATTGGGAAAACGCAGCAAGGGCACAGCCAAGCCCCAGCTCTCATCCTGCTCCCATGAGGGGAGTCCCCGATTCACCCCTTATGGAAATCCCTCCAAGATCCCCATCCATTTCCCAGTTCCAGCTATAGGGATAGAAGATACACTTTTGGGGTGCTGAGGGATAGCTGCCCATATAAACACACCAAATCCACTTGGAATAGAGGTGAAATCAGAGCTCTGAGCTCACTCAGCTCAGAAAGTTCTGCCTCAGGAGCCTTTCCCATGGTTCTGCTGAGACCTGGCCCCTCATTCCGTGTGCTGTGCACAGCTCCATCCTGGCCTCACTCTGTGTCTCCCAGCTGGCTCCCAGCATCCCAGAAATTCCTGCCAGATGTGGGTCATGCCAATGGACCCTGCTGTGGATAGCATCTCATGTTCCACAGGGCCCTCTGCAGGGAGGTGCTGCACCCATGGGAGTGCTGCCAACCCCACCTGCCCCATCCTGCCCTGCCCTTCTCTTCCAGAGGGGAATGACCCCCAGTAAATCCAGGATGCACCAGCCCAGACATCACAGAGGAACAGAATTGGTGGCCAAACACTGCTTCTCCCTTGGGAAGAGACCTTGGATATGCCCACACTCAGCTTGACAACAACCAGCCAGCTTGGCTCTGTGGGAAAAGGAAGAATTCCATGCAAAATCCTAAAGGATCGTTCTTGGGGGTCCCCTCTGCCACAGCTGGTGGCTTTGTGGGACCAGAGCTGGCTGAAGCATCGCACTCTGCCCAAATCCTCACGTCCTTGGCAGCACCTTGAGGACTCAGTATCAGGGAAAACACACCTGGACTTACCCTGCTCCTGGCTGGAGAGCAAAGTGAGTCCTACCTCAGGAAAACTGAGGGGGCAAATGTCATTCCAAGAGAGTTTACATCAATAAACAGAGGGGAGCAGCCTCTTACCAAACCCCATCCACAACAAACTTCCAACTGCATCCTCCCCCTCCACCTGCAAGGGAAGCCCTGTGCCAAGAGCTCCCCCTGTTCCCAGAGGGTTTGGGTGCTGGTGGTCCCTCCCTTTGCTGCTCCATCACTTGTGCAAAGCCAGGGCTGTCCCAAAACATGGATCTCAACTCCTGATATCCCACCTGCAGTGCCCCAGCCTGCTGCAGGCACAGGGATTGGGAAGCTGCAGCACCACTGAAGCTGTCACCCTGCAGAGATGCTGCACACCCTCATCACTTGAGCATGATTTATCCAGCTTGATGCCCTTTGTATCCCACAGGAATGAGTTGTGGCACCTGGGAGCTCTCTGCAGCATGGGGAAAGGGGCACCCAGGGACTGCACAGCAATGTGGGAGCTCCCAAAGCAGGCTTTGGCAGCCCACACCTCCCCAAGGAGAATGAGGATGGAAAAGATTGCACAGAGAATCCATCTCCCTGCTTGACTGGTCAGTCCCACAGCCAGGAAAACCCTTCCTGGAAGCCAGTGAAATTTTTTTCTGCTTGTTCCTTTGGTTTTTATTATTTCTTTTTTTTTTTTTTTTTTTACTATCAAGGCCCATCTGGAGGCTACAAATGCCCTGCAGGTCTGTAATGGATGAGCTTTGAACACATCCCAAAAAGTTCTGCTTGGAGTGCCACCGTGGGAGCTGATGACACTGACACCTCCATGGACCCAGGGACATCCAGGAGAGCAGCAACCCCAGCCTGGCCTCGGGGGGGTTGTTGGCTTTAAATACCTCCAAAGGAAGAGGGAAAAAAAGACAAGGGGAAAAAATTCCAAGCAGCAAACAAAATAAATCTTCCTCTCCAAGCCAAAACAGAGAGAAAATAGCCAGGGACCTTGGCCGGGAAGTTGTTTATTATAGTCCTGGGGTTCACTGCCAATTTCAGCAGTTGGACAATTTTCCTTTTGCAGCCCAGAAATAGCCACCCCTCCTCTGGGCAGCTCCGGGTGCTGCAAGGTGGGCTCCTCTCCTGACTCCCAAAACATCCCTGCTCCATCCAACACCCTGACCTGCCCGGACCCCCCGGCAGGCAGAGGGTTCTCTTTGGCAAAGGGATTTTCGGGAATCACCTGCAAACCGAGACCCGCAGGCGAGCAGAGCCCCGGCCCTGCCTGCAGCGGGGTGTGCTGCCAGGCGCAGCTGCCCTCTGGCTTTGTTTCCAGGGATTAAAAGGGAAAAAAAAAAAGAAGAAGAAAGGACTAAAGCCCAGGAGAGCAGGAGCGATGGACACACCTGCCTGTGGCATCACCCCGCAGCTGCTCCCCCTTCACCCCCAGGAAAGGGGCAGCTGCTGCTCGGTGGGGCCTGGGGGTCCCATGGGAACAGGGAATGCTGGAACAGGAATGGATAACATCGGGATTGCTGCGTTCCCTTCGCCTCCCTCCTCTCATCCCATGAAGACGCAGGACAAAGGGAGAGGCAGGCTGCCTCTAGCACGCGGCCTTTTGTCTTTCAATTAAAAACAAACACAAAACAAGAGCCGGGAGGGACGCGCCCGCTGCGGCCGCGCGGCTCCTTCGCACAGGCGGCCCCGCCGGCTTTCCTCAGCCCAAAGGAATCCGCGGGCTGGGAAATCAAATCCACGTGGGATGGAGAGAACGCTCCTAAGGGGCCACACGCCCCCCTGAAAGCCCCCGGCCCCGCGGGGGAACACTCCTCCCTCGCAGAGCCGGCCGTGGCACAGCTCCAGCTCCGGCACATTCCCTCTGCTCTCTTCCCTCCCTCCCTGCCATCCCTCTGGTCCCCAAATGTGGCCATGGGGATGGGGAGCTCCTGCCCTGCACCCTCCACAGTGGATCCAGCCCCTGGCATCCCCCAGGAGGCTTTGGATGCCCCCAGCCCAGGAGGAGATGCTCATGGGGGTGTTTTATCTCCTGCACAACGCCAGTGTCATCGCTGCTTTCTGCAGGTGACAATAGCAGAAAGCACGGGGTCCTGGGCCACCAGGTGGGTGGGGATGGAAAGCAGCGTGCCAAAGAGGATGGAGGACAGCTGGGTGTTGGAGAAAAGCACCTGGAGGAAGCACACCTGGAGTCTGGGAGTACCACTCAATGCCATCAACAGGCTCTGAGGCTGCTGAGTGTCCTTGTAGGCAAGGACTGAGCCCCACAAGTGATGCTCAAAACCCAGGACATGCTCAGTCCCTTCTCCTCAACCCACTAAACCCATAAAACCACCAGGAAATCACATTATTGTTACACAGAAGCTGAAACTCCATCTGGCCAAGAGAATTTCCAGAAAAATCTCTTTCACTGCATCTCCCGTATCCCTGGGCCAGAGCTGGGGTTTGCTCCCCTCACTGCCCCTGCAAGTCAGGGTCACATCAGGCTTTTGGCCAGGGCCCCAGGAACCCAATTCCCTGCTTTGTGAAGGAAAAATTAAATTTTCATTCAAATTTTCACTTTGGCAGCCAAGATATCGGCTCAATTTCCACCTGCTGCTCTGAAGCCTTTGCTTTGCATGGGAGAAGCGCACAACTGAGAGTTTTCAATTATAGAGCACTTGCATATAAGGGCAGGGACTGCCAGGAGTATGGATTTGAGGCCTAAAAAACATCAAAATAAAAACAAAATGAGAGGCACTCGGGAGGACACGCTGCCCCAGGAGGGACCAGCTGCTGCTTGGCTGGGTGGAGCAGGGCCACCACTGTCAGCCCATGGATGTGCTCGTCCCAATCTCAGTGCCAACAGCTTGTGACACGGAGTTGGGCCCTTCTCTCCCCAAAATCAGCCCTGCAGGTCTGGCTGGGAGGTGCCAGGGCTGAACTCGAGCCAGGTTTGAAGCAGGAGCGTGAGGCAGGTTTGGACCTTTCCCTCGAAGGATGCGTGAGTGGGGCTGCCTTCCCCAGGCTATTGCTGTACCCTCTTCCAGAGGGATAAAAGAGGATTTATCCTCCCTGAAGGGCTGGGGATTCCCACTCTGAAGCTGCAATTAGACTGGAAACTGCTCCAAGTTTCATCAGTGGATTTGGAAAGGTGGGTGGGAGAAGAGAGGAGCTTGGCACTGCTGGGCTTGAATGCAGTACCCAGCCAGCACCCTCTGAGGGATGTCTGCTCAGCCTGGGGCCCCAAGAGCAGCTCACCCCAATGTGCTGTAGGAGGAATTTCCACCTGCATCTCTCAGGGATGGCTCTCTGAGATCCGGCCAGGCTGCTGGGTTGGAACTTCAAGGAGCAGAGGTCCATGAACAGCTGAATCCCATCCCCAGCAACCCCTTGTACATCCCAATAAACCCCATCACCGTGGAAAGAGCAGTGCTGGCTCTCAAAATCATCCCAGAGAACAAGAAAACACAGCCTGGCCTCCCCAGCTCCAGCATCTCACAATTCCTTGTCCTTGAGAGGAGAGACCATCCCCACCTGGCTCCAACTTTTCAGGTGGATGCAGAGAGCGAGAAGGTTCCTAAATATCATCCCAGATCTTCAGGAATTTCCTCCCAGGCTGCCAGAGCAGGCAGGGAGCCCCTGGTTTGCAGCCTGGAGCTGCACAGAGCCTGATGAGCCCCCCAAGCCCAGACTTTCACCTCAGAATCAGCGAGCCAGCAAATCCCAGTGTGTGGGACCACCAGGAATGTGACATTTGCCAGAGCCCCTGCAAGGAAAGCCAAGAACTGGGGCAGGATCTGCAAAAGGCAGGAGCAGGGAAGCCTTTGGGGACACATTAAGGAGACTTTGCAGGAGGAGATGCTGCTGACACTCTGCAGACACCCAGCACTTTCCAACAGATCCAGACACGAGTCTTGCTCTCCAAACTGGACCCTGTGGAAAAGGAGGAAACCACATGGCCGTGTCCCCCCTCCCAACACCCAGCTCCTCCGGGGGGATCAACCCCACTTCCTGAGGGACCTTCCCACGAGCAGACCCTGCCCTTCCTTCCCTGCTCTCAGCCTGAGTATCAGCATCTCTCGGAGCCATCCCGTATCCGATGCTCGCCCCCCGGCCCGTGTGGGGGACTCCCGTGCCCCCCTCCAGCCCAGCTGCACGGCACACCCGAGGGGCCGCCGCCAGCCCGGCTGCAGCTGCCTTGGCCCGGCTTCAAGCCCAGCACCGCTCGAGAGCAGCTTGTTATTTCGGTCCTGCTCCGGGGTTATTTTTAGAAAGCGCTGAACACCCCTTCTCCCAAACGGCTCCTCCAGGGATGACCTTGCGGAGCTGCAGCCGCTCACTCCCTGCTCCAGCACCACCCTCTCCTTGGGGACTGTCACCCACCGCCCCCAGGGTCCCCACCCTGTGCAAATCCAGGGCGAGTATGGAGCGGGGACTGATGGCTGAACTACATCTCAACCCCTGCCGCCATCCAGGTTCGCTCCCGGTTTCAATTATCACCTGCTGGAGCAGCAGCTGCCGAGTGCCGGGAACTCAAAGCGAGTCAACAAGGTCTTGTTGTTTCAGCTGCTCGGGGCACGGAGCTCCGTGCGCTCGCTCCCCCCGCCCGGCTCCGCGGGGATGCGGCGGCCCCCGCTCGCCCCTGTGCGTGCGGGGCTGCGGCGCTTCCATCATTCCCCCATCCCGCTCTCCCGGGCAGGTAAACGCTGCTGGAGCTGCCGAGGGGGGAGCGGAGAGAAATAACAACAAGGGGGAAGAAAAAAGAGAAAGAAAGGAAGAAAAAAAAAAAGCCCCAAGAAGCAGCCGCTGCACAGAGGTTATCCGGGGGACAGAGCAAATAATTGGCGAGGCGAACAATGCATTTTAATTAAACCTCTGCAGGAAACGAGGGGAGGGAATCAAGTTAATTGCATGGAGCGGGAGCAGGAGATTAAAAATGCTCTTTGCTCAGAAGATGGTGGCTCCCATCCGCCTTTGCCGAGGAAAACAAGGCCACCTGGGGTGGCAGTGCCGGCGTGGGGACACGCAGCTCGCTGGCTCTGCCGGGGTTGGTGTGACAGCAGGGTCTGGGGGGATCATGCTGATCCCCTCTGCCAAGGGGCTGGGGGCACCCGGTCCACAGGGATGGGTGCAGGTGTGGGAGCTGTTCCTGGGAAGTCCCACAGGGATGGGGACATTGGTGGTGTCTGCAGGAAAAGGACCGTGAGACACATCCCAGGGGATGTGTCCCATCACAGCTCTGCCCTTGCCCTGCTCCATGTCCTCTGCTCAGCCCTGGCACTCTCCCCATGAAAATCCATCAGCATTTACCTTTTCCTGCCCATGATACTTCAAATTTCAGCTCGCTCAGCTTGGGACCCCCTATTTTTTCTCAACTATTCCCTTTCCTGATCTTTCAAGCCCTTGTTTTCACTCCACCCTGGACACCACAGAGAGCTCCAGAACTGCAGCACATCCAGGCTCCCCTCCTGCTCAAGAGAGGAAACAGCATCACAGACTCCAGGCTGCTGGAAGATGGGGGCAGGACCGAGCACCCCACGCCTGGCACAGGTACAGGGGAGCACTCCCAGCCCACCCTCGTCCCCCTGGGCACCCGTCCTCACGGCATCCAGGGCAGGAGGCACCAACCTCTGCCCCGAGGCAATTTGTGAGCTCCGAACCCTGCCCTGCCTCCCGCCGCCTGCTAATGAGCCCCAGCCCGCTCCGCCTGCCACGAGAACAGCAATCAGAGCCACCGCTCGCCTGCTAGGAACAATCTCCCTCCTTCCCTCCTCTGCATAAATTTCCCAGGCTGTGGTTTTCAGCCTCTTATCCCACATAGCTTTATTCACAAGAGAAGTCCCACTGGGGGCAAGGAAATTACTCCAGCGAGGAAAATTACCCGGGCACGGGATGCACACCCAGGGCACCGGGCGAGGGGCTGGGGTGGTTTGGGTTTTTTGCACAGCATCGAAACCAAAATAAATCCACGGAGGGAACTCAGAGCCAAGCCTTGCTCCTGACCACGGGTAAGAGGCAGACAAATTACAGCAATTAAAAAGAAGAAAGAGGCATGTGGACTTTCATATCCACAAACCTCAGGACGCAGCCGGTGGGGGAGAGAGCGTTTCCCAGTCACACACAGGCAGCAGAGCCGACTCACATCACAAACACTCCGTGTCCTCAGAGGCACAAGCTGTCCCTGCAGGCACCGGTGCCACCAGCGTGAGCACGAGGCTGGGACAGGCTGTCCCTGCACAGGATGGCTGTCAGCAGCAGGACACAGGCTGTATTGTCCCCAGAGCTGGAGATTGAATTGCAGGTTGGCCCTCCCCGCTGTGCACAAGCGCTGCCCTGATGGGAAGCGAGAGTTCAGCCGAGATCTTCCTCTTTTCCCCTGCAGCTGCAGGCGGACAGGCAGGAAAACCACAGAGCTCTGCTCAAACGCTCACACCGAGCAGCTTTCCAGCCAGAGAAACGCTGCTGCTGCTTCACCACATGCTTAAATTGCATGTTGGAGGGAGGACATTGGCCACTATTTTCACCCCAAAGCTGCGGTGGAGCCAGGAGGTGAAGCCCATCACGCTGACAGTGAAATGGCTGCAGCATCCCCAGGCTGTTTGTTCAACAGGGGCATCCCAAGTGGGAACAAGGCTGGATTGCACTCAGCACCCCCAGGAAAGGGAGGGAACGGGGAGCAGAACCAGCAGGGCCAGCACAAAATCCCAGACACCCCCTTGCTGCTGCCTCTCCATCACTCCTGGGGCTGTCCCAGCCCACCTGGGGGTATCCACGGCACCCCTGGAGATCTGCAAAGATCCCTGGCTGCCAGCAGGGCTGTGGGAACGCTCTCCTGTGCCTGCCATGCTGCAGGGACAGGGACATTTGGCAGCTGCCTGCCGGGAAGGTGTCTGGAGTGCAGTGGGAACATGAGTCAGAGCTCCCTGCTCTCCCTGACGTCTCCCCCCTGCTCATTTATTCAGCACGTCAAATATTTGCCCTGCGCAGACCCGCGTTAACCAGGAGGGTTGTTTTGGTTTTTTTTTTCCTTTCTGCTGGCAGTGACAGCTTCAAAAAAGCCACCACAGTGCCATCTTGGGAAACTTGACCTCCCAGCTAAGCAGTTCCAGCATCCTTTTCCTCACCCGCTCCAGGGACCGCCTTCTCTTCAAGCAGTCATCCCCTCTGTGAGGGATGGAGGGGCTGGATGCCAAAACCCACAGGCTAAAGCAGCAACCCACGGGGCTGCAGCGGGGAAAGGTCATTTCAGACCCACTTCCAGCACAGCCTGAGTGACAGCGAAGCTGGGAGCCTGCGGGAAGCAAGCAGTGGCCCTGCTGTCCCCTCGTGTCCCCGAGCATCCTGCCTGGAAGCGGCACACGCAGTGGCAGGAGAGGCCAGCCAAGGAAAACTGCTCAATTTTGCCTCCCTTCGGCAGGGAAGGAGCTTTGCTGGCTGCCAGCCCCACAGCAATCCCCTGAGGACCTCAGCCTTTGCCTTTATTTTTGAGCCACATCCCTGGATTTCTTGCTGAAAGGGATGCTCACACCCTGAATTCCCAATCCCCAGGGAGAAGGAAAGGTGTTCATCCTTTATCAAAAGCTAAAGGCTGGAGAAGGTGACCTTGAGCAGAGGTGACACAAGAGAATCCGTGTCCCACCTGGCCCCATGGGATTTTTATCCCAGGGCTGCAGCCAAAAATGTCCCATTTCATGGAGAAAGTGCAGAAATGGCTCATAAAGCACAAGCTTGGGGATGCAGCTGAGCAGATCAGCTGCCAGATGAAGACAGTGTGCTCTGAGGGAAAACACACCTGCCTCCATCCTGGCTGGAAAAGGAGGAGGGAAATCTCCCTTCAGCCTCCATTCCCAGCAAGGACACACACAAGGCTTTCTCACCCTTTGCAAGAGCTGCCCAGGGTCAGGGCTGGCATTTCTTGCTGGTGGGGGCTCCAGAGCCTGCTGGTCCCAAGGCAGCCAGCTCAGCATTCCTCCTCTTCCTTGGGAAGTCACAGTGCATGGAAAAGCCTCAGGGCTGGAATAAAACTACAAAAAGCTTCTGCAGTGCTGTCAGAAACAGCACCAGGAGAGAAGGGAGCTGCCTGGTGGGTTTGGCCCCCTCAGTCCTGCATCCTGCTCCATCCCCGAGCTCCATCCCCAGCCAGCTCCAGAGGCAGAGGAATCATGCTGATTTCCTGGGATTTTCCAGCTTATCCTGTGTTTACAGAGCTGTCCATCCCTCTCTGCTCGTGGAGGGGCAAATTTGGCTGAGGACTGCTGGCAGATGAGCTCAGAGCCCTTTGGGGAAACCAGCAGGGGAAAATCCAGCTCAGCCAAGACACCCCCTGTGTCTCCCAGCTGGACAAGGAGCTGCAGTGACCTTGTCCAAACATGGCCTGGAGTTGGAAGCGAGGAAGGAGAGGATGTGACTCACATCTGGGATGTGGCCACAGAGGACAGATGTGTTTTATTACTGTCCAGCCCCTCTCTGCAGCTCTGTCTCTGTGACTCAGCCTTGCCTGCAGGCCCTTCCTAAAGGAGCCACAGCACAGCCCTTCCCAGCAGCTTCCCTCTGCTGCAGTAAAACTGATTTGGGGAGTTCGGGTTCCTGTGAAGGGGAAAAAATAAATTAAAACAAATCAAAGTTATGTTTCTGCATGGGAATCTTCCAATTTCAGTGGTAAATCATTCAGAGAAGGATGAAATCAAATGTTTTAGTGACAGGATTCATCTTTTTAGAGACTTTAAAGCTAAACATGCCCCAATCCCAATGGGAAGGACAGTGAGGGCTCCCCTGGGTTTTCTTGGACACGTCCCACAGGGCAAGAGGAAACATCTGGAGATGTTCCATGTCTGGAGGGAGGAATGGGGGGATTTCAGCACATCTCCTTCCCGCAATCCCGAGGAAACTCAGCGGAGTTCAGTGGAGAGAGCCCCATAGCCCTGAGGCAAGGCAGAGCCACCACGTGTTAGACATCAGGTGATGCAAAGAGGGGAGCTCTGCAGCCAGCTGGGTTCAGCTCATCCCTTCTGGCCCTTCCTGTGAACCCCAGCACAGCTCCCCCGCCTTGAGAAGGGCTTCCCTTGCCACACCAGCCCCCAAAGAGCCTTTGGCACACTCACCTGCACCATTTACCAGGTACAGAGGGACACACGGGTGACAGCCCTGCCCAGACCCCCCTTCCCAGCTGTGCTTTTCCCGGAGGGAGAGCAGCTGGAGCGCATCACCCGGGCGGCTTTTCCAGCCGCATCCCGGCCTGGACGGCCCCGGGAGCCCAAGCTCCGTGATCCCCCGGGGCCAGCGGTGCAGTTCGCCTGGCAGACACTGGATGGGGCTGCGAAACCGGTCACGGCACAGCTGGCACGGCCGGGGGGCACCGCGGCCCCTGCCAGGTGTTTTGGGGTCCCTCTTGGCGGGTGCCAGGCTGGCCGGGTCACAGCTGCCACCACTCACTGCGCCGGGCACCAGGTGGCTTCAATCGGGGCTCCTCCTCTCCGGGATGCTGAGTGAGCACCTGGCAGCACCTGGGGAGAGCTGGAGGCTTCACCTCCCAAAGCTTTTCCCTGTTCTGAGCACGGAGGTGGGAAGGGAAAGTGGGAATTTCTGCCTTGCAAAGTGCTGATGAAGATTTCTGCTGCAGTGCAAGGTAAGTTGAGTTTCCTTCTCCCACCTGCCTGAATCCCAGCTCTTTGAGGACTTTGGATAAGGACACAGAGAGACAGGACCAGAGGGAATGGTTTTGCATTGTCATAGGGCAGGGTGAGATGGAATATCAGGGAGAAACTCTTCCTGTGAGGGTGGGGTGGTCCCACAGAGCAGCTGTGGCTGCCCCTGGATCCCTGCAAGTGTCTGAGGCCAGGCTGGACACTGTGTGCTTATGTCTGGGACTTACACTTGGTTTTCCAGCACCTTCTTTGCTGTACTGTGCTTTTATCACCCCTCTTTGCTTCGTGCTGGCTGTAATGTGCTGAGGGGATGGGTGAGGGCCAGAACCTGGGTTTGGGGAGTTCTGAGCTGGCTGATCCTGCAAGTTGGGGCCTTTGCTGTGGCAGAAGGGCTGCTGGCTGCATTTGGGCATTGTGCCACCACAAACCCTCAAACAAAGAGCACTTTGTGGGCACGGCGCTGCCCTTTGAAGTCTCAGCGGTGGCTGTTACCAAGCAGGTGCTATCAGGGATTTGTTGATGCAATCACTTCCTGTCCCCAGGCTGGGCTGGCTCTGTTGCTTGGGGACACACAGCTGTCCCCTCTGCAGGACCCTGTGCCAGCCCAGGGCGTGCAGAGCCCCCTTTGCTGTGGCAGGGATGGTGACAGTGACACTCCCAGCCTTGCTGTGATGCCACCCTTGTCTCTGCTCTGTCCCCAATCCTTGGGAACCTGCTCTGTGCCCTCCCTGCATCATTAACCATTTCCTTTCCATCCTTTCATTACTGCTGTGGGCAGCTGGGCTGGGAGGAAGGGGGTGCAGGGATGGGCAAGTGTCACAACACGACACAAAATGAATGACACTCACACACTGAGATGTCTAGGGCAAAAAAGTGTGTTTATTTCTGGACCTCGATATTTATTATTTAGAATTTTATTATTTAGAATTTATTATTTAGAATTTATTATTTAGAATTATTATCTTTAGTCTTTAGAATTTTATTGTTTAGAATTCTAAAAGTGACTATGGATTGGAGGATGAAATTGCCACTTCTCTAACTACACTGATCAAACCAACAGTCTATCAATTCTCTCTTCCTCTAGAAAGGAATGCAAAATAATCATTGTTTATATGAAAAGTGCATGAGAAACTCCATTACAAAAATGTAAACATCAGGAGGCTCAGAGGAACTTTAGAAGAACAGGGTGACAGGCAAGCTCTGCTCCCAGGGGTGCTGCGGGCGGGCAGAGCTGGGCAGGGAGCAGAGCAGCAGCAGGGGAAGCCTTGGCGGTGCTGCAGGGATGGCTTTGGCTGCTGGGGCAGCAGGATCAGGGGTTGTGCAGTGTCCTGGGAGTCGTGGCTGTGCCGTGCTGCTCAGGGACGTGCTGCCTCCCAACGGCGTCCTGGGGACACAGCTGGTGTGGGCACCACGTGTGCTGTCCCCTCTTTGGGAGCAGGGTCAGTGGCCTGAGCCCCTGGGCTGGATGCTGACATCTCTGTGCGTGCTGAGAGCAGAGTGGCAGTGAGCTGTCACTGCTGCTGGGCTGGGACACGGTGTCATGGGGACACTGGCACGGGGACATGGCTCTGCCCCACAGCTTTGGGAGATGCGGATGGGGACAGTGCTCAGACAGCCCATTTTCCCCATCCTTCCTGCCCCTAACAGCGAATTCTGCCTGCCTTGGGCTCCCCTGGACTGCACTGGTGGTGTTTGATCCATTACACCAAAGTGCCTGTTCTTGTTTGGCTCATAATTATTAACCCCGTATTATCTTTTAATTGATCAATTATCAGAGCTGCAAATGACCTCAAAGAACCCCTGTGACATCAAGTAATCCCTCTCTGGGACTTCAGAGCCAGGGAGGAATTAACTCATCACCTTTATCACTAACTGGGGATTCTTGTCAGTCATGCTAATTTGCTAAAAATACAAAATTGTGAATTTTTACAGGGCGTGTTTTCATTCAGTGTGTTGTGCACCATAAGGATCCTTTTAGAGGGAACCCCTAACCCTAACCCAGTCTGGCTCACAATTTTAGTACCAGGGGAAATGTTTTGGTTCCTGGTGACTCCACCAGGACTTGTGATGCAGCTGCTTGGACTGGAGACCATCCTGCCCCCACCATCCATAATTTTTAAAGAAATTGTGGGTTCTTCATGGTGCTCCAGGAAACTCCAGGAGTTCCAGAATCCAGCATTGGAGTAGAGGTACAATAAAAGGCATTTTGTTGGTAGCATTTGTGGGTTTGCATTTGGAGATTTTTGTGGGGTCTTTTTTGGGTGGGAAAGGGGCAGAGGGGGTGTCCATGGGGGGGTTTTGTTAATTCCCTGTGGTTTGTTCTTCCCTCAGTGTTGGAATGCCAGCCTGAGCTCCTCAGAGACACAGACGAATGCAGGGGTTGAATTAAAGCCTTCAGAGAAATTAAGATATATTAAGCCACATAGATAAGAAGTAGAAGTGTAGGTTTAAGTTTGAAGTGGAAGAGTAAATTATAGTTATAAGTAAATAGAAATACATTTTAAGTGCCTTAAGAAACTGTGTTAGCTAGCAAAGGCCCTAAGGCCTGGTTTAAAGTTCAGAAACTTAGTTCCAGACTTAACAAAGACATAGCAGAACTTTGTTTCTCTAGAACAGATAGAACTGCGTGTGTAAATAGATAGAATCATTCATGTGAATAGATAAACTTAGAGATGGAAATTTTAAGTAAGAAAACAGTATATTTGTGTAAATAGGTAATATTATATGTGTAGTTTTTTAGGTAAGAAATGACACTACTTTTGCACATTAGAATTAATTTAGATTGGTTTAGAAGGAATGTTTTAAAATAGGGCTTTTAGATGATTGGGTGATTTATGAATAAAAGCATAAATTTTGTTTATTATGTGTATCGAGGTGTTTGGCATGGAGGAACAAGAAGAAGAAAAGAAAAAAGAAGAAGAAAAGGCTGCAGCTGCTGCTGCTCAGCACGTTGGACTCTGTGCAGGGAACAAATTCTGCTGCTGCTCCTCACAGAACCTGGGGCTCTGCAGCAGAGAGCAGCCCTGCAGCTTCTGCTTGGGACTCCATGCCAGAAAGATTTTAGCACAGACTTTAATATTTTAACATGGACTTTTGAACTTAGAACTCTTTGTCTTCATATATAATAAATATATAATAGATTAAATAGTATAATATGATAAATAATAAGTAATATAGAATTATATTTTATATAATATATAAAAATATAAAAATTATATATAACTAGAAAAATCTTTATATTAAACAAATTTTAATATAAAATATAAAAATTATATATAAATTATATAGAATTATATATTAAACAATAAAATAAATATTATATAATAAATTATATATACATATAGAAATTAATTATATAATATATAATTATATAGATATGTATTACTGTATTATTAAATATATAACATATT
>JAWWMS010000028.1:18799646-18812242 GCA_035048045.1 Chlorospingus semifuscus
TATATTATATAGTTATATATATAGTGTATATAGTATATATATTATATATAGTATAAATAGTATATATAGTTATATATATTGTATCTATAATAATAATAATAAATATTATATAAAATAATTACATAATATTACTATATTGTATATATAGTTATATAATATATTAATATTATAAAATTATTTCTTATCATAAAGTAGATTTATTAATATTGGCAATTAGCAATGTATTATTAGCTGCTACAGGGGTATAAATGCATCCTATGGAACCTCCATGGGATTATGGAATTCCCTTCCCACCCTTCTGTTTGTGGGAGCAAACTCCTCAACTCAGCTTTGAATCTTTATTTTTCACACAGATTAAAAAAGCCTTGCAAGTATCAGACCAAACAAATCCCAACTCCTGGAAATGTTCACACAATCCAAATAAAAATATATCCAAGCCAAAGCTTTTTGCTGGGACAAAACCCCTGAGATGTCCCTGACTGCTCTGTCTCATCTTGATTTTGGGGGCTCTGCTGGCTCCAACCTGGCTCCAACCTTTCAGGTGGGTGCAGAGAGTGAGCAGGTCTCTCTAAATATCATCCCAGATTTCCAGAAATTTCCCCCCAGGCTGCCAGAGCAGGCAGGGAGCCCCTGCTTTGCAGCCTGATGAACCAGCCCCTCCAAGCCTACAAAAATCAGCAAATCTTCAAGTTCCCTTCCCACCCAAACCACTCCAGGACTCTTTGCCAGCTGCATCAGGGGGATTTTCCCAGTTTCATCCCCAAACTGGGGAGGATGGGAGGATGCAGCCCCAAAGCAGAGGCACAGCCCTGCATTGCAGATCCTGGCCAGCCCCAAATTCCCTGCAAGCTGCTGCCAGCCCTCCCAGCAGGGCCCTAAATCCACCCGGACCTCCCTGGCTCCAGCTGGCTGAACAAGCTGGCAACAGCAGAAAGAGAGGCAAAGCCTCTTCTACTGAAGGAAAAAAAACGACTGGGAGAAGTCTCCATAAATCCTGAGGCAGTTACTGGTGGAGAGGACTCCCCTCCTCCTGCTCCACACTGCAGCACAAGTTATGGCCCCAGCTTCGCTGTTGTTCAGTGATGAACATCTGAAAAGGCTGTGACAGATGAGAGGAGGGATGATTTAACAGCCATAAATCCAACCAGCTTAGAGGTGTTTTTACAACCAAACCCATCTTGAATCCCCTCTGTTATGAATACTTATCACTCCCAGACACTGCCACAATGGAAAGATTTTTACCAGCTTTAATAGAGAGGCAGTAAAACCCCCAGAGCCGGGCGAGCAGCCGTCCTTTGATCCCTCCCGAGGGAGGGAGAGGGGCTGGGAGCTGCTCCCTGGGCTCAGCCTTGAAGGAGCAGAGCTGCAGCAGCCTCTGGGCTGACCCTGCCTTTAATGGGTGGGTGGAATCACCCCAGAGCTGGATCAGCTTTCCCAAAGCTGCTGCGTGGTGTAATTAATGGCGTGATTAACACCCAGCAGGGAAGGGGGACAGGCTGTGCCTGTGACATCCAGTACCTGCTCCAGGGGCTCCTCCTGCATTCCCACCTGCCCTGGCACACCTGCAGGGACTTAAACCAAGGCTGCTTCTAGCTGACCCTCTTGGGTGTGGTGACACCACTTTTTAACTTTTTAACAGTAAGGACTAAATTGGCTCAATGGCCACCACCTGAGCAGGATATGGATGCTGTCCCTTGGCACTTCCCAAGCAGGACAGGGATGTTCTCCCTTGGCACTTCCCAAGCAGGACATGGACACTGTCCCTTTGCACTTCCCAAGAAGGACAGGGATGTCCTCCCTTGGCACTTCCCAAGCAGGACAGGGATGTTCTCCCTTGGCACTTCCCAAGCAGGACAGGACACTGTCCCTTGGCACTTCCCAAGCAGGACATGGACACTGTCCCTTGGCACTTCCCAAGAAGGACAGGGATGTTCTCCTTGGCACTTCCCAAGCAGGACATGGACACTGTCCCTTGGCACTTCCCAGAGCTCAGGAGATCTCCCAGCTCCAGGGTAACTGGTCATTCATGGATCTCACACCCTCCCAGGCTGGGATTCAGCAGCCCCAAATCCCATCCCCACTTCCTAAAGTGCCCCTGCAGCCTCCCAAAACAATTCTAAACACCCAGCCAGCAAAACCAGGAAAAGGGAGGTGCCAGGGGGCACCTGCTGCAAAGGGCACGTGGAGCTGGGCAAATACCTCAGGAACAAGCCCCTCCCTTCCTATACACACAAACTTATCAGGCACAGCCGGGTGATAAGGAATTCAGCAGGTGGAGGGAACAAAATTGATCCCAGGCCCTTTGTTTTCCACAGCTGAGCAGTCCACACCCAGGGAAAACACCAGGGAAAACATCCAAGCTTTGGGGCTGGTGGGTTTCCCTCCTGCACAGAGGGAATTCAATAAAAACAAGGAGCAGGGAAAGCTCCTTCCTCAGAAAAACGTGGCTAGCAAGAGAGAAACCAGCCCTGCAGGACAAGGAACAGGCTCAGCCTGGCCACACAGAGACCTGAGGGGACGTGGACTCTGAATCCTGGGTGGAATGTGACATTCCCAGCCTGCTAACCTAAGGGAACAGCTTTTCTTTTAATAAGATAATACAGAGTAATTGATTTTTAAATACACTGAAATCAAATGTCCCGAGGCCAGAGCAGGATCCCAGCTCTGCCATCAGCTCCGAGGCCACTGGCAGAGATGGAAAGCACAAGGGAAAAGAAAATAAAAATGAAATCTCCTTCAAGTGCCTCTCTGGCTCCGGGGCAAATGTGAATATCTCTGTAAAAGGTACAACAATTTTTCTCTATTTAAAAAATAGATCATCAAAAGGGAGAAGCTGGTGGAGGCACCAGGGACCACTGAGGTTGAACAATGTGGAGAAAATCCATCTGCTTAAAAACACAACAACAATTGAGAGAAAATATTCATTTCTAAGATAATTTATTCCAATCTCTCTCTCTGTCACATCCCATCCTTCACACAGTCCCAGTCAAGGAGGGTTTATGGCTATTTTTTATTGGATTTTAATTGTTTTTATAGAAAAATACACATGCAAATAATATATATATATACTTCAGCGCTGAACATTTCTTTTCATGTTGGAAATAATAATAATAATAATAATAAAGAAATGAAGGAGGATTTTGGAAAGACCTGAGTGGAGACAGAGACAGGGAAGGCCACGGGGATGGGATGCTCCAGGATGCTGAGCTGCTGATGATGCAGCACATTTTACCCAGCAGGAAGGGGTTTTTGGGATGAGGGACCAACATCACCCCCTGATCCCAACAAAAACCCTTCTCCAGTGGTTCTGCCCAGGTTTGGGAATGGCCAAGCTAAAATTGGTGCTGGATTTGTCCTTCCCACAAGACCCAGCACGGATCCCATCCCCAGCAGCAAGGGAAGCCCAGCTTAGGTAAAAGCATCACTTTGATGCTTGGAAATGACACCAGAAGCCAAGAGCTAGGTGGGAAAATTATCCTTTTATGCTATTTCCTATGGGATACAGCTGGCAGCACAGGGAAAATGGATTGTTTGAAACCCGGACTCGTACTTTAGGATGATGTTTTTGGGGTAAGACTGTTGGACCCCTGGCTGGGCAGGGCTGGGGGTTTCTGCTCCTTGCAGAGGGGAGCAGTGATGTCCCCATGTCCCCAGAGATGTCCCCGTGTCCCCAGCCTCTCTGCAAACACCGTGCCAAGGTCCAAGGGATAAAACAGATCTGCAGCCCCTGGAGCAGAGCAGGAGGTGTCCTTTGGACAGGGCTGCTTCAGGTTTGATGGATGAGCAGCTGGAGCAAAGGAGGGGGCAGAGAGGAGCAGCCTGGGGAAGGAGGACATTAATCTACCGCCACAGAATGCCAGGAGGCTTTGGGAAATGTCACAATGCAGCAGCATCCCCACACTGACAGGGCAGCAGGGAGAGGGGTGAGGTTTTGTCATCTCCTCCCAAGCCAGGCAGAGCTCCTCTGCCTCTGCCTGCAGTCCTGCCCAAGGCCATGGCTTTTTTCCTACTGATCCAGGCTAATGATATGGAGCAAAGTGCTGTGCCTCTGCCCAGAGGTGCAAACCCACACAGGCAGCACAGCGAAGGCTTCCCAAGGGAAGCATTTCCCTCCAGCTCCCAGGGAGGGTGGCAGCAGAGCTCTGCCATCCCCACCTCTGTCCCCAGCAAGGCCCCACCCTGCCCATGTCCCCAGGCAGTGGTGACACCCTGCAGACAGCACAGAACCTCGCTGAGGGGTGGCTGGGGGCAGCCCCAGCTCCTGGCTGTGGTCCCTGCCATCACCTCCTGCATCAGCGAGGGGGCTCCAGCAGGGAAAGGCAGCCTTGGATCCCTCTGGATTTACCACCAGAGCCCTCATCATGGGGGCTGCACACACAGCACCTGGGGGCTGCACAGCCACGCTCTTCCTGCTTTCCCCTCGTGTTTTGTTTTGCTTTTCAACCAACCAAAATCACTTTTGGGAGCGTCTACTCCAACAGTAGAGGCGGGAGGGTCTGGCGAGGGCGGGGGCTGCTTGGCTCCTATGTCTACAGGCTGCCCTGGGGCAGCTCTAGAGTTTGATGGACGATCATGCAGGTTTTATTGCAGCTCGTGGTGTGGTTTGGTTTTAGGTAGCCCAGCTGCAGTCTCAGGTAGCCCCGGGGTGGGCTCCTCTCCCTCCCCACCTGGCCGGCCGCAGCCTCTGCCTCTGCCCAGCAGCTACTCCGGGGCCATCTGCTCGATGTGGTCACTGAGCAGCTTGTATTGCTCTGGGAAGGAGAGAGAGAAGGGCTCAGGGAGGCTGCTGAACCACCCCATCCACGCTCCATCCCCCCAGGACCCCAGGATGGGGCTGCACATCCCCCAGGCTCTGCCCTACCTTCATCCAAGTTGCCGATGGTCGCCTGCTTCTTCAGGAAGTCACTGCAGAGCTTCTTGTTGAGGCCAAAGGCCAGCATGTTGTGGATGAAGGTGCTGAGGGAGGAGAGAGAGAGGCTCTGGGTGAGAGAATGGCCGGGCTGCCCCTTCTTCCCCCCACCTTCCTCTCCCTCTCCCTTGCAGCAGGCACTGCGGTGATGCTCAGCTCGGTCCCTTTGGGTATTCAACAGAAAGGGCAGGAGCAGGTCCCAGGGCGAAGCATCAAAGATGCTCTGCACCATAAGGGATGTGCCCAGAGGGGGAGCAGCTGGGAGGTGTCCCCAGGGTGGTCCCCATGCCCTGCTCACCCCAGCTGCCCGAAGGTGATGTTCTCGTTGAAGCGCAGGCTGTCGTCGCGCTCCTCCTGCGTCATGTGGCACCACTTCTCCCTGCAAGGAACCGGCCAGTCTGGCACCACTCTGTCACCACTGCCACCTCAGCACCCCCTGCCTGCTTCCTCCCACCCTGGGCCACGTTGCTGGAGGACAGGAAGGCACCGAGAACCCCTTGGAGCACAGGAGAGCCCCTGGGTGTGGTGCTGGGTGTTGGATGAGCTCACAGCATGGATCCATCTGCAGAGCTCCTGCCCTGGAGCACAGCAAGAGATGCCCCAGGAAGAAAAACCCTTATTCAACCTTGGCTTTGCCTGGAAAGGCCCTGATTAAGAGCTAGAAATAGCATGGATCCCTCCAGCACAGAGCTCACCGTGGGCATAGGGAGGAAGCAGGGGTGGCTATCCCAGCATGGTTCTGCTGAAGCCCCCCAGCCCAGGAGGGTGACAGGGGGACACCAGGCAGCTGTTCCTCATCTCCAACTGCCCAAATCCCTGCCAAGGTGCTCCCCAAACATACCCCCCCCTCGGACAGGAGCTCCCACACCCCTCCCCACGGGCCAGCAGTGCCCTGAGGCTGCCCTGGCTCCACTCTGGCTCCCTGCAGCTGCAGCAGCACCTTCAGGGCTGGAGGGGTTGAAGCTCTGGGTGTTTGCAACCAGCTCTGGGCAGGGGCAGAGTCCCCACCCCGGGGATGACGCCTGTGCCACAGGGATGTCACTGGGGTGGTGGCAGCAGGGCTCAGTGCACGCATGCCAGGGAAACTACAGCTCCAGGGTGAAGCCAGCCCCTTCCCGAGAACCAGGTGAGGTTACAGCCAAGGACAGGAGGAGGAGAAGCGAGGAAAAACAGGGATAGGCAGAAGAAAAATGGAGGAGAAGGAAGAGGAGAACACCAGGAGAAGAAGGGACACTGGTAGCTAGGCAGAATAGCAAGCAGGAGGAGAGAGCTGTGCTGGGGGGAACTGGGATGGAGGGAATCTCACCCAAAATTCAGAGAGGCTGGCTCAGCCCCAGTGTGGCTGCAGCTGGGAGAGGATGGGGGCTCAGCCAGGCTGCCCCCACAAAGGGAGCCAGTCCCCACTAAATCACCCCAACCCAGATGTGCAAAGTGCTGAGCTGAGCCTGCAGCCAGCAGCTCATTGTTTACAGGGCTCTGGAAATGCACACAACATGTTCCAGGGGATTTTTTTTAAATAAAAGAAGGTGTAATTTCTCTCAGATAAAGCTTAGGATAGCAAACAAAACCCACAGCCAAATGTAGAGGCTGAAAGGAGAGGGGAAGAATCGAATTAAGGGGCTTTGAAATCTGGAAGCAAAACTTCACAGACCCCACTGGCTCACCTACAGAAGAGGCATGTTTGTAACTCTTTTTTTCCTGCCTTTTTATGTTTCGGAGGGAGGAAGAAGGGAGAAAAAACATTATCAAAGTGTCACAAAAAAAAATCTGGCCATGTTTCTGGCTTATTACTGGAGAGTAACACGCCTGGGAAGGGAGAAAAGCCACATGTGGCTCCACTCAAAGCCTTTGATGTTCACCAGCAGGACAGGAACAGGGGTGAGGAACCCCCTGGGCTGTGGGGCTGGATTTTGGGGTATCCAGGGAAGCCTTGCTGTGCCTGGAAGTGCTGCGAAGTCTCCATCAACTCTTTCCTCTTCCAGCAGCAGCAAACCCCAGCAGTGACATTTACACCATCCCTCAGCCAGGACATCCCTCAGCCACACAGAAAATTCACTGCCAGGCTTCCAAAACTCCTCATCCTCTTGCTGATGCCATCACCTGGAGGGATTTGCCCCCAGACCCCTCACTCCAAGGGAGAAGTGACTGTTCCCAGCTCGTGGCCCCAAGGACACGCTCCCAATTGTGACATGCAGCCCTCCCCATCTGCAATTTTAATTTCGTTAAGGGACGGCAGCAGAAAAGTGCATTAAAAATGGAAAAGGAGCAGCTTTTCCAGCTGGCAAAGGATCCCCAGCACCTCTAAGTGGCAGCAGAAGCCAGGAGCAAGCAGGAAGGACAGGAGAGGGGGATGCTTTCTACACAAAGAGACTCAGTTCATGCCCAAAACCTGCCCAGAGGGATGTTCCCAGAGAAATATCACAGCTTGAAACCATTCAGGCTCCTTTTTAGGAGCCACATGAAAGAGGAGCCAATCTAAACCCCTCAGGCCCTTGGGGAGGGCGATGCTCACGCTCAAACCTCCGGCAGCTCCTCCTGCATGGAGAAAGGGCCCCCCAAAACACATCCCCCCCGTCCCCAGGGCAGGATCTGGACCTGAAGGGAGCACATGGACACTAAGGAAGGACAGGGAAGGACAGACACACCTCTTCTCCTCTTCCTCCCCAGGGTTCCCTCTGGAGCGGCGGCAGAAACGGGGCCCACAAAGGTGGCGCGAGAAAAGGTCATGCAAGACACAGGGGCGGGGGGAACGGAGAGAGGAGGAGATGGAAGAAGGTTGTTAGAGGCAGAGAGAGAGAGGAAAGAGAGAGAAAAAGAGGAGTTTAGTTGTGATTCCTTCCCCCCTCCCCTGCCCTCCCCACCCAGAGGAGGAAAATCCTCCCCAAAGGTCTCGCAAAGGACAAAGCTCGGCCACCCCAGAGATGTCCTGGCCACCCCAGAGATGTCCTGGCCACCCCAGCACAGAGGTGGCCTCAGCCCCATCCTCACGGATCTTCTGGGCATCTGCCATGGCCAAGGACCAACCTGGAAATCTGGAATTCCAAACCAGCCCCAATCCCAGCAGGGATTTCAGTCCTCAGCTCACTGTAAGGATTCTGCAACCTCTCCAATGACTCGGGGGGGTCACCACCACCTCCCAACCCCCTGAGACACCCAGGATTCTCCAGGCTGCAGCTCCCAAAGCTCCTCTGTCAGCCAGCCTTGCTCCAGCTCAGCCATCAGATTAATTGGGAGAGGCACCGGGAGCAGGGAGCAGCTGCCGGTGGCGTCTGTCCTTGTGAGGCACTTGCTGCTGCTAATTTGGGCCTTAATCAGAGCAAATGCAGTTATGGCCACACTGCTGCTCTGCAGGCTCTTCCCCTGCTTGCTTGGGAGAAAAAAAGGAAAGCAATAAAGGAGAAAACAGGGATTGATCTGAGAGCTGAGCCTGGCACAGCACGCCAGGGTGTGAGCCAGGGCTGCTGCGCTCAGCTCGGGGTTTGGGGGACACAGAGGGGGCTGGCAGAGCTCTGAGATGGGGAAAGGGGCAGCTCCAGGGCTCCAGGGAGAGCTCAGAGCCTCAGGCACTGCACAGACAGCGGGAGGGGCTGGCTGGGAATGGGAAACTGCTGCCAGGAGAGGAGGGAGAGGCTGGAGGCCTCACACAGCTCCGGGTGCAGCAAGAGATGGGCACAAGCTTGCTGAGTGTCTCACCCACTTCTGCACCCCCTGACATGAGCAGCCCCTTCCTTGGTGGGTTTATCCCAATTCTGGGGGCTGGCAGTGCCGCCATCCCCAACTTCTCTCCTCTCCCAGCTCCTGGGGACAGCTGGGACATCCCCTCCATCCTGGTGGCTGCACCGAGCACCTCCCAGACCCAGTTTGCCACCTCCCTGCTGGCAAACTCAGCACCAGCAGCCTGAGCCCTGGCTGGGATTTCTGGGCACATCTATAGGGTCTGGTTCCCCCCAAAATGCTGCAAAACAAGCAAGAACCCCTTCCTCTTCCCAAAGCCCTGCCAGGCTGCAGATCTCACCAGCACTGCCCAGTGCTCCCAGCAGGATTCCAGTGGGGATGGAAAGCAGAGCTTTTCCCCAGGGCTGGATGAGCTCAGGGCTGTTGGGGGGAGCTCCCTGGGGGACTGGAGGGGACACAGGGTGTCCTTTTCCCACAGGGACGTGTCCTACCTGGTGGTGGGGGATCTCTTCCTGCGCTCGCAGTGCACGGCGTCGAAGAAGGCGGCGTTCCAGAAACGGAGGTTGTGCCTGCAGGGAGGGAGGGAATGCTGGGAATGGCTAATTGGGATTGATAATTAGGAACTACAGAGTGCCCAGAGCAGCTGTGGCTGCCCCTGGATCCCTGGAAGTGCCCAAGGCCAGGCTGGACAGGGCTTGGAGCAACCTGGGACTGTGGAAGGTGTCCCTGCCATGGCAGGGGTGGGATGGGATGGGATGGGATGGGATGATGGCATAATGGCATGGGATGATGGGATGGGATGATGGAATGGGATTTAAGGTCCCTTCCAACCCAAACCACTCCAGGATTTCCCAGTCTCACCCAGCCTGTCCCTGAGTCCTCCCAAGGGTCAGGGTGGGCCAAACAAACCTGGCAGATTTCTGCACCAGCCCTTTGGTGGCTGCAAACACACTCCCATTAGCACAAGGGACGTGCTAAAGCCAAGGCCAGCTCTGTTAGGGGCACTGGTGACCATCTGGGGACACATGGACAGCAGGACAGACCCTCCCCAGGCAGGAGCCAGCTCATCCAGGGGCTTTACCAGATCGGCTGCTGCTTGAGGTGCATGTACAGGTAGATCTTCTCCCCTTTCTTCTCCTCCTCTGGGCTCTGCAGGGACACTGTGGGGACACAGAGTCACACACCAGCACCTGGGGACTCCCACATTCCCACTCACGTGTGGATTTTGGTGGCTGAGCAGTGGGATGGATTGCAAACCAAACACATCCCTGCAATGGGAGGAGGAGCTCTGAGTGCCCTTGGAGGGCAGGGATCAGCCCTGAGGATGGCAGGGATGTCCCAGGAGGACCCTGGAGGGACTGCACCACTTTGGGAGCACTCACAGGTGCTGGGGCAGACTGCTGCACCACCAAAGCCCAGGGACAGTGGGTGCCCAAACCTCTGCAGCCTGTGACACTGAGGACATGATCCTCACAGGACAAGAGTTGTGATTGGAATTTCAAACCCAGTCCCAGGGAATTCCAGCATTTCCACCCCTCTCTCCTTCCCCAGGGGTGCCTTGGCCATTCCTACTTCAACGATGCTGGCTGCACTCACCTGTCTTCTTCAGCTTCTCCTTTGGTTTGTCCTCACCTTCTCTGTGGCACAAGAAATCAATGTCAGATCCACAAATCCTGTCCCTCCAACAGCCCATGACCCCCTGGCAGAGGGAACCTCATTTGAGAGACCCCCTGATCCCATGCCACCATCCCCAGGGCCAGAAAGGTGACAAAGAGACAGTGAAACAGTGACATCCCTCCCCTCAGCACAGAGATGATGCAGAGGATCACCAGCTTGGAACCACACAACTCTGTGGCTGTCTCAGTTTTGAGACAAATCAGGAGGAATCAGGACAATGGCCAAGGGAAGCAGGACTCCCAGCCCATGAGGTGACAGTGACTGAAGATGGGACCAGGCTCTGGTGGCCATGGCAGCCCCACGGTGGCCCCACACCCCTGGCCATGGCACGGTGGCAGCCCAGCCCCCCAAGGGAGTGGTACCCACTCGCTCTTTTTGCTGCCAGGACCCTTCAGTTTGGTCTCCAGGCCCCCGAAGAAGCCCTTGACGTTCTCTGTCTTGGCTGAGGTGTTTTTCAGCAGCCTCTCTGCAATGTCCTTCTTCTCAGCCAGCCAGGTGTTGGCTGACTTCAGGTACGAGTCGATGCTGCCCGTGGGCTTCTCCTTGGCCTCCAGGGGCAGGGCCTGGGGCTTCCCTGGGGAAAATGTGCCAGGAGCTCAGTGGGCACACGGCCCTGAGTGCTGCCAGCTGCTGGGGACCTGCATCCAGCTCCAGGCTGCACCACCAGGAGATGGGAACACCCCAGATCCCATCCCAGCTCCTGGAGGTTTTTATTTTTATCCTCCCCACTCCCGTTGTGGATAGAAAATCCAGCCCCCTGTGGAGGAGCAGCCATTGCACACCAAACAATAAACCAAGGTGTTTCTGAGCTGGGATCATCTGGGGGTTGTCACACGCAAATATTTTTTTCTAGAAGTGAGCACAAAGCAGCATCACCACCCCAGCAGGAGCTCTGCCAGGTTTGCATGGATTCTGGGCTCTTTTCCACCCCTCCAACACCTTTCCCATGCACAGGACACATTTCACAGCAGCAGAGCCTCCCCAGGGGTGCAGGCTGCCTTACCTATGTAGTAATAGGTGAAACACATGGTCATGAGGTTCTTGGCAGGGCTGAAATCGTCCATCTGGTGACACCTGGCATGGAGGGAGGACTCAGTAGGACACCCTGTGATGGGAGCCCACAGAGCTCTGCCCTCAGGGCCTTTTGGGGGTTCCCACAAGCCCCAGAGTGACTCCAGTACTTACTCAAAGAGCACGAGGGCGAAGGACTGCATCAGGCGGTAGAAGGTCTGCTCTGAGACACACTTGGAGTTGCAGCGCTGCAGGGACAGAGCCCAGGGTTCACACAGCAGCAGGAACAGCCCCCCAGGACCCCGCCATGGCCAGGGAAAAGAGCACTCATGGCTGAGATTCCCCTCAGATTCAGCGTTGTGCCTGTCTGGGTTTGGGTTTTTTTTTTTAAGGAATGGGATGTGTCTGAGTGCTGGTGGGATTTAATTTTAAATAAACTGAGTGAATTCTCTCCCACGTTGCACCAAGGGTGCATTTAACTGCTCAAAATGCATTTATTCACTCCTGTCTGTGATTCCTCACTTTCCTTGAGTTCCTGCCTTCCAAAAATACTTCTCTGGGATATGATTCAATCCCCCTGGCCCGAGGCTGTTGCAGGATCCCTGTTCTCCCCAGCATTCCCCTTACCTGGGCGCTCACGTATCTCGCAAACCACTCCCTGCCCTTCCCGTCCTCGCTGCTGCACAGCTCCCCAAACCTGGCCTTCTCCTCTTGGTCCAGATCCTCTCTGCAACAGGGAAAGAATAAAAAACATCATTAAAGTCAAGGATGTGACCTGTATCCCCCACCTTGGCATCAGCATCCTGGTGCTGGAGGACGGCAGGGGAAGAGGAGGAGAGCAGCATCCATTTTGTCATCCCTCGCCTTGTGCTGCTCTTTTCTCCCTCCCTGGCAGGAGGGAAACCAAAGGCAGGGGGAGAAGGGAAGAGCCAAGGACAGTGTGAGCAGAAACTGAGCTCCAGAGACAGGCAGGGAGCCCCAGAGCAAAACCAAGCCCTGTTGCTGCTCCTCACGCTCCATTTGCTGCATCCAGCCTGACACGGAGAGCTGGGGGATGCAGGGCTGGGGGCACAGCCAGGGGCTGCCACAGGGTCCCTGGGCACGTGTGAGCCACTGGCACTGCCCTCAGCATCAGTGGGGAGAGAGGATGGGGACAGTGAACCCCTGGCATGGGAATGGGGACAGAGAAGGGAGGGAAGCTGGGGGTGGGAGATGCGGCCAGGAGAGGAGTGCAAGGCAGAAACCACTGTAGCCATGATATTTTCTGAAAAATCCTTTCCTTAGGATTTTTTTCTCCTGAGAAGCTGAGAGGCCTCAGGAACAA
>JAWWMS010000028.1:18835449-18855372 GCA_035048045.1 Chlorospingus semifuscus
ATCCCTTGAGGGTCCATGTCCACATGGATCCTGATCCCACAAGTGTCTGTGTCTGTACTGATCCAGCTCCCGTGAGTGTCCATGTGAATCCTGATCCCATGAATGTCTGTGTCCACGCAGATCCCAATCCCACGTGTGTCCACGCCCATGTCCGTGCCGATCCCAATCCCACTCGTGTCCATGTCCTATTCCGATCCCAATCCCACTCGTGTCCATGTGCGTGTCCATTCCCATCCCAATCCCACTCGTGTCCGTGTCCGTATCCATGTCCGTGTCCATTCCCATCCCAATCCCACTCGTGTCCGTGTCCGTGCCGATCCCAATCCCGTGTCCGGTCTCCAGGCGCCCCCTGGCGGACACGGCGCGGCTCAGCCTCGCCCGGCAGCGGCTGCTCGGGGAGAATCCCACGGGATTGAATCCCACAGGACAGGACCTGAACCCCTCAAGACTGAATCCCAGACAATCAAACCGCTCGGGACTGACCCCACAGGGGTTCTGGAGGGACAAGGTGACATTAAACCAGGAGCCAGGAGCAGAGCCCATCACCCACAGAGGTTCAGGACAGCTGGGTCATGGCACGGGGCAAGGATTAGGAGGAGCTCCTGCCTGAACCTGGGCAGTTCAGAGCTCCACAACCTGGGTTTGTCTCAAAATCAATCAGCTGCCATGAACTTACCAGCAGAACTGGGCTGCAAAACTCAAAGCACAACATTCCCTCCAGGAAAGGCAGGGCAGGGAACACGGGGCTGGCACAGGACCTGCAGCAGGAGGAGGAGGAAAAGCTCCTTGGTGGCAGCTGAGCTCATGCCACAGTTCTCCCATGTCCACAGGATCCCTTGGAAAAGCAGAGCTGGAGTGGGTGTGAATTCGAAGTGTAGGAAACACAGAAAACCCTCAGTCTGATCCCACAGAGAAGGGGCTGACACCACCACATCCCCCTCCTCATCCCTGGTTTGCTGCCAGCTGATCCCTTTCAGACCAAGTGGAAGAATGGGGAAAAAATATCCAGGATTTCCTCAGGGTTCCTTTCAGAGAAAGCTGGGCCTGGGAGGGCAGGAGGCTTTGTCAGGGTCTGGGTGTCAGTTCTGCCACCCCAAACCTGCTGGGGGAGGGAGCCAGGCACCACAGGCATCCCAAAAGGAGAGGACAGAAAACAGGGATAAGGCAGGAATTGGGATTTCACAGCATGAGGTGTGGGATGCGTGTCTGACATCTTCAGAAACCAGAACTGCTCACCCAGTATCCAAACAAGGGAGAATTATTTCCTACCCCAGCAGCTGCACGTCAGGAGGGTTGAACTGGCCCAACATTTTCCTTTGGGACAAAGGGGGGAAAATAAGGAAGCAAACAGAACTAAGTTCACAAAACTTTGCTTTTTATTATTTGAAACTGGAAAAGGCTCCTTGGGTAACAATGATCAGGTGTAAAAGTAACACACAGGGCTTGCTCAGCTTTCCAGAACCTGCAGTGAAGCAGGCCAGGTGTTGATTTTATACATCCCATTCCTCTCAAAGCCACCAAGAAAAGAACAGGCAAAACGCCAGCCCTTGGACAGGTGAGGTGGTTAAAATGCAATTTCTCATGTTCCACATGGATATCTGTGGTGGTGCATGTCCAATGGTTTCCCCCCACTGCCCTCTGTACAAAGCAGGGATTTAAGTTTCATCTCCATTTTTAATACTTTTATAGAGACTTATCCACACTCAAAACCTACAGGAAATGCCCAGATTAATCCATCAGCGTCATGTTAAAGTGGTGAGTGCAAAATACACATGGGAAGGGGGAAGGGGGAGTAATCAATGACAAAACAAAAGTGCAGATTGCTTTAATTAAGCTAATGAACACAGTCAGAGCCAAGCGCTCTTTGCCTCACAAGTTCCAAGGATTGCAATCCCAACAAAAACCAGAACCACACATTTTAGTTCAGCACACAAAGCACCCCAAGGTCAGTGGCACTCACAGTTTGGTACCTCTCTCCTCCACTGCACATCCCAAATCATTAATTCCCTGTCCCACTGGCAAGGGCAGCAGGAGCCTTTGGAGGCTGAACAGCACAGAGCATTAGTGGCCACGTGAGCAGCCAGCTACAAGACAGAGTTAACACATTACCATTCCCTAAACTAGCAAGTTGAGCCTAAACAACCCATTTCCACACAACACCCAACACTCCCATCGAGTTCCATTAGGTTTAAATGAATAAAAAGCAAGAAAAAGTCACCCTTGTTGAAAAGTAAACAGGAGCCAGCTGTGGTTTGGGCTTTTCCTGGGAGCTGGCACCTCCAGGCACGTTTGCACACCATTAATTCCCTTTTTCCCCAGCACACATTTCCTAAGGAGCTGCCCTCCCACTGCTGCTGTCCCATCCCAGGGCAGCTGTAGGAGCTGACTCCCAAATTCACAAACAATTCCATCCCTTTTCCTCCTCCTCAGTGAAATCCAGCCTGACAAACCCCCGAGGAGGGCAGTGATCCCCACAGCCTGAGCACAGCACATTCACAGCTCTCAAACCAGGCAAACAAAGTGGAGCTTTGATGTTCCTGTTTCCCAGCTGGCCAAATCCATGTGTTCTGACAGCACAGGGAGCAGGATGGAGCAGAAGCCATCCCACATGAACCAGACATTTGTCCCCAAGCTGTCCCCAAGCCAGAATTCAGCCCCAGGTCTTGCAGTGGCCACTGGGGCTCTGCAACCTCCCTGCAAAGGCTTTGTTCAATCCAAAAGGCTCCTGCCAAGAGTAGTCCTACCCCTGACAAGTTGTTTTCCATCTTTGCCAGCACTTCCCACCCATCTGGGCTGAAGGAATCCAGCCAATTGTCCCCAAGATTTCCTGCAGAGCCACCAGGACGGGGAGACGTCGGCAGCAGAGATTTCTCACCATCTGCAGGGCCCCAGCACACATTATCCCTGTCAACAGCTCTCACAGGGATCCCAAGGGCTGCAAAAGAGAGGTTTGGGGAAGCAGAGGGGAATCAGGGCTGGTACAGGCTGTACCCAGCACAGCAAACCCTGGCCTGGCAGCACAGGACAAGCAGGAGCATCCCCAAACTGCAGATCCTAAATCTGTCTCCCCCTTCCCAAAGGTTCCAGAGTGGGAGTTTTAACTCCTTGTTATCCTGCCTTGCTCTGGAAGCAGTGGCAGAGCCACAAACAAAGGAACAGGCACAGGAGCATCCCAGCATTCCCAAATCCATCTGCACTGGATGCTTCCCTCAGCTTTCCTCACCCTCAGCCAAAGCAGAGGGAGTTTTCTTCTGAAATGCCACAAAAGCCTGCCAGGCTTGGAGCAGCAGAAGGTGAGAAAAGGCATCAGAGGAATATTAATACAAAATTTGCTATTTCCTTTGCTCCAGACAGAATGGAGCCAGGGGGTAGCTGCAGTTTTCCCTTTAATCAGGAATTATCCTGACATTTTGAGGCCAGCCAGGTGAGTTATAAATAGAGATGCCACTAGAGGGGCAAGGCGGAGCCGGGAAAATTCCCACAGGGCATCAGCCTCCACCAAAGCCCTTCTCTCCAGGCAGCCAAGCAGGTTTGGCCATCAGGAGACCCTTGGCACTGCCACTGGAAAGGCTCAGAAGGGACAGGCAGCCTGGAGAAGAGCAGATGCACAACCTGTGCCAACAACAAACAGGTGACACCTTGCCCAGGTGACACAGGACAGAGGCTACACACAGGTCAGTACCTGGGAGAGTGACTCAAGCCTCAGGTACCTGCAGGGCAATCAATGCAATCTGGATTTTAATCTTCATTAAAAAGAATGAATTGTAATTTAAAAGCTGAAAGCAAAAATTATCAAGTCAGTTGTGTAAAACTTTAGGATTTTTTTTGGTGGGGATATTGAAGTGGGGAGGAATCTGCAATCAGAGCTACAGATGCAGCTGAAGAAGAGCTGGTTTTAGGGACAGACAATGGGAAGAGCTGCCCAAGGGGACATCTCCCATCCCTTTGGGCTGTCAGACACAAGGCAGAACTGCAGCAGCCCAACAGCAAATTCCAATATAAACAGGCCACTGAGATACCAAATAAAGTCCTAATCACAGAATCATTTACGTTGGGAAAGACCTCTGGGATTGAGTCCAACCATTAACCCAGCACAGAACATCTCCAGTGTCCCAGAAACCTGCACCAAACTGGAAACCCCTGGCTGCAGACCAGGCAGGAGCTGTGCACAGAGCTCAGCAGCTGCAGCACAAGGCTGGGATGCCCAATTCCAGCTCCAGTCCCTCTCTGCCCACCCAAGGCACAGAGAGCAGCCCCTCCCTCCCTCCCAGCCCTGTGTGATCCCAGCTGGTTCCTCCCTCTGCAGGAAACCTCTCACAACCACCCTGCCTTTCCCAGCTTATTCACCAGCCTGAAACTGCTCCTCACCCCAACACTGAGGCACTCCTCACAAAGCTGCAGGAAACAAAGCAAAAAGTGCCCTAAATCACCTTGAAATTCCCAGAGGTTTGGAGAACTCTGTCCAGAGAGACAGGAATGAATTGAGTGACATGAGCTGCTGCTGGAGTCTGGCTTCTCACACAGCTGAGGGAACACATGAGAGCCAGAAAAAGCAAAAAGCCCTTGTGAGAGTGAGAACAAAAGCTGCTCACAGGCACTGGAACCAGGCAGGGACTGAAGCTTCTCCACAGAAGGGGCCTGAAACCTCCCAGAGCAGGTCCAGACACATTCACAGACCTAAAACTGGAGAGCTGTAACAGCAGGGGTTTGTTAGACACTGATCTGGGGAGAAGAGAAGGGGCCTGGAGTTTGTCATCACAGCCAGAGGGCAGCTGCAACAAAGGGCTGAGCTAGTGCTGATGGTTCCCAGCACCACTCACAGCCTGGAGATGGCTGTGAGCACCACTCACTGGCCAGGATTTTCCTGCACAGCTAAAGGGAATCTGCTCCCCTCCTGCAGCACACAACTCCCATTGGAGCTCAGATCTGCCACAAAACCATCTGGGATCAAACAAGTGCAACCAGAAAGGGAAAAAGAGCTCTGTAAGTGGGGCAGCAGCACCCACCACTCCAGCAGCCACAACAAACCACACAGTACAAGGACAACCCCTTGTCACTCTGCACTCTGAAGGGCAAACCTGAGCAGGAATGGCAGCCCTGGGGTCACACAGGACCTGTGGCACCTTCTACTGCCCAGCTGGAGCCTACTGGGCTCAGCTCACAGCTGGGCTTCTTCTGGCTCCTTCCTGTGCCTTTTCAGACCCACTCTACAAGAGAAAACCTTTCAGGTACAAACCAGTCTAACACATCAGAGCTTTTGCAGTTTACACCCATCTCCAGTCCGACACCCAGCTCCTGCAAGGAGAAAACATCATCTCTGGTCTCAGCCAGACCTGGAGCTCCAGGGACAGCACATCCATCAAGCTCCAGAAGCCAGGCCAATGCTGCACACACTCATCTGCAGTGGGGATCCTGCCCTGGCTGAGGGAACTCTCCAGAGGAAACCACACACTGCAATTAGCAAGGATGAAGTTATCACACCAACCTCTCCTGGCAATGCTGCACCCACAGAAAGGCTCTGGAGAGGAGGATGTGCTTTGTCACTGCCTGTTCCTCTGTCCAGCTCTGACCAGAAGCTGGTTTTGTCCCAATACATTCCTGTTTTGCACTAAGGAAGGTGTGTTCCCTCCTCTGCAGGATCCTTCAGCTCTCCAAAGCACAGCCTGGGAAACAAGGACTGCTGGCAAGCAGCGTGGAGTGGCACAGAGGAAAGGGCAGTCAGGGATGGCTGCAGTGGGATGTGTGTACATTTGGGGGACAAAGGCTTTATTCAAAGTGCATGCTTCTATCCAGAGGTACCGAGAGCGAGGATCCCCGGCCAGCCCGGCTGGGGAGCGCAGCAGCCTTGGCCACCCCGAGCCCTGTCCTGCACCACCAACACCCATCAAGTAGCCAGGAACTGAATGTTCTTGAGCATCTCATCAAAGGCCTCCTGGGAGGGTGCCTGGGCGTTCTGGAAGGAGACCTTGATGCGGCTGTAGAGGCTGAAGGATTTCAGCTCCAGCCAGATGAAGCCGAAGCGATCGTCGTCGAACAGGACAAACACCCCCGGCGTCCTCTCGGGGCTGGTGAAGCCGTGGCCAGCAATGAGGCCTGTCCCATAAAAACTGCCAGGGGATGAGGACAAAACAGGTGTGAGAACAGCCAGCACCACCCAGTGTTTAGTTACAAATCAGCACAAAACTCTGGTGAAGGCACTCTGACAGAACAGCGAGATTTACGCTCGGTTTTTCTATTAAGACAAGCAACTCCCCGTTGTTATTTTCAAGTTCCTGCTTTGGGTTATCCTAATTAGCACCTGCACACCAAAGCTGGGTTTTTCAGTAGTTCAGCCCCCAAACCCATCTGAGATTAACTTGTGCAACTCAAGGATCAGCACAGGCTCAATCTCCCAGGACAGCAAAGGCTTTCAAATGTTTCTCAAATGTTGAGAGCGCAACCAGAGAGGCAAAATTCAAGGGAGAGAAAAAATCTAAAAAGCAGAAAAATCCACCAGGACCTGAGGAGGAATAAAGGTCAGGCAAAGCTCTGAGCAAGCAGCAGGTGGAGCAGGGCTTTATCCAAACACAACTGAGCTGTGACAGCAGGAGCCTTCTGGGATTAACCAGCTCTGGGTAGGTTTTTCCATGAGCACAGATGTTTGGCTGAAGGTCACCTGTCTAAGCCTCAGCTTTTGGGCTCTTTTTCCACACTTCATTTACTGTGCTGCTTCACCAACTCCAGCTCCCATTCAGCACAGCTCTCTGCATGCCTGCACCTCCTGCTTGGGGTGCTCAGCACCTGCCAGGGCTGCCCCAAGGCACCAGAGGCCAGGGAAAGGTGGGAGAGAGCACTGTGTTCCCACAGCCAAGGAACATCAATGACACACATGGGAATGGGAAGCAGCTTCAACAGTTCTAAATATATGAGCTGAGCAGCTCTGGGACATAAAACACACCAAAAAAAAAAACGGGGGGGTGTGTGGAATTCAGGAGAGGTGCCAGCTTCTGCAGTAAATCTAGCAAGGAAGTGGGATGGCAGATGACAGTGTGGTGAGAGGGAACAAACCAAAGCCTGGGAAATTGGGCAGCAGAGGCAGGAACCAGAGACTGTGCATTCCACATCCCTGGAAATGTTCAAGGTCAGGCTGGACAGGGCTTGGAGCAACCTGGTCTAGTGGAAGGTGTCTCTGCCCCGGCAGGGTTGGAAAAAAAAGGGATTTAGGTCCCTTTCAACTCAGACCATTCTGGGATTCTGTGAAATCTGAGCCCAAGGGGCTGGGAGATCCACAGGCAAGTAAAGGGCACACAAATACAGGACAACCTCCAAGATTTCCCCTTCCCTCTCAGAAATGAATCAGCCATAAAAGCAGCAGTTACCAGACTCGGCAGGTGCGGGGATAATCCTCATTCCTCGATATCACTCCCGTGGGCAGCACGAAGGGCTGGGAAGCTGGGGCCTTGTCCTGGGTCGTCCCCTCTGCCCCAGCTGCAGTCTCTTCCCCCTCAGCACCTTCTCCACCCAGGGGGCTGGCAGGCTGGGAGGCAGCCTGCTGGGAATGCTCCTGCTCCTCCTGCCTCTGCTCCCGCTCCTGCTCCTCGCGCCGGACCTGCTCCTGCACCTCGAGCACCATGCGGGACAGCTCGCTGAAGTCACGCAGGGTCTCGATGTCAGGCAGCTGCAGAGGGTGTGCCAGGTCTATCTCCACAGTCTGCTGTCCAGCTGGGATGTTGGGATCTCCCTAGGGACAGGAAGGAACAGCACAGCTGCACACACCAGTGCTACAGAGCCATCACCTGAATTTGTTAATAGTTCACCCTGTTCTACAATCGCCAAGTTGGCAATAAAAAAAAACAACCCTGCTTGGACCTTTTTTGCCATCTCTGCTTTCCCTTTCCCAGAATCAGAATTTTAAATCAAAAGCTGTACTTGCAAGGGTGAAAGAAAGTCAGAGCTGCAGCTGCACAATCCCTCCCTGCAGGGAGGAAAGGAGCTCCCCTGCCTGACTTCAGTGAAGAGCTGCCAACATCTGGTACCTGCTCCTCACACACACACAGGGGATCTCCAGTGACCTGCTACCAGCTGCTCACAGAAAGCAGATGGAAGGGAGAGGAAAGGAAGGGGGACCCAGGAGAAACTTTGCAAAGCAGATCCTGGTCACTATGTGTGTGCTGAGATTCACCCAGTGCCACCAATCCCCATGGGGAACAGCTCCCAGACAGAAACCTCTCCTGCACATCCACTGAGAACATTTCCACAAGCACCTGGGAGACAGGAAAATGCACTCACAGTGATCTTAGTGCCCTTGGCCTTCTTGCCATGGAAGCTGAGCATGACAATCTCCAGCCCGTGGCTCCCGTAGGTGCCTTTGAAGAGGCCTGGCTGGATGAGGTCCTGGGGGCTGCTGGGGGGGAGGTAGATGCGCCGGTACGTCAGGCAGTTGCTGTGCAAGAGAAAAACATCACAGAAATCAAGAAAAAAACCCTTCCCAGCAGCACTGTGTTTGCATTCTGCTCCTCCAGCAGCTTGGGGATGTTGTCAAGACAGGCAGGATCTATGTTTGCAGCAAGCTCAGGATTTGCTTTAGAGCTCTGCGAGCATTTCCTCCCTCCCTCCCTGTGCTGCTCTCCCCACCATCCTTGTGAGCACAGCAGGAGATTCCTGCAGCAAGGAAACTTCCTCAGCCCTTGAGATTCCCAGAGAACCTGAGAGTGAAGCATATTTAAACATCTGCTACAGTGAGGTGCCTGCTAATAGAAGCTTGGAGAGCTGGTTAAAATCCCCAGTTTTTCAGGGACTCTCCAATTCCTCCACTACAGAGCACACTGACTAATATGGATAATAACCAGACACTCCTTGGGATCACAGGCATTTGCTCTGTCTTCAAATTAAACAGAGTTAAATGACTCAAAAGCACCTTACTGTGCATAGTTATTGTGTAGAACTTGGAATCCTATTCCTACTGCTGTCATTCCACCTCATCTCCCTGTACAGCTGAGAAGCACTGCAGAGACACAACATTCCTCTGGCTGTGAAAGCCCATGGAAAACCTCATCTTGGGGAAAAAATGCTCCAGAGTGTGCAGAGTGTGAAGTTGCAGCAGCCCTTACTCATATTGGCTGGTGTAGATGAACTTCATCAGGATGAGCTCCTGCATGTGTTCATGGAAAATGTCTTCCAGAGTCCGACCCCACTCCTCCCTCAGCCACGTCCGGAATTCCTGCAGCACCAGGAGAAAAGGGGGAGGATGAGGTCACTCCACTGATGTGCCCCAGGGTGGCTTCACTGTGTGACTCTGTGACAGCACATTTCACTGGCAGAGCCACGGACAGGGCACTTCCTCTGCCAAGGACAGGGAAACGTGGCTGGATTTGGGAACAAGAATGTGTTGGCTTGGAAATATGCTGAACAAAGAGTGATTATGGTGATCACACAATAAACAGGCTCCCCTTCAAATAAATCCCAGGTAGAAGCATAAACCTCCTCAAAATAAAGGCATGAGCATGGCCTGTCACTGCAAAGTGGCTCATCTACTCTTTCTCTCACAGTAACTCATTTGTGTGCCCACAAGCTGACTCCTGTGCCCTGTCCTGACATGCTCAACATAAAAAAGCTTTTGAAAAGTACTGAGGGTTTAGGAGGTTAAATCCTGCTGATTTAATACTGATGCATCTAAATCCAAAGGGTGCTTTGAAAGCATCTCCTGAAGAACCCCAACTGCAGCTCTGACAAGTTAATACCCTGCCATGAGTTGGTGTGATAACAGCTTACACTGAGATAGCAGCCTGCCAAGTGATATTCCAAACCCGCCTCCTTTATCTTCCCAAGCCAGATCCTCCAATTTCCATAAAGCCACGCACACTTAACGTGGTGCTTTGAAAGTATTAAAGCATTTCTCATCTGCTCCAGCACCAGAAAACACTTAACTAAACCTTTCACCCAGCTGTTTCCCATTAGCAGACAGACATTTTCCAGCATTCCTCAGAAAGCAGCTGAAATATCAGATTTGTCACGTGGAACCAGCTGGAAGCAAACAGCAGTACCTGGCACAGGTATTCATCCTGCCATTTCTACCTGCATTTAAACACAGCTCTTTCAGTCAGGAATCTGCCTTGCTGGGCAGAGCTGACACACACAGGAGAAAATGAGGCTTTTAATCCCTCGAGCAAGGCAAGCAGTGGGAAGGTGCCTCACTGAGCAGCAGGTATCCACTGTGTTTGAAAGATCTTAGTTAAACAGACAGCAATGGCACTGAGATCGGAGCCTGGAGTGCTGCTGATGGCCAAGAAGTGCTGCTGACTCTCCCTGGACAGCTCTGCTACCAAAACAGGAGGAAGGTGCTGGGGATCAAAGAGCACCTTGACACAAAACTGCCTGGAACAGGGAATGAGCCAAAAGCTCCCAGCCTGGGGGTTATCCATGTCCAGTCACACAGAAATCAGAAGGGCAGCAGCTGAGGGCAGATCTCAGGAAGGGGACACACAAAGGGGCTCAGTGAGAGCCCTGGCAGAGCACTCACCTCCTGCCTGCCCCCTGACATCCGGTGGTGATCTGTCTGGTTGCACTTGGTGGAGAACTCGTCCTTCTTTACAATCTGTAGTTACCAGGGAGGAGAAGTGAACAGGTTACACACCTGTCTAGAGATGCTTGGGATGATGTAGCTAAGACTGCTCCCAGTAAATGCTTTGCAAAACAAACATTACTGGATTTACTACAACAGAGAAATCATTCACTGCTACCCAGTGCAGCAGCTACAGAGCAGAGAAATAAAAGCAATAAAACCTCAATGCACTCTAATGAAAATAACAGCTTTAAGCTGCTTCCCTATTTCAGCTTCCTCCTTTAAAGAAAATCTGTCAGGAAGCTTTTCAAAGCATCCAATGGATGCTGCATCCCCTTCTCAAGGTGTCGCCATGGAGAGAGCTGCAGAACAGGTCTGTGTCTGCCTGGGCACACTCAGCAGCTGCCCAAGGCCAGCTTACACATCCCTTCCCCAGCCTGTGCACATCCTGGTGCTCCCAGCCCGACAGAAATCAGCACAACAGCCTGGCAACAGATTCAGAGCAGGGAACAGCCCACACAACTTGTCAGACACATAATGAGAGTAAAGCTGCTGCCCACACACACAGCAGGGAGGTGAAAGCCATATCTCTGAGATAAAATTCTCCCAGCTTCCTGATGGATCCATTTCCAGAGCCAAAGTGCACACACAGCGCTGAGGGGGGCAGAGCAGCTCACCTGGATGTGGCCATTATGAGGTCCCTTGTGGCCATACATGCACTCCACCGTGGCACATTTCCTCTCCATGAGGTGGATCCTGAAGAGGGGCTTGAATCTCATGGGATCATCCACGTGAGGGTCATGAGGGGGCAGGTACATCCAGCCAATGATGAACAAACCATCCACCTGCACAGGGACAGCACACAGAGCCCACAGGATCAGCTTGGCACGATTCCTTTGGAGTCTCCCTGAGGCCTCTCATGGCCCAGGAGCTGCAGAGCAGTTTGCTGCATTCCCAAACAGCTTTCCAGCCATTAACCCAGACCATATGCACTTCCAGGGTGAGGAGGGTTTCTTTACAAGGCTTCCTGCACCACTGGAAAAAGCTCAGGCCTTTATTGCTGCAAATGACTTGCCTGGAGTGCAGCATCCAGAGGGAAAGACCACACAGCAAGTCAGGCTCTAATTGGTTTGAGAGCTCCTGCTGGCAGATATTCTACTTCCCATGACTATCCCTGTTTTTTAGATGAGGAATTATTTGATTTTATTACTCAGAGAACACAGACAGCAACTCTCTACTGAGAGGCACAAGTGGCAGCCCCCTTCCTGCACACCTAACAATCCTTTCCCTCAGGATAGAGGAATTTCTCTTATATAGGCAGGATATTCTCCAAACAGAGAGACCTCAGACAAAGTCTTTACAAGGTCACAGGGGAAGTACTGATGCAGTTGGATGCCCTCTTACACCAGTTCATGCACCAGAATCTTGCAAAACCCAAAGGCCTCGTGATTTGTTCCGCTTCAGGCTGGCAGCTGGTGAACCCTGGTGCAGAGAATGAGGGCTCCAGGCAAACTCCTGCCTCAGCTCTCACAGTTCAGAGTCAAATGTTTTTCATTAACTGCTCTCCCAGCAGCACCAGAGCTGCCAGGCTCCACACATCTTGCACCAGTGTCACTCCACACCTGATGCACGAGTCTTAGGGCTGGGGTAAAGATTTGCCAACCACACAACTGCAAAGCCCTTTGCATAAGGTTCAGCTGCGGGCAAAGAAAATGAAATAAATGAACAGATTCCTGTGCCAGTCACTGGAATATCAGTGTCAAACTCTAAATCAAGCCTGATCATGTTTTCCACCTGCTCCTGGGGCTGTTTGGTGTGGAGCTGAAATATAAAAGAATTGTCTGGTGATGATGAGAATCCCAGAACCATTCAGGTGGAAAAGAGCTCCAGGACCATCCAGCCCAGCCTGTGAGCAATCCCCACCCACAGCAATGAGTGCCACATCCACTCCAGGGATGAGGATTCCTCCCTGAGCAGCCCCCTCCTGTATTTAACAACCTTCCCTGTGAAGCAATTCCTCCCGAGGTCTCATCTAAGAGAAACCAGGAAAGAACCACAGAGCACCCTGTGTGTCCAAATCACCCACTCAAGGCTGACTGTTCAGACTTCTTGGTGGTCTGGGAATGGCTGCCAGGTGTGGAAAGTGTGAAAAAGCAGCTCCCAGCCCCAAAAGGCCCAGGATGAGGCCCTGACTCACCACCACGTTGAGCAGTCCCCCGTAGGGCCCGATGTCCGGCTGCCACAGTCCCAGGATGTGCCGGTAGCGGTGCAGCACTGGGGAAAGGGAGGCACTCGTCAGCACTTCCAGCCCAGAATTTGGGATTTGGGGAATGAAATCCCTGCTGCCAGGCTGCATTCACTCAGGAAAAGTGATTGTGGGCAAGCTGAGCCCTCCCCCAAGCTCACACACATTTATGTTCTTTATTCCCGGCCCTGTGGAATTCACCTACCTCAGGAATTCCCAAAAAACTTTTGCAACACAGGCCCATTAATGCAAATCACACAATATAACCAGAGCTAAAAACAAATAAAAGCATCTGCCACCTCCAGTTACCAAAAACGCACTCAATGCTTCACACTGCAAAGCAACAGAAAACAGGGAAGGGCAGGAAGGCAGGAGGGAACTGGGAAATTGGAGGATTTTGAAAGCATTTCACTGCCTTGTGTAGACAAACTTGGCTCCAGAGTTAAGCATCCCCAGAAACAGCCACAGGGAGCACAGGCAAAGCACTTGGATCACTCCAGGTTGGGAATCTGGTGGTGTGGCCACATCAGTCACGGCCTTAAAAATTCTACAGAAGCAGCTACACCTCAGCAGTGCCCAAAAGCTGCTTCCAAAACCCACTCAAAATCTACTCTAGCAGTTGAGGCTTCCCTGTTTCTCATCTCAAGTCCCCCCAATCCCACCTAAATAGAGGAATATTTTGAGCAAGCAGGAAAAAAAGGGCTTTTACAGAATGATCTTAAACCTCCTGTGGTGAGGAAAGCTTAGAGATGGGACCCACCTCCAGTCCTTACACAGCCATTCCTCTGTCCATCTAATTCCCTTTTGTCCTTCTGGTTTCCTCACACAACCAGCAATCCTCAAAAGAAGGGATTACACACCCTGGCATTCTGGGCAGGAACAGCAGCATGCACATTGCTTCCATGAAGAAATTCCTTCTTCCATGGTAGGAAGAAATTTCACTGATATTTCAATATCCATGGCCAACTCAGAAGGCCACAGTAACCCACTGTAACCTCCAGGACTGGCTTGAATAACAGGGTTGGGTTTGCATTAATTTAAAAGAAGAATTGTGTTTCAGTGCAGCTGCTCCAGCAGCTCTGGTGCATTAATTACTTCAGACAGCAACAACTACAGGAGTGGTTTTATTCCACCAAAAGCAAGAACTTCCACAGGAGTTTAGGATGGCAGAGAGGGATGTCCAGAGCTGCTGCCAGCTGGCCTGGAGGAGCCTTTTTCCTGGGCAGTAAATAATTTCAGACTGGCCTGGTTTCACCCACGGAACCAAGTGCAGCACAAACAACTCTAAGGCAAGCAGGCAAACCCCAGTCCCAGCTCAGCAATCACATGATAATTAATGGCATGAGCTGCTCCACCCACCACACTCTGCCTTCTACCCTGCCTGCCACAGAGCTGATAAAACCCAGCCATTTTTAATGTATTATTATTTTTTAGGACAGAAAACTAAGCTGTCCCAGGGGGATGGGGATGTCTCTCCTAGCCCAGCTCCTGTTAGCAGCAATTTCAGGAAACAGAGCTGAGTTCTGAACACAGGAGGCCAAAATAAATGCCATTCACTTCCAGAACTTACTGGGGAAATGCTGGTGCTTGGCCAAAGGCCCAAACAAGTCTCAAAACACAGCTCAGTTTTCAAGCCTGGGCTGTCTCTGAGCTCCAGCAAAACAGCAGCTAATATTAATTGCAGGGAAAACCTGATGAGTTCCAGCTCTGGCTGCTCCTGGTAGGACACAGGATGGATCTGGCAGTTGTTTCCCTTCCTGCTCCTTGAAAGAAAACAGCACTTGGGTTTTTCTCCAAGCTTGTCCACTGCCTGTGCTCAGTCCTGGAGAAGCCTCTTGCCTATCCAAATTTCTGAGTCCACATCCTGCCAAAAGGAGCAAAACCACAACCACTGGATGCTCCAGGACAGCCTTCACCCAGGCTGGATATTCCCCACGTTCCACAAGCAGCCCTGCACACCCTCCAGACGGGAAAGGGGCTTGAATCCAGCTGGGAATGGCCTTGGCAAAGCAGGGAATGCCAAGCTCCCCCTGACAACAGGCTGCCTGGGGCATGCCCTGACCAGGAAAGATCCAACCCACTGCAATTCCCCCAGATTCCTGGATGCAGGAAGGTCTCAAGAAGCAAAATGAGCTGGAGCAATGAAAGTAGTGTCCTGGTTGGTGACACCTGACCTGCTCGTGGGAAGAGCTCAGAGTAATCCAGGGGAGCTTAAACCCCTGGGGGTTTAATCCAGGTGAGCTTAAACCCCTGGGGAAAGTGATCTGAGCTCACCTGGCTGACCCTGCATGAACAGGAACTAGGGAAGAGTTGCATGGAAAATCCTGACAGCACAGGAGGGGAAAAAGGGGAAATGGGCCTTTGCATCTTAAACCACACGGGCTCAGAACCAATGATTCAGGCTGGAAAAGACCTCTAAGATCACCAATTCCAACCATCCAAGCTTTTCCCCAAGAGAAAAGGGGCACATCAGAAATTTGGGGCTGCAGCTAAAGAAATAGCAGCTGAGGGAACAGCACTAAATGCCACTTAAGCTTGGAGCAAACATCCAGCCTCCAAAGGAATCCATCCTGCAGCTTGGATTTGCTTCTCCTTCCCACCCAGCTCCAGAACAGGCATCCCAGGTTGCCAAACCCCAAACTTTGTCCCAGTTCCTGCTGCAGCCCTGCTGCTGGTCCATCCTGACTCACATTAAAGGCATCACCTCCCCTGCATGGCCCCTGCTCAGTTGCTTCCCTCAGCACAGGGAATTCTGCAGCATCCACTCACTGATTAATGTCTGTGAAAAACTCCATTCCCAAGCAGCAGTGGGTTAGGAACTGGAGTCTGCCAGACTCTGCAGACCCAAAGGAGCATCAGAGACAGCTCAACACCCCCTCTAAATAAACACCAAATAGTCCTGGCTTCCTTAATTGATGTAAACTAATCAGTCCTTCCCCCTCAACTCCTGCTGAACACTAACCTCCAAAGGTTTAACTATTCCTCCCTCAAGACAACATGAGGAGGGGAAAAAAGGTTATCCAAAGTGAGGAAGGCAAATCAAAATGTTTAAGACACTAGCAGAACGTTTCCTAGAGACAGAGATGGTGCTTGAAAGGATTGAGTGTGCAGGGAGGGAATTACTATGGGAACACTCAGCATTTTCCCCTGGGAAGGGCTGTGGATTTCACTGTGAATCACCACAAAGCTCTTTGCCAGCCCAGAGGGAGGCCTCACCTGGCTATCTGAATTCTTTCCTCAAAGAAAGGAGCAATGCCTAATGAGCAGAGTGAGAGATGCTCCAAGAAGCCCCCCAAGATAACCCAGCAGCCCTCAGTGCCCGCCCTGCTGTCGCTGTCACCCCGCAGGGTCTCAGTGCTCCTGTGACACACTGCAGCCACCCCTGGTGGCACGTCCCTGCTGTCCCAGGGCCAGCCCAGTGCTTTGCCCCAGGGCAGGGCACAGTCCATGCAGCAGCCTGGCGTGCTGGGTGCAGCAGCAGCAGCGGGTACGTACGGCAGGTGTAAACATCTCTGTACTCCATGTGCTCGTAGTCGGGCAGGATTCGCATGAACCGCCCCGACTTCACCCGGGGGTTTATACCTGAACAGACAGAGCAGCGTGAGTGCCAGCAAACTCTGCTCCACTGGCACCAGCAAACACCTCCATGGATCTGCATCAAGCAACAGGGAAGCCCAGCTCGCTCCTGACTGTGCTTCCAGCTGTTTCTGTCACCCTCAGCCTCACTGAGCAGGGTTTTTCACACAGAGCTGTTTCAGGCTCCCACAGACATTATTTACAAATGGCATCCAGTGAACTCCAAGTGGAATCAGTCCTTCCTCAAACTCTGCACTGCTGCCTCAAGAAGACCAAGTCACTCCATGGGCCTTGCATCAGTTCTGCTTTCAGACACTTGAGCTCAGTTCCCATTCTCCCCCAGCATTTCTCACAGAAACTCACTCAGGGAATGGAAAATGCAATAATCCCAAATTAACTCCTCTGCAATTAAAGAGGTTTATGGGACAGTAGAGAAAATGGGGTGACACCAGCAGCAACCTGCTCCTGGCACAGGGCAAAGTGCAGAATCTGAGCAGAGCTGAGATGGGGCATCCTGAAAGGCAGGAACAGCTGCCAGGCATTCCCACTTTGGGGTTACCATCCCTGCTGGGTGGGTACAAACACAGATCCTACACATAAGGGCAGGAAAGGCCATCTCAGGGGTGTTCTCACACATCAAGTGTGACCCTTTGCTAATGGATGCCATGGATCTGAAAACTACCCATGGAAACTTATGTGTGAGACAGATTTATTGCAGGTTATTGAATAAATAACCTTATTACACTCTGGAAAGCTGGAAACAGTGGGAATGTTTAGGAAAACATGCCACAGGGTCACCCTCTCCTCAGCCTCCCTGCCCACAGCCATGGCTGGGAGATACTGGGCTGGAGAGTCACCACTGTCCTGAGCCAGTGAGGCCATTTTTACCCACAACTTGTGCATAAAAAGCACTAAAAATCACTTTAGGATCTCTGAACCATGGAAGATATGTAGTGAAAAGGACTACAGGTGTTGTGCCACTTAGAAATGGCAATGAAGAGCTGAGATCTGACCTGGTGTGTGCTGTGTGGCTGTCACCATACCAAGACATGGGATTAAATGGGAATTAAGGGAGGCCTCGAGGGTTAATGGGATTCCTTTGGGGACATCTGTGTGCTGGCTCAGCATCACTCAGCCCTCCCAGCCAGGAAAATGAGGCAGTTCCACCCCTAGTGTAGTGTTATAGGGAAAGACAGATATCAGGTGATGAAATAATTTTCCTGTGGATGCTCAGCACAGTCTATTAAAGATGGGATTAAAGCTCTTCTACCTGCTCTTCTTCCCAGCTTTAAGATCAATGGGTCATTGGTATTTCAGGGTTCTAAAGGGTCCCAGACCCACAGACATTCCCAAACACACAGACAGCTCCTGCCAGGCTCTCCTCCTTCAGGGAATGCTCACTCCTTTGCCACTCTCCTACAGCCATTTCCTTTCACTGAGCTCAAAGCTTAGAAAAAATACCTGTTAATTCCTTAGTAAGATCTGAAAATAGCAAAACAGGATGAAAAACCCTCAATAAACTTAATTTAAAAATGAAATTCCATCCTCTTTTCCCACCAAAGGACTGGGAGGCACAGAAATCCCAACTCCTGGTATTAAATAAAACTCCAAACACATCAACTTCCCAATGAAACCCTGCAAGTCAGTCTGAGCAACTTCTGCCACCAAAGCTGAATAAATATTCTTCATTTCTGTGCTCTCAGAATTGGAATTAAGCAAGGTTTGGATTGGATTTCTCACTTACGTTTGGCGTAAACATCTCGGCAGGACACTCCTGTGATCTCCAGCTTCCTCAGGTTCTCACACACTCCATATTCTGCAACAACACAGCAAAAAAGGTCAACTCTGGCACAGAAAGGTTTGGAGCCTTGACATCAACTACTGAGATGTGATTTGTGCTTTCCTGAAGCTGCCAAAGCACACCAAGAATCTGATTTTTGCTTTAAAAACCGGATGAGATTTTGTTGCAGATTCAAAGACATTTCAGAAGCAATGCCTGCCACAAACACACCATAAGGCACAAACACAGCCAGCAAAGTGCCAGCTGCTCACATCTCAGCCAGGAGGAGTGTGAAATGTGGGAGACATCCCCATTGCAGCTGGGATTGTGTGCCTGCTCCCAGCAAACCACCGCTGTGTGCAGCAATTATCCTCCCTCACCGAGGTACCCGACAGGGAAAACTGCTTATTAGGATCCTGAAGGAAAGGTCACAGGCTCAAAAAAGAATGAAACACAGACATAAAACAGGCCCCAGCATGTACAAATATGGTTACACTGAAAGCAGATCAGATTGAGACAGGGCTGCTGTGCAGTCAGATGCCTTTGATTGCTTCCAGAACCCCCTGAAAACAAAGGGACTTGGAGATCTGGGAGCAGCTTTGAAGCAGAAAATGAGATTCTCTTCTTTCATTTTCAGGAAGTCAACGTCAAACTTCTAAGAAACTTCAAAAAAAGAAATAAAAGCAAGTACTAATGTCTCTATGCCAGGAATTCTCAGAGGAGCAGAGGGAGGAATAGAGAGGAGGGAGATCCCAAAAAATCAGCAGTGACAATGCCACCCTGCTGCAGTGACCCTGACAGATCTGAGTACAGAGACATCAAAGACATCAACAGCACAGATCAAACAGCAGCTTTCCTCAGCAGCACAAACACCTGCCAGATATTTGACACCAAACTGTATCTCTGCAGACCCTCATCAAGCCATTAAATACAAAATTCATCCTCAGCTGAACATCCTTGAATCAACAACTGTGGCTGTGAAGCACCACCTAATGCTGGAAACCTGCTACAGGAGAGAACTCAGCTTTCAAATATGAGAAAAGCAGGAGTTTCCCTGAATTAATTCAGCCCCCTCCTGTCTAAAAATGCAAGCACACCATGAGAGAGGTTTAGTGACAGCCTGTCTCCAGGGAATACCCATCCTGCACACCCTGGCTAAGCAGCAAGGGTGAGAGGGGCACAGGGCACAACAAACACACTGCCCTTCACCAAAAATGCCAAGGGCAGTGGCAGAATCCCTGCTGACCTCTGCAGGCGAAGGCAGAGGGAGCTCTGAGGGCTCCCAGCCCCAAGGTGGGCTGGGGAAGCACAGTGAGCAGAGCTGAGCTGGCAGGGAGAAGAGCCCAGCACAAACAGAGCATTCAGAGCTGGGGCTCTGCCAGCTGAGTGCTGCAGAGCCACGGAGAGCCTGGCAATGCAGAGCCCTCCTGGCAGAGCCCTCCTGGCTCCCAGCTCCCCTCTGCACGTGAGAGAGTGAGGGGGAAACACATCCAGGGGGTGTAAACACATCCGGGGGGGCAGGAACAGTGTGGATGTCCCCAGCTGACTGGAAAGTCCTTGGAAAAGGGCAGGAGCAGCAGGGCTTGGGAACAGGCAACTCTTGTGCACCTAAACAAAACTCACCTGGCCCCAGGGATGCCTCAGGTTTTGGCTTTTCTATTTTTCACATTCTGTGCTGCTTTAGTGTGTGGGTCTGGGTTCACAACAGGGGATGCTGAGCTCTGTGCACAGAGCAGGGAGACAAAACAATTCCTGCTCCAGCTGGGCACCAAGGACAAATGA
>JAWWMS010000028.1:18880383-18896130 GCA_035048045.1 Chlorospingus semifuscus
TTCTCATGAGAGCAAATGCATTTTAATGTTCCAAAGGGGAGCTTTTTCTTCTGCAGCTCCATCAGACTCGTGTCAGTGCTGCAGGGAGTTAAGGCAAGTGCTCGGGGTGAGCTGGGGAAGGACAACTCTTTGTGTCTCCGGTTTTTGGGCGCCGCACGCTCAGGGGCGGCGCCGCTTTCTGGAATACTCATACCAAACACCACAGCTTTATCGTAGATTTAGGAAGTGTCTAACTGTAAAATGCACACCCAAACAGGTAACACTGAAATAAACTCCAGTCTCTTACGAATTCCCAATCCCTGTGTGTTCATCTGAGCTGGTTTCCAGTGATCCATAGGATCCTGCCCCTAGCCCGGAGGTCGGCCCTTCCCGTGCCCGGCAGTCGGGAGGAGCAGCTCAGGGCCGGGAGCGGCTGCCCAGAGCTGAGGAACAAATGATTTGTGGCACGGCTGGAGGCTCCTGTGTCCCGGGCAGGGAGCAGGCTGTGCAGAGGGGAGCTCTCCCGTGGGACAAACCTGTGTTTCTCTAGTGCTGTCAGCGAGGCGTGGCGGGATCCCCGCGGTGTCCGTGTGTCCCCGGCGTCACCGGCTCTGGCGGGGACAGAAGCAATACTACAGCGCCTGGCACTGCGCGGGGTGCACGCGTTGTACCTCCTCCACCTCGTACCTCCTCCACTCTTTGCATGCATCTCCTTTTTCCCGGGGCCCCCTGCCCGTTTTTTATTGTCCTTTGTGTTTTTACTCCGACGTGAACTTTTTGATGCAGCTTGTTCTCTGTTTAGTTCTGTTCGTGTAAGAACTCGTTTAACTCATAACTGACAACTGTACTTGTAATTACGACGTGATCGACTGATATTCCTGTACAAATGTTGCTTTTTTAAAATTAATACAGTGCTGATATGGATGGATTACATCCCAACTTAATACTGGCTCATGTGGTTATTCCTAGGCATTTTCACAGCAAAATAATTAAAGGAATTAAAAATAATTCTCTGCTACTGCCAAGCTGGAGAAGCCCCCACACAGCTGAATCCCTTTAAAAGGAAAGCCAATACCAAGGGATTCTGTTTAACTCTTTATTTTCCATACATTAAATTTACTCAGATAAAAACATTCTAAAAATGTACAATTTAACTTTTAACAAAGTATAATAAAACATAAAAATCCCAATACCAGAATACTTGACATTTACAATTCAAAATCAAATTAGCTGAATATTAAATATTTACAAAACTATTTAAAATATTTATAAAGTTACATGCAGAATTTGTAATACTAGAAGTGATCGAAGTAAAAGAAATGGCTCAAATGGAGCAGGAATTTCCTTCATTCCTAATGGAAAGTTATGTCCAAGAGAAGCTGTTAATCTGCACTTGAAAACACACGGGATTTGCTTTCTGCTTCAGTACCAACACAGTTCTTGTGTACATCAGGAAAATTTCAGGGAACAAATGGGTAATTCCAAGGGTTTATTACAAGAGCTGTGGGGCCTCAACCAGCCAAAGTGATTCCTACTCTCACAAACTCCAATATGTGGATTTTTGTCCAGATTTGCCCATATTCATCCCATTTCCAGGTGTTCCAGACTAGCCCCAGTCCAGCACTCCCAGGGTCCCTCTGGCGCAGCTCTGCTGCCCCACAGATTTTGGGAGGAGCTTAGCTGTGCCTGGTGCCCCAGCCTGGCTCATCCCGGGATTTCTCTGGGATTTGGGGACATGGCCAAGGTGCTGGACTCTTCCTCTGGGAAGTCTGGTGCTTAATTTGCCAAGATTTAATGAAAATTTAACGAAAAATTTTCACAAAAAGCTGAGTGTGACAGAGCTGGTTTGGATAAAAACCAGTTCTGATAAACTTTAGTATTGGTTCAAATGTGGTTTTCAATAAAAGTCAGGTGGAACCCTCTGATCAGTATCTCAGTTCCCTCTCCTCCCTCTCTGCACTCCCTGTTAGGGTCGAGCCCAGAATATTTATTAATGCTTAATTTGCAGGGTGAGGAGGAGTTCACTGGAAATTCCATCCTATTTCAAGTCTTTCCATCATCAAATGGAAAATGCAGCTGGAACTGCCCCACCCACTGCTCCCTCCCCTGGGAAAGGCTCCTCCCTGATTCTCCTGCCCCTGCAGGGAGATCACTGGGGATTCCCTTCCCTCTTACACTGAAAAATCATTCCCATTCCACAGTGAAATCCATCTGGAGAACTAATTCTTTTTATACTTGCAGGACAAAGATAGGGCTAAATAACATTCTTTGAAATCTCCATCTTTCAATGTACAAAAATAGGGTTTAAGAACTGGTTCCTTCAGGCAGGGCAGCTGGAACTCTACTATTCCCACCCAAGCTGCCTTGCTTTTTAGGGGTAAAAAGATGGATTTGTGCCTTTGAAGAAGAGATTAAGGATAATTTTATGGAATTAAGGTGCTCTGTTCGGACTTACCAACTTTGGTTGTTGTGGGCACAGAGTGGAGGGTGTTCACTGGCAGGTCTGAAGCCCCAGCTCGCTGGGATTTGGGGAAGGCTCTGAGGTTGCTGCTGGCTCACCAGATTTTCCTCTCAGGACACTCGTGTTGCCTCCAGGTCCTTCTGGATTGGATCCTACTCCAAACCCAGACCCAACCGTTCCAAAGCGTCACCCAAACGCAGCCATGAGCCACTTGAAGAAACATCAGCCAGAACTTGACACAAAGGAAACAATCCCAAAGAAAGGAATGAAACAGTTTGCTGGAAACATCAGCCTGAACTCTACACACAGGAAAGGATCCTAAAGAAAGCCCTGGAGAAAGGAATGGAACAATTTGCTGGACAGACATTCAGCTTTACAGTCCTTTTGATATGATTTTTTCTGTGAGGAAGATCAGACACAACTGTGCCCAGCCCTGGGCAGTAAAACAAAACACAACTGGTACAGAAATGACTTTTTTTTTTGCTGCTGCTGTTTTTTGCTGTTTCAAGAGGGTTTTTGAACACTCACATGTGTGTTGAGATACAGTTTCTTTAAATACAATTTTAAAATACTGTTTAAAAAAAGTGAAAAAAATAATAACAACAACAATAATAATAATAACACTAAGTTTGGCTTTCAGCACATGTTCCAGGCCACTGGAGAGACCCTCAAAGCTGCAAATAGTAAACATGGAACTGCACGTTTTCCTTGGGCATGATGCAGTGGGACAGACTGTTCCTACCATTGTCTCGAGCTCATTAAGGCAAAGTAAATTGCATTGTCAGTTTTCATCCCTTTAGTGTTGTAGGTCTGAAGGTTGTTCATGGGAACACAGGGAACGTCCTCAAACGCAGGCAGAGCCAACAGGGAGCTGGGCTGGGGATACACAAATCAGGGGGTTCTTATTGCATAGCAATAAAAGTATCTTTTGTTTGTTTGTTTGTTCTGCAAATTGAGGTTTTGGATCCCTCCCTGGCCCAGTTTGGTTCTGCCCACCCACATTCCCGAGGCTCTCCTGATGCTCATGATCCCACGAGGCTCAGGCTGCCCTGGGACAGACAGGGACACAGGGATGGCCCAGAATGTCCCTTTCCTATGAGCAGGGCCCAGGCAGGGCTGAGCTCCCCCCTCACACAGCCCCAAACCCTCCTGCTCCCAGAGGACTTCCCAAGCCAATCCTATGGATTCATCCTGCCGTAAGGAATACCTCCGAGTGTAAACAAGGCTTCAGACTTTAAAGGTGTCTCCCAAATTACAGGATGCAAATTTCTCTCTGTCAGACACTTTTACAGAGGAGGCCTCACCCATTTAATGCTGTCATATTCCCAGGGGGGAGAGCCATGAGGATTAGGATCTTCTTTCAACCAGACAGGACCAAAGTGTTTCAAATTAGCAGTTCGAGATGGGCTTGGCTTCCTCTCGAGTCCTAATTTAGATTTGTCACCCACAAATGATGGACTAAGTAGTTAACACCAAAGCTACTCATCTACAACCTACTGCAATGAAGGAGGCCGACAAGAAATCCTTCCAAGTCTTGATAATAATGAAGTTTTTACTACCTTTTACATGTTTGACTCCCACCACTCCTGAATCCTGGGGTAGGAGCCAAAGGGTATTTTATATAAAGTAAAGCAAAAGCTTATCAACTCTGCTGCCAGAGTTCTTAGTTTGATTTTTTTTTTTTTTTAGGATGGTTTAAAATTCATTTACAAAAGCAGAATAATAAGGTTTCTGTGAAAGAGACCTATATACAGTAACAGGACGTAAAGGTTTTGTGTATTACAGGAAAATATCCTTGAAGCTTTTATGACTCTGGAGTCTCTGGGACTTGGACCCTTGGAAACTAAGTTTATTCCAGTGCTGGGAAGCCAGCACTAGCTAGTAATAGGTGAGACAATGAAGCACGAGTTTGTTTCCAGAAGGAACCGAAACTGCCGTGTGTGTTCTTTTGGAAGGGAAAAAAGAGACTTTTTAGGATTTTTATTGTGGAATTAAGTCCCGTAAGCCTGCTGGTGCCAATTTGTAAAGGTTGGAACTTCTTTGCCTCTTGCACTGGTCTCAGAGTGACACTGTCTGCTAAAAGTGCAGAAAGCTTGAAGAGTTTTACATTCTTCTGTAGTGCAATCCTTAAAAATCCCAGAGATTAGTGCCTGATCACTTTTGAAAAAAAGTAGACATTTTACCTAGCCCAGGGGTGCCAAAGTCCTTCTGGCCACTCCTACCTTCCACCTCAGAACACAGCTGCCCTGGAGTCAGGCCTTTCACCTTGGAAAAGTCCATTTGTGGCAACATTCTCCAGCCAAAAAAGTACAGGGGATGTTGTACTTCCAGCAGGAACTGCAGCTGGCCAGCTCCACCATCCATCCATCCATCTGTCCATCTGTCCATCCATCGGTCCGAGGACACGGAGTCAGGAGTTCCAACAACAAAGCTTGAATTTGGCAATCAAAACTGGGTTGGCTGCACCCCTAAGCTAGATTTTCTACCTAGTCTAATAAAGTAAAGCACCTTTGGATTAAAAAATACATTAAGCTTAACAGCAACTGGACGTCTCAGTTTTGCAGTTCGATCTCCGTCGCTCTCCATGGCTTTACAGCATCGTGGTGCCAGCTGGGGAAGCTCAGTCTGTGGAGTCCAGACTTTCCGAGGGAGGGGCGTACTTCAGCCTGAACGTACCTGGGACAGGGACACAGGGTTACACATCAGTCACTCCCACGGCCTCCCAAACCAACCTGCTGCCTCCTAGCCGTGCAATGAATTGCTGGAGCTTGGGTGCAATTTTAGGGCTGGCACAATTCTGTCTCATGGAATCACAGGATCCCACAAAGGTTTGGGTGGGAAAGGACCTTAAAGTCCGTCCAGTTCCAACCCTGACACTGTCCACTAGCCCAGGGTGCTCCCCCAATGTCAAACCTGGCTTTGGACACTTCCAAGGATCCAGGGGCAGCCACAGCTTCTCTGGGCACCTGTGCCAGGGCCTCCCCACCCTGACAGGAGGGTTTGAACAGCAATTCTTCATTCAGGTTTTTGTGTTGGGAGGAAGGGAAGAGGAACAGAGATTTCAGGTTCTAAAATTCGAGGGGAACTTGCAATAATGACTGAAGCTGACCCGGCTGACAATGCAGACGCAGCAACAGCAGTTCTGCTGCAACCTGTCCACAGCAGCTCCCTCCCTTCCTTGAGGTTTCTTCCCTCCCTAAAAAACTGTGCCAACCCCACAGAGCACACCTGAGGGCCTCGTCTGAGTCCTCCTCATGGGACTGCCTAAAATCTGCCAATAGCTCAGACCATCAACTTTTAATAACAAAATATTTTTACAAGCCAGAGACTCCAAGACACCATCAGACCCCAGGGGCAGGTCTCAAGGCCACACTCTGGATTGGATCCTACTCCAAACCCAGAGACAAGCATTCCAAAGGGTCATCTAAATGCAGCCATGAGCCACTTGAAGAAACATCAGTCGTAACTTGACACAAAGGAAACAATCCCAAAGAAAGGAATGAAAGGCTGGAAACATCAGCCTGAACCCTACAAACAGGAAAGGACCCTGTGTGTCCCCCCAGCCTTTACCTTGCCGATTGAAATCCATGGGTGGCTGTTTGCAGTCCTGAGCTCTGTGCCCGCTGGCCCCGCAGTTGTAACAGGAGAGGTTCCCGTTTTTTTTGTGGCTTGACCCGTTGCCATTGCCCATCATCCCCTGTGCCTGGTACACCCCGGCCGTGCCCGCCATAAAGTTCTGCATGGGGGGCACGGCGAAGGTGGACTGGCCGGCCATGACGGAGTCGGGGGCCAGGCCGCTGTTGTAGGCCGTGTGCACCACGGGGAACGTGGTGCTGCTGTTGTACTGCTGCGTGTTGATGTAGCCGTTGCTACACAGGGGGTTGAAGGGCAGGAAAGGGAAAGTAAACATGGAAGGTCCTGAAAAGGGGTGCTGGAAATAGTTGGCGTAGCTGACGGTCATGCCGCTGGAGCCGCAGTTGCCGCTGCAGCCGCAGGAGCTGCACACCATGCAGCCGGGGGGCTGCGGCGGCGGCTGCTGGTGGTGGTGGTGATGGTGGTTCTGGTTGGGGACGGGCACGCTCCCGGCCGAGCCGCTGCTGCTGCTGCTGCTACTGCTGCTGCTGCTGCTGCTGTAGAAGTTGTTGTCGGCGCCGGAGGAGAGCGTGGGGCTGGAGCTGGGCGCGGGGCAGCTGGGCAGGTTGGCCATGGTGGTGAAGGACGGGGACGGGTGGCTGCTGGAGGAGGCCGCGTTGCTGTTGGCGCAGAAGCTGCCCTGCATGGGCGCCACGGGCACGCTGCTCATGGCAGAAAAGGCAACTTTGGTGTTGGCTGTGTACAGAGCAGTCCGGGGGTTGATTATTGCAGGGGACACCGTTATTTGCATATTACTGGAGCAGGAAGTCTGTCCGGCCATGGCGGAGTCGGTGGGAAGAGACGACGACACCAGGAGTTTGATGGGCGGACGAGCCACGTGGAAGACTGTGCTGGACGTCACCGTGGCAGCAGTGCTCGTCTCCACTATGAGTCCTGGCTGCTGGGCTGGTTTGATCACTCTGTCCAGAGCGGAAGCGTGGACGACTTTGGTGCGAGGCCCAAAGTTCATGGTGGACGTTGGGGAGCTGCTCTCGGCACCCCCCGACAGCACCTGCAGGGGCTGGTGCGGCGAGGACGCGGACATGACATCCACCACGGCGTTCCCAAAGCCCTTCTCCATCTTGATGCTGCCCCTCGAGCCGGGAGACACTTTATTCCGTTCCTCCAAAGACAAGAGGGAGTGCACGGAGGACGAGAGCAGCTTCATGTCGGCGGAGCCGCGCTCGGGTTTGTGCACGGAGCCGAGCATGCGGATGGGGGCCATGTGTGAGGGGCTCGGGGACAGCATCTGCATGGGCAGCGCGTGGTGCCCGCCAGGGCCCGAGCCAGCGTCGTTCTGCACGGGCAGTACCTGTGCCGTGGGCCTGGCAGAGCTCGAGGGGAAATGGTTCAGCAGCATCACCGGCTTCTCCTTGTCCGAGGCGTCCAGGTGGAGCTCCAGGCCTGCGGAGAGAGGGGCGGTGAGGACAGCCCTGGGCGGGGCAGGGGGCGCGGCCGCGGGGCTCAGCTTACGTCTCTCGTTCTCCTCGGCGCTGTCCGAGCTCTCCTCCCGCGCCTGGATCCCCATGGGGCTGGAGCTGGAGCTGGAGTACTCGGAGGAGCTGCCCTCCCTGGGCAGGGGGTGGGCTGCCTGATCCACGTCCACTCGCAGCTCTGCGGGGACAGGGGACACGGAGGTGACACTGACAGCACCTCAGCAGGATACTGAGGCCATGCTCAGCATTTACAGGGACACATCACAGGTGGAACAGAGCAGCTGCCCATTCCCACCAGAGCCATGGAAAAATCACTTTTTATTGCCCCCAGTAATCACCAAAATCAGACAGTTTGCTTGCTCCCCATTAAGCCAATGGCTTTTGGAAGATAAAGCTTGGGGAAGCAGCAGCACAGGAAGGAGCTGACACTTGTGCAGGCACAGCTGGACACAGCAGTGTCCCCTGCTCCCCTCACCTGCAGCGTGGTTGCCCCGGAGACTCTGGATGGGCCCCACGTGGGAAGTGGGGGGAACCCTGGCCACCCCACTGCTGGTCACTGAGGAAGGTGTGGAGGGGTTTAGGCACCGTTTCTCTGACTTCTCCCTACAGGGTGATGGAGAGAAGCGTGAAGAGACAGAAACTGGCTAAAATACAGCCACAAATAAGTCCACTTCTGAATGAACCCAAAGCAGACAAAGCCCATTGAACAATCCACTGCTGCTGTGCCCATTTCAAATGGAAACACTTGGAAATCACAGCAGTGCTGACCAGAACTGCCAGCACTTAGGGCTGGACTATTTGCCATCTGATTGCAACACTATGCTCTTATTTGTCCAGGGTAAAACATCACCAAACCCTGACTAAACTCTAAAATTCTATCACATATTATGTCAGCACATCCCAAACCCAAAGAGAAAACAAACACAGCCCCAAGTTTTCCTTTTCCAAACAAACTCTGGAAAAACTAAGATTGCTGATAAACGCTGCCAAGGAGCTCTGAAAAATGGGCACAGATTTGGATTTCTAATTGCTTTTTAAGGAACAGCAGTAGCTGCAGAATAAACACTTTCCTGTAAGTGGAGATGCAAAAACCAGGACAATCTGTTGCATCAGTGTCCCCAAAGGGCTGTCACAGTTGCCTGGGGTCACTGTGGGACACTGAGGCAGCTCCTGAAGTAGCTGTGCTCCATCCACATGGATGGGAGCCAGAAAATTGTCACTTCCTAGGAAATAAAGCCCTGACTTTGGGAGTGCATCCCCTGGGATTGCAAACCCAACAGCTCCCACCAATGTCACGTGGATGGGAAGCCCAAAATCTCTGCAATAAATGTGATACAAGTTTAAAAACACCTAAACACAATGTGTGTATTTTGTAGATTTAAAGATTTGGTATCCTTATCACAACCCTGAACAGGCAGCAGTAAACCAGAAAGTGCTAAATATTGTTTAGTAATGGAGATAGTAATCATCCATATCTCCAGGTGGCAATCATGGCAGGTTTGTGCTCTGGGAAGTAAAATTTGCATTTTCAGACCATAAAAGAAGTTCACCCAGCCCTCACTTACTTCTCCAGCTCTAGTTGGGTCTTGAGCTTCTTCTTTGCTCCCATGGTGAGGGACTCAAACTTATTCAGATCTTCCTCAGTAAGACTCAGAAACTTGGAAAGAAAAGATAAGTTTAGTTTTATATCCTGAAATATTCTTATTCCCATTTTTAGTGAAGAGCAATTCCAAAAGCCAACTTTAAAACCATTTTTAAATTCAAAGAAAGTCTCTACTCCAGTTTTCAATTATAGTGTAAAAGGAAAGTGTGGGAGACAGGCATGAAAGGAAAAAAACTGCAGATTTAATTTAATTAGGTGTGTGCTTGTATTAACCAGTCACAATAAAGATGAAATAACTCGTGTACATATTAAAATGGAATTAAATTAAAACAGAACTTGGTGCTATCAGTGAATTTAAGGACCTTAGAAAATCACTCCAGTTTTCCCAGTGTGTCATTTACCACAGAAGTGGAGTAAAAATATACACCAATAGTAAATTTAATAATAAAATATAGAGATAGATACAGACATTTATATTATAATGTAATTAAAATGAAAGCCAGTGAAGTATGCATAATAATATTTGCTTTTTAAAAATACAGTGGAATATATAGAGTTTTACTACTTTATTAAAGAAAAAAACCCCAGTATATTTCCCTTCTTAAAATGAAGAAAATTAAATCAGAAGCCTCTGGTAAGAGATTGAAACTAAATCCATAAAATATTCCAAAGCAGCACAAAGCTGAGCCCAAGCCCTCCCTCCACTGGAGGGCGTTCCAGGCCAAAAGACAGAGGACAAGGAATCTCCCACTGGAGCTGGGAGATTCTCCAAAACCTTGTTGAGATCAAATCCAGCACACACAGGTGTGATCTGGGACTCTTACAATGCAAAGACATAAGAGATTATTTTTCCACAGGAATTTCTGCAGGAAACAAACCTCACTCACTCATGTTCATATTCATGCCACGAGTCTCTGAAAATCTAGTTCTTAAAATGAGGATAACCAAATATTTTGGGAGAAAAATTAACCAAGAAGAAGAAATCAAGAGAAATCAACATATTGATTTTTCAGTAGGTATCTCCTGCACACAAAAGGATGTCCATGGAGGCAAGCAGAGCTGCTGAGGCAGCATCCCAGCTGGATCTCCAAGCACTCCATGAGGAAGCCTGGGAGAAGCAGCAGCTGTTGGACAGCCCCGGACACAACACAGAGTGAGAACAGCAAGAAGGTTTTCATCAATTCATTACTGCTTTCACAAAGTGAAAACCTCCCCAGCACGTGCCAGAAACTCGTGTGTGACCCTCAGTGCAGATGTTCCCAGCCTGGAGAAGGTGGGGACAATTCAAAGCTGCCTGCTCCCCTCCATTTCCTGCCCTACCTTCTCCATGGTGAGCTGTTTGAAGACGGGGTAATACTTGTGCAAGCGCAGCTTCCTGAGCCAGTCCAGGATCCCGTTTTGCTCCTGTGTCTGAGGGGTTTGGGGGCTGGAAGACATCAGCATGGCAGGGGAGGAGCTCTCCAGCTGGGAGCGGTAGCCCAGCGAGGAGCCGGCGCCGCCGGAGTGCGCGCAGTGCGCCAGAGACACCGGGGCAGCGGCCGAGTGCTGCACGTGGCTCTGGGAAGACTGAATTCCAGCCACCCCACATATAGGTCTGCAAAACAGGAACAGGGCTGGGGTTAGTTGGATGAGCTGTGACACCCAGAGATCAGCCACAGACATCTGGAAAAATTCACAGAAATTCTGGGGAAAACCGCCCCGCTGGAGCCAGGGTATGGATTTGTAGCTGCCCTGCTCCACAGCTCAGTAAAACAGGGCACTTCTGGCAAAGGGTGAAGCTGATCTCCACCTAAACAGAATTTTCCTTCAATAATTTCCTTCAATAATCACAGATCTGAAATATTCTGCTGCCTCTCTGTGATTTAAAAAAGCTTTTGACAGAACGGCCTTTGCATTATTAAAAAGAAGTAAAGATGCCCAAATATAATCCAATGGAAATTTTTAATCTTTCCATATGGAAGCCACAATATTGGCTCCTTGAAGGGGGTCTGGGTTTTGTTGGAGGACATAAAAATTGCCTTTTAAGAGAATGAATTATAAACAAGCTAAATATTTCACCTTCCAGATGTTCCCAGCGTAGTTCCTACTTTATACAGGGAGGGGTTGCCAGGATCTGCAAACAAGGAACAGAGTCACAAATGGCATCAGTTTATGAAATGCAGTACAAAACAAAATATTTTTAAAACTTTATTTCAACTCACTTGAGCTCTGAAGTTGCTGTGAGGGAGATGAAGTGCTGAAGAACTTCCTGACGTGGTCGTTTTTCACCACATGGGAAGGGAACGGGGCCAGGTACCTGCAGCAAACAAAGGCCCTGCTCTGTTAGAGCCTCCCAAATCCATCAGGACTGCACTCTGGACAACACACTTGGGAGTCAGATTGGAAATTTAAAAGCTGAAACACACCATGCAATTCTGAATTCTGGAAATTTATGGATATTCTTATTTTTAATACCAAACCCTGTTACCCTGGGGTTGTTTTCACTCTGGTGAGTGTTTCAGCAAAGATCCCTCATTCAGCAACCCTGAACACTTCTAAGGCAGAAAATGTTCAAATGTAAACTTGAAAATTGCCTTTCAAATGCAGGAACCTGAGGAATATAAAACAGAGATGGATCTGTTATTGAATTTCCTCCTCTTGGAGATAAACAGCAGATGCAGAGTCTGGCAGTTTAGGGCAAAACTTCTGTCACGTTTTCCCTGTGCCTCTCTTAAGGGAAAAAAGCCCTTTAACAGCATTCCAGCTCCTCCAGGGGGCTGTAGGACAAGGGATGGAGGGGCAGTACAAGGAGGGACAGCTTTGAGCTGGAAGAGGATGGATTTCGATAAAATATTGGGGAGAAATCCTTCCCTGGCACAGGTGCCCAGAGCAGCTGCGGCTGCCCCTGCATCCCTGGCAGTGCCCAAGGCCAGGTTGGACAGGGCTTGGAGCAGCCTGGGACAGCGGAAGGTGTCCCTGCCATAGCAGGGGTGCAATGGGATGAGCTTTGAGCTCCCTTCAACCCAAACCACTCTGGGATTCCACCAAAAAAAGCCAATTTCCCAAAGCTTTGCACCTCGCACGCCCAGAGGTGTTTCCCAGCTGGAAACCCCAGAGTTCAGTGCTGAATTTCACAGCAGAGCAGCACCTTGGAGCAGCTTCTCCCCTGCTGCAGAGCTGCAGCTGAGCCCTGGCAGGGCAGTTGCTGCTCCATTAACCCAGATTTGCAGAGGCTGTTGTTCCCAAGCAGCAGGCACACACATTCCCTGCAGCCTCCCAAACTCTCCTTGGAGCACAGCAAGCACTGGGAATGCTGCCTGCCATGAAAAACAATCCAGGCTTGCACCTGCTGGCTGCTGCCTATGGAAAACCAACATCCACCATGGCTTAGGGAAAAAAAAATGTGGAAAGGAGAAGCTCTAATAAATAATAAATAATTAATATTTTAAAGTGTCATTTAATTTTATAATAATAACATTAGGATCAGAATAATATTAATATTACAATAATCTCGTTTTGTGTAGATAAAGACAGGAGAAGCTGAAAGGAATTTAAGTCACTCCTATTTTCCTAGGAAAATCATATTTAGAAAGAGAAACTTGATGTGATCTGCTACAGATGATGATATTTAAAATAACGGTTTACATTAAATAATGGCCAGATGATTTGTGATAATTTGAGGAGGTACAAGGTAAGACTTAAAAAATTTCTTAGCTCTTAAAGGCTTCCAAAAATGTAATCTTTTAATAATAGCTAAATACATACCTAACTTTTAAATATTAAAGTAAAATAAACACCTAAAATAAAATGACAACCTAAAATGAGAAAATAAAAACTCCGTGAAAGGGGAGAAAAAATCCCCACAACCCATTCCTCAGTACAGATGGGTGAATATTCAGGCTTCTATTTTTTCCTGAGTTTTGAGTGGTTTGTTTTAAACAATTCTGGTTATTTTTGAGTCCAAAACAAACTTTTGCAAAGCCAGTGATCCTCTATTTGTTCTTCACAAGGAATGAGGAAATATCAATTCTCCAGGAAGCTTAACACAGAATATTATTACCAGCTGTATTTCTCAAGAAAGAATTCCTGAAAAATTGTTATGCACTGAAATTAATGGAACATCCAGGAAAAAAAGCTTAGGATCAGGTTCTAATTTCTTTGAAGTAATTCAGAATATGGAGATAATATTTCTATTTCCTGCTTTTTTTTCTTTTTCTCAGTGAAAGAAGCCCAGTGTCAAGATAAAAACCTCACAAAATCCCAGCATACCTCAGGTCTGATTCCAGGTCCATGTGGTTCCGTTCCAGGTAAAAGGAATCTGGACCAGCTAAGCAGGGAATGAATTTCTCCAAGTTTTCTTCTGGATACAGCTGAGACAGCTAAAGGGGGAGGATATGACAAATTAAAAGTGAAAAGTTTTGTTATTTCTATGAGGTTCAGGCCATTGCCTGTTATAAATCAAATATTTTATTAAATTCAATCGGAATTATCTTGGCACATTTTGAGAAGTATCATTGAACAAAATTAGAGAGAGGGACAAAACATTCTTTTTCCAAAGTACTTTTTTTTATTGTCTTTACCTTTGAAATGAATTCAGTCACTTCAGCAGAAGATTTGGTTACCAACGTCACCGAAGAATCAGACCACAGGACCTTGGGGAGGAGCAAGAAGCATTTGCTTTAGTAATTAATTTAATTTGGTTCCTCAAAATTCACTAATTGGTATCAACTCTCCCTCACAGATGTTGTGATGGGTGACAGCAAGAAGGAAACACATTTTTTATGTGCACAAGGACGAAATTGCTGCCCAATTCTTGCTGGTTTTACATTTATCAACTGCTCTGGGTGCTTGGAAAAGCCCCTCAGAGTTTACACAGCCCTTACACCCTGCAGACATCCAGAGTTAAGCAAGCAACCACGGAGTAATGGAATTTTTTCCCCTCATTATTGTTAAAGAAAACAGCTGGTTTGTAGGATCTGCTTTCCAACAGGAACGGCTCCCCACACACAAGGCTGCCTATTGCTAATTAATCAACTCCATATGCCAGAAAAACTGAGAATGGCAGCAAAAATCCAGGCAAAACCTTCCCAGTGAAACCTGCAGCTCCTGCGCCACACTCCATCTTGTCCATGCTCTAAAAAAAGGGAATATTCAGTATTTTTTCCCACACAAACAAGCCATGACACCCTTGGATATTGAAGCATTTACTGCTTGGGAAATGAAGTTTAATCAAGCCAAAAATCAGGATTTCTTGGCTTGAGGAAAATCAGCATGAGACAGGCTAGGGGTGAATCTCTATGGATCCAAAATATCCATTGGAGCATCTGGGAGGCAGCTGGATCCAGAGGGAAGGAGCTGGGTGGGAGTTTGGGGATCACAGAGCAGCCTCTCACATGACATTCGTTTCAATGACAACTCCAAACATACACAAAGTTTTTCCAGCCATCCAAAAGCTGCCAAAATGAGTGGGGAGAGGAGAGGATTTCAAAATATATTACATAAGGGAGGAATTTCCTCTCAGCAGAGTTGTTACACAAAAAAAAAAGAGGGGGGAAAAAGCAGACAGAAACTTGAGCAGTTTTACCAAGTTTGTGGGTTGTTTTTTTTTTAAGTTTGTGGTAAATAAATATTTTTTAAAATTCACAAGGAATTTCAGAAAGTACAGGAAATATTCTCTTTTTTTTCTAGTTCTGTAATAACTCAACAACTGTCATGACTTCTGTTTAAACTTGAATTTTCAATAGTTATAAAACAATAATGTGAATTGTAAATGAGGGGAACAATAGCACTGTAAACACTAAACTGCTCCATCCATTGACCTGCTATTCCCAAACTCTTAAACAGAACAAAACCATTCCATAATTGGGTTTTTAACCCAGCAAACAGCAATTTATCAACTCAGCTGAAGTCTCTGCTCTTCCTTCAGTTCAAGCTGTTGAGGCAAACACTGGGTACAGTAATTTCTGTTATTTATAGAAAAATTTGTAATAGGAAAAGAAGTTTCACGAGATCTTAATTGGAGTGGAGACAACTGCAGGCTTCATACAGAGCTTGAAAAGCCCTTGGAAAAATCCTGTCTGTGATTGATGACATTTGGAACAATTGGGGGATTCAGCAAATTTGGGACATTCTCCATGAATCCAGTCCTGCAGAGGTTAATGCTGCCAAAATCCCAACAGATGCTGAGGAGTTTTAAGGAATAACTTGGTGAAAGTGATGGATAATTGGGTTCCTTCTGGGTTCTCCTTTTCTCACCCCCCTACTTTGTCTCATCAAACAAACCAAAGCTGTTTTCTGGGCTGTGCATCCCAAATTTTGGAATACTTTACTCCAGTTTGTCAGCTGCTCAGCAGCACCAATGCCCCAGGTTCCAGGGGATGAACAATGAACTCATCCTTGGGAGCAAATCCAGGCTGCAGCAGGGGGAAACTGTTGCTGCTGGTGGGCTGGGGGCTGAGCCACTCTCAGTGCCACTGGTACTGCCCCCACTGCCACTCTCTGTGCCACTGCCACTCTCAGTGCCACTCTCAGTGCCACAGCACTGCCCCCACTGCCACTCTCAGTGCCACAGCACTGCCACCACTGCCACTCTCTGTGCCACTGCCACTCTCAGTGCCACTCTCAGTGCCACAGCACTGCCCCCACTGCCACTCTCA
>JAWWMS010000028.1:18898947-18918110 GCA_035048045.1 Chlorospingus semifuscus
CCAGGGCGTCGGGGCCGGCGGCCGCGGGGAAGGGCTGGCTGCCGAAGGGCCCCGCGCCGGGCTGGCCGCCCTCCAGCAGGTGCGGCCCCTGCGGCGCCGGCTGCCGCTCCAGCACCGCGGCGTCCGGAGGCAGCGGCCCCAGAGCCGCCGGCGCGGCCGCGGGCGGCCCCACGCTGCAGCAGGCAATCTCCACGTCGGGCACGCAGGCCGGCTCGTCCGCCGGCGGCTGCAGGTGCGGGGCCGGGGCCTCGGGGGGCTCCTCCGGCCCCACGGCTCGGGGGACCGGGGCCCCGGGCTGCGGGAACTCCGGCTGACCCCCGCCGGCCACCGCGGGCTCCGCCATGCTCGGGGCAGGTGCCAGCGGGGCTGGCGCTGGGAACTCCGGCTGGCTTGCTATGCTGGCAGGAGCTGCTGCAGCAGGAGCCGGTGCCAGGGACAGGGCGGCTCCAAGGGGGCTGTCACTGACCCCTGTGTGCAGGGGAAGCTGCTGGCCAGCCCCGAGCCCAGGCGCCTCTGTCACCGCAGAGCTCACCGGCTGGTCATCTGACTGCTCCGGGTCTAGAGGGAACACAAGCAAAAGGTGAACCTTGAAAGGAAAGGAAATCACTGCCAAGCCCCCTGGTCAGCTGCAGGGACAACCCACTAGCAATTCCCACCAGCAAATAGCTGTTATGTACATCAAACGAGAATTTTCAGATTATTTCAGCAAAAAATATTTCACTGAAAAGACACATAGTGATGGAGAATTTCAGCTACCCCGCAGCATAAAGTATAGCTAAAATACTGACACTTTACTGAAACTCAGATAAAGCTTCCCAATTTGGCTCAATGCCAGGAACATATGTAAATGCACGTGCACATCTAAATGCACAGCTTAACAAAACTCATCATTTTCTTCCTCTGACTAAATTAAGTGAAACCATCACAGCTGAGTGTGATGGTGAGGACAGAAGAGAGACAACACAGCAGCTCTGAGAAGACATTTTCTATAAAGTTTTGAGATACCTGGCCCGTCTGTCTGCTGGGCACTGGGAGGCACCGGGGGAGAAAACTCAGGGGCATCTGTAGTAGGGTTTTCAACCACTGGACATATAATAAACCACCTTTTTCCGGTATGCAAAACTAGGGATGAAAAGAAAATTACAAGTAAACACATGAATTTCCATCGTCTCCAGATCGTGACTTTGTCTTAATTACACAGGATGGTTTGGGTTGGAAGAGACCTTAAAGGCCATCTAGTTCCAACTCCCTGTTATGAGCAGGGACACCTTCCACTAGAAACTCAAAGGCACTCTTACCATTTTGCTGATACACAGGCGTCTTCATTTGAGACTGACGCTTCTCCTGTTAAAGAGACAACACAAGAAATAGCTGGATCAGTGCAAGAGGACCAGCATCCCATTTGTATTGTAAGGCTTAACAGAGCAAAAGCATTATTTTTTTAGTCAAGAAACCTTTTTAGTTTTTTTAACACAAGATGCAAAAGTAATTTAAGTATCTGGCTGTTAAAAAAAAAGAAATCAAACTAGGAATCTGTATTCAGTGTTTCTTACCTCGCTTATTTCCAGCCTATCTGTATCTTGTTGGGGACTTATTCCCTGGTCAGAACTTCGCTCTCCTTCTGTATCCTCACTGAGCATATCTTCTGCTTTATCAATGATATCCTTCATTTGTTCAATAAAAGTCTCTTTTTCACTTTGCAAGATGAATTCATTCTCCACCTAGAAGGCCACATCAAAATAAAGGGGAAACCAGACATTTTTTTATTAATGCCTCATTCCACAGCTGCCAGGCAGCTCAGGCAACAAGCACACACGAGGAGCTGCCTGAAGCAACTGGGAGCACTGAGAGCCCATGGGCAGCCACATCTCACCATGTAAGTAGCAATTTCCTCCGGCGCGTCACCATCCAAGTCAAACTTGAACGTCACCATTTTGTGGTTATGGGTTTCAAGCTGGCATTCCACCATCTTATCCCCTGTGTTACACACCTGCATGCAGAGATCAACAACCCTTATTCCTGGCAAAGCCAAAGGAAACCTAGAGTTACCCTCCAACAGGTTGTACTTGCATTTAATATGGTCAGTTTGGGTCTGTTGGACTTCTCCTGGCGCGAACGGGCACGTGTGGATTTCTTATGCTTCTTTGAAGACTTTCCTTCTTGCTTTCCACTTCCTGTCGCTCCTTCCAAGCTGTCACTCATCTCTTTGCCAGAAGCAATATCTGGACTCATGTAGCTTCACAAGAGAAAGGAAGAACAGCCCCAAAATAAAGGCAGAGTCACACACAACAGAGTCATGCATCACATGTAAGCTATAAGAGAGGCTGCAAAAAAGGGCACATTTGCACTTTTTTTTTGGCCCAAACTGAGTCAACTGGAAGATACTCAGTGAGCGAAGGGCACTACTCTACACCAGGCACATAGTCTGGCTACAACACCTACCAAGAAATGATCTATTAATGTTTCTGGCAGTAACACAGCAGAAGTCCCATCACTCTGAATATATCCCTTAAGGGGCCCTGACAGTCCCTCTCTGAACTGCACTAGTTCCTGCTTTTCTAAGGTGAAGTTTTCTCAGCTCCTGTCTTTCTGCCCTCCCAGCAGAAGGTCAAACAGGTAAGGTTTGCTGTAGAGGGAGGAAAAGAGAAGATCCAGACAGCTGTACATACACCAAGGCTAGGATGCTGCATCCAAACTAAGGAATTAAAAGAGCTGCAGGTGCCAGAATGGGCACACTGCACACAGAACACTGCCAGCTTCTCCCCAGACATGCTCCCAGTCCTTCTGATCATGTCAGAAAAAACAGCCTCCAAAATGCAAGCATTTCTTACGCCAAAGAGGTGATAATACCTTTCGCAACTCTGGGACAGAGCTTGGAGTTTGTCCTGTATTGCCTGCTCCTAAAATGCAAGAAAAAGTAATTTAAGCAAACACATTGTATTAGCAGATGAAAAACACCTTTAGGAAAGGGTTGGCATCAGTAACTCTAAAACCATTCTGTTTAACCAGTTCTTGGAACCTAGAAATAAAATAAATGCCCTATTTTATCCTTTCAACATCACTTCTGTCCAAGGCACCAACCACTTAGTCAGAGACACTAACCTGCCACTTCCCTTCCTCTGTCCACAGCAGATGAGATGGTGAAAGGAATAAAACAGTTCTCTCCACCATGGCAAAATCTGACTGAGGGACAATTCCACTGTCTTATTTTTGAATGTATCTGCTAATTTGGCTCATTGCTTTATATAGTTTCCTGAAAATATGCTCAGTATTTTCATTGTATTTGGCGTAGTGGGAAAATTTGAGGAACTTACAAACAAAAGATGAAAATTCATCATTTAAGAACACCATCCTTGCATCATGTCCTCTTGTCCTCTACATGAATTTCCCCTAAAAGCTTCCCTCTTCACTGGCTGCAGCTCTGGGACAGACATCATAGCATGATTTTCACATTGGGCAGACCCATTCTCATAGAATTTGTGACAATGCTGCAGGCCCTGCTGTAACAAACTTACCATGTATGCACAAAGACACACACACCTGTACATGTATATAGCTGTGTATATACACTCACACCAGATACACCCATAAATATATATAATTTTATATATATTTATAAAAACATGTCTATAAAATCCTTCTATAGACGCAGAGCTAGAAACAAGCCCCTTGACTGCCATCGCTACACGGAGGACTCAAGCAGTGATGAGCTGGGGTTAAAAGCTCAGAGGGGAACTGGTCATCACTGGCTCTCTGCAGCTAACCAGCCAGCCCCACTCCTTGGTTGCAAACACCATACCTAAGCCATGCCAAGCTTACCTGCAGTTTCAATAAAACTGCAACATCAATGAACAGTGAGAACACAGACATAATGTATCGACATTCTGGTAAAGCACTCAGCCAAGTGCCTTACAAAACCTCTTTTGCCTGACTGGTTCAGGTTGGTTTGGATGTAAGCGCTGCAATGTGCCTGAACACAACAGAAGAGATAAAAATGTCATGGCACAGTAGAAACAAAATGTAGTGTTTTGATTATATAGACAGGTATGAAACTTCTCTTACACCCAAGGAAACTTTAGCAATGTATGCCAGAAAACCAGCATGGAGAGGATGTGCATCGGTACTTGCTTCATTTCTTAAAGTGAATGAGAGATAGGGGTTAACTTAGAGATGGACGTGAGAAAAAAATTAGCAAACCAGTGGTTAAATGTTCTGAGGGATGTGGGATGTGAAGGACAGACATGTGCCTCAGTGGCCATGAGTTTCTCAGGAGAAGTTGTATCCCCCCTGTCACAGTGCCTAACAAGGAGGTTTGTTCATATTTCTGAATCTCTAATGGAACGGACTCTGCACTGAAGGCACCAGCACTGACCTTGCCATGAGTTGTGCATTCAGAAAAAAGACAGCTGGAGAAGGAATACCTTGAGTGATGGATATGCCTGAGCCAGCCCAGCTTTTCTGGGGAGTCTGCAGGTGAAGCACTGCAGACAGGCTCTACCATTCCTGCTACACTTAACCAACAGGATACAGACATTCACCAGGAAACATCCTACATCACAGCAGGAACGCTGATGCAGTAAGAATTAAACTGCCATTGACAGACAGGAAAAATGGGGAACTAAAATTCATTTTTAGTGTTAGCACAGCCCTTCTGGAGCATCTTCTGGAGGCAGCATTGAGTTGTATGTCCAATGGAATTTCAGGCTGCACTGGGGTCAAGGCATGTGACAAGCCATGGAAACATGGGCAAAACCAAGAGATTAATTTTGAAAAGGTGAAATACATACTTTGGGAAGAAAGATAACTCAGAGCAGAGACTCAAGAGGAATCACTCTGAATGCAGAATCACAGAGGGACATTTCCATCCAGAAGTGGAGAAAAAATTAGACTTATTTCCTGAAATCAGGTAGAAATGCCAAAGTTTTTGTTTTGTTTTGTTAACAGGCAGCTGAAGAGAAAGAAACGTTCTGTGATGTTCTGTCAGGACTGAAGATTAAACAATTATGGGAGTGGAAAGAAAAGTCAAAATAGCAGACGAGGAGCTGACAATTCTGTAAGGAAAACAATAAAAAGCATCCTGCTTCTATGACCACAGAGAATTGGGAATGCCTATGAGTATCTTAAGAAACAAAAATCCCAGACATCAGGCAAAACAGGAGGATACAATGCTAAATGAAATGAAAATAGGGCTCAAACTGAAGAGGATGAAGGGGGCTTCCACAATACAAAGACTCAGATTGTGGAGTAGTTTCTTAAGGCAAATGATGGTTGGTTGAACAAGTGCTTGAGACATTTAAAACAAGATACAGAACATGGGTGAAACGCTACAGAACAACTTCTAACTCACCCACAGTGAGAATTTCTTGATTTCTATCTCTGTGCTTGTGCTCAGCTACGGACAAGGAGGTGCTTAGTCCTGCTGCCTCATTAATTCAGTGAGACATTTCCTGAGCTGCAACATGAGGTTTCATTTGGAATAGCCAATTATTTGCTGACTCAGAACTGCTGGCATCAAGGAGCAGCAGCTCAACACACCGAGGGGATAACCTCCCTTGTGCAACGAGCCCAGTTTCACACAGGAGTAACTAAGAAGATTAAGGCTGAGGTCGGTGAGTTACTTCAGAGGAAGGGCTCTACCTCTTGAGATGTCTCTGTGCCCGCCGTGACAGCCGAGCAGGGAGCTGGGAGCTGCTGGCCCAGTGGCTGCGAAAGGTCAGGCTGGAGCTGCAGCAGAGCAGAGGGCTGGAGAGGCAGGCCAGGCTCTATGGGGGCAGGCGGGGCAGCTGTGGCAAGGCTGCCGTGGACCTGGGCAGCGCCTTCGGGAGCGACGCAGGGCGGCACCAGCTCCGGCTGCAGCTGCAACGGCGGTGACATGACCATGGAGGGCTGCACTGGCAGCACGGGCACCTGCGCTCCAGCTTCCAGAGCAAACTGACTGTGTCCAGGCATGGGCTGCAACACAACGAGAGCTGTTAGCACACATCTCTGCGCCAAGGGCTCAACACGAACGTGACAAGGGAGCAAAGCCACTGGTGTTCATGAAGAAGGGACTCAAACTTCGCAGTGCAACTGGGTTTGGATGCTCTCAGTAACATCTACAGAGATAAACTTCCAATGAAATAACCTAAAAAAGCGCTAAGGATTCCTTCCGTACAATTATGACAAGGTGCATTGATCAGGTACTAGTTTATTAGTAGGGACAAAACCAGATTTTGCTAAGAAAGGAAAAATTACAGAATTCCAGAATGGTTTGTGATAGACGGAACCTCAAAGCTCATCTCATTCCACCCCCTACCATGGGCAGGGACACCTTCCACTATCCCAGGCTGCTCCAAGCCCCAGTGTCCAACCTGGCCTTGGACACTGCCAGGGATCCAGGAGCAGCCGCAGCTCCTCTTCCAGGGAAACCTCTTCCAGGGCCTCCCCACTCTCACAGCCGAGAATTCCTTCCCCATATCCCACCTGTCCCTGCCCTCTGGCAGTGGGAGCCATTCCCTGTGTCCTGTCCCTCCATCCTTGTCCCCAGTCCCTCTCCAGCTCTCCTGGAGCCCTTTAGGGGCTCTGAGCTCTCCCTGGAGCTTCTCCTCTCCAGGTGAGCACCCCCAGGTGTCCCAGCCCTGGAGCAGCTCCCTGGGCTCCTCTGGACTCATTCCAGCATTCCTGACTCTGGAAAGCCAGAGCTGGACACAGCTCTGCAGGTCCTGCTCATTTACAAATGTTTATGTTACCTCCTGGGTCTTGCCTGCTTAAAAATCTCTTATTTAAATCTTATTTGCAGTGAAAATTTTGAAACCCCCAAATTCAGCTCTAGAGATGTTTGTGGCTGTTTTTACATGGAGAAAATGAACATTCCTGTTCTGATCCTCCTCCATGTAATTCCCAATTACAATTACATCAATCCCTGGGCTTAGGAATAATGTCAATTCATTACTTACTGCTTTCTCCTGCACATTCTGCTTTTTGGAGAGGTTTGTTCCTTTCAAAAGATTTCACTGGGCTCCTCTCACGCTTCTGAAATGATTTTGTGCCACATGCTGAGCACCACAGGGATAAATCTGCTCACCAGACACTGCTGAGCCATCCACACAATATTCAGTGGTATGAAGGTTTGAACATGAAGATTTGAAAAGGTTAATTAAAAAAAAATCTACCTCAGTACATTTATTTATACAATATAATAAATATATATATATAATTCAGGGCCCCCTGAGTTGTGATCACAGCTAAAAGAAACTGAATATTGATTGGAATTGTGAGTACTACAGGATTATAATGAGAAAGAATGTGTAAAATGGGTCTTGAGAAGGGGAATGTGGTGAAGCAGCTGAAGGATGAGAAAATAACTTGCAGAAATCCTGGTGTCAACTGCTGCAACATCTGGTTTTGAAAAACACAGCCTGTGTTATGCAACATTTGTTGTTTATAGCAAACCCAGCATCACTTTTCTGCAACTGTTCTTATCATTTGGCATTTCTAAAGGATTCAAAGCCCATCTCTTTCAGACATTCATTTTTCATCTCCAGCAATTGCAGCAGAACTGGATTACTCAGAGACATAAACCCAAGCTATTCCTGTTTTAGTCTGTGGGTTAATGACAAACCTTAAATCACCCCTGGATTTGGGGGTGCTGACAGTGCCACAACCTTTTCCTGCTCCAAGTCTGGGCTGAGGCTGCCCAGTGAATAAAACCCACTGCAGTGAATTTATCCTGGAAAGGGATTGCAATTAGAAAAATGGACCTTTAGGTAAAGATTTTTGCACTGATCTTGTAAGATGAGCTCTGTTCTAGAGCAGGAAATGCAGTTCATGTCCTGGACAGGCTTTAGGGACAACCAACTGGATAATTCCTCATATCACACAAAGAGCTCCAGGAATTTTCTCCCATCTACCTAAAATATCCTGAAAAACATCACCTGCCTGAAGAAATCTTGTTTAATTTATCAAGCTGTATGTTTGTGTTCTGTGGCCTCTCACCTACTCTGTGTGTTGTTTAACTTCTGGTTGGTTTTACTGAAATAACCTTCCTAAACCTGCCCTGAAGCTTTACTTTATTCAATCAGTGCTACAGAACTCCAGAAGAAAAGGTGCCATCTACCAAGTACAAAGGGAAGGAAAAAAAGAGATTTTTATTTACTGCTTTTACTCTCAAAAGCTCAAAGAGCTGACTCTACTCAGTACCCCAATAAATGAGTCCAGAGCAGAAAAGCCTCTGTACAGAATTAAGGACACATGATACTGATGGCTTTTCAGGATGCTGAATCCAGCAAAACTCCAACTTCTCAACCCAGGGGACACAAAAAGTTAAAGTTCTTAATTCAGGAGATTCCCAAAGTTCAAGTTCCAATTCAGGAGATTCCCAGAGTATATTTTCACTGGCAAAGGGGCACACAAGGCTTTTTGCTGTGGAGATTTATCCAGAAATATCTGGGAAATTGCAGCAGGTGAGTGGAACAGCTGGATGAGCTCCCCAGGAGAGGGGGACAGGAAAACAAAGGGGGTTGGAGAAGCTCAGGGTGCAGGAGAAGCTCCATCAGGGCTGTGGCACCACCTGCCAGGACCTTCTGGCATCATCCCTTCAGGGGTTTTTAAATTATTATTTGGTGCTTTCTGTGAACACAAGAGAAGCATTTTCCATGTAGTTTTGGAGTCCATTTCAGGGTATCCACATGGAAGGCTGAGTGTGGAACCCTCCAGCCCTGAGGCACAGCAGGAACCACAGCCAGGACAGCAGGACATCACCTCGTGTGCTGCTGCAGCCCTGCCTCCCACCCTGCCCCAGAGCCAGGGAAAACAGCCAGGAGCCTGCAGACATTTTATTCAGCTCTGCTTCCCTACTTTTCCTATTTCCTGGGGGCTTTTTTCTGGTTTTTTCCTATTTTCATATTTCCTATATTCTGTTTTCCAGCCGGGGATTTTCACCCCTTTGGCTGATACTGGAGCATTTCTCATCTGCTCACTCAGTGCTCCTGTGAAGGGACACACAATTCCCTCCCTCTGCTCACACCAGGTGTTAAATCCTCTGGATTTCTGGTCTCCCTCTCCAAAAAAAAAGCAGGAGCTTGGATCTCCTCCTCTTCAGAAAATGTCAGCAGCTCCACAAAGCAAAAGGGCAATTCCAACCCTTCAGGATTTGCCATTCCTGGCTGGAAAAGGTCAGGGTAAAACCTGCTCTGGATGTGGGCAGGGGCAGAAGAGACATTTTGAGAAGCCACATCAATCAGATATTGATCTTTTAATAATTCCCTCTTTACAGCTGCTGGATCCATCCTAATAAAAGGATTAGATAGATCAGTGCCTCAGTCCAAACTGAGAATTTTGTGCTCCTCCTGAAAATGTAAAGTAATTAAAGATAAATCAGGAGTGTTGATTGTGGCCCAGCCCTTTTCCATAAAATCCAATATTTCCCCACTCCATACCTAGAGGATTTCCTCTGATGAAATCCCTGGATGCAGGGTCAGTTTGGGTGGGATGTACCGTGGAAATGCCACTCCCCAGGTGGCAAAATCTGAATCTCCTGAGACTGGGTTGAACATTTTGATTTGTGGTACTTGACCAAAAACAGCAGAAAGGCTGCAAGTTATTTGTAAATAATAAAAAAACTAGGTTAAAAAACAACAACAACATACCCCAAAAATAAAAACAAAACCCCAAAACAAACAAACAAAACAAACAGAAACCACCAAAAACTAACAAACAAAAACCCTAGGTAAAATCCTTTCTATAGGAGGCCACAATCATAAATAAGGCCTCTGGACTAAAAGATTTATTAGATTTTCATTCATGGAAAGAGGCATCAAACACCATGACAAGCAACTGAGTTTGTGCTGAAAAAGTGGAACAAAAGGGACCTCATAAAATCCTTTCCACATCCCTGTTTACACAGAAGTGGGCAGAACTGCAGCACCACCACGTTCACAAGGCATCACCATCTCCTCTTTGTGCTGAAGCAATGCTTCCAAAGCAGCATTACCCAATTCCTGCTGCCCAGCAGATGCCAAAATCTGGGAACAAAATCCCACAGAGGCTCCCCACAAACCCACCAGGATTTATATTCCCACATACACAGGCAGGAGGGAAGGAAAACAGAAAAGAATTTATTTGCTCCATGCAAAGCACATTCATGGCAACAAAAGAGCAGAAATTAAAGGGGTTTGTGGGCTTTTTGTTTGGGTTTTTTGACTGCTTATAAGTATCAGCTTAAGAGATGGGTTTTGGGGTGTTTTGTAGAAAACTTCCTGCTTTCACTTTTTAAATCTTTCTAAAGCTTTTTATCCAGGCAATGATAAAATCCAGGATCCCCTCTTGTTCCCAGCACAGACACTGATCCTCCTCTGCACAAACACACAAGGACTGAGTTTTCTCATCACTAAATTTGATTTCCCTTTCTCCTACTCCTCAAAACTTCAATTATTTTTTTACTGAAATAATGGAGGCCTGAGGAAAACCTGCAGAATCAAATATTAGGGTTTGAGTCTGTAGGATGAGAACTGAGATCTAAACATGATCAGCACCTTTAGGGTGCCAAGAACTTGGTGTTGGTGCTATCCCAGGATCCCTGAGGTTGGAAAAGAGCTCCAAGGCCATCAAACCCAACCTGAGACAGATCCCACCTTGTCACCAGCCCAGAGTGCCACATCCAGGGATGGGGACTGTCCCAGGAGCTCAGATCATTGTGTTTATTTACTGAAACTCCTTTAACAAACCACAGAATGACAATATTATCTTCTAATAGATATCCTAATAGATCTTCTAATATTATCCTCTAATTATCTGATCTGTCACTAAAGGCTGGCACTGCTGAGTGTCCCTGAGGTGATTTCAGAGGAAGATTTCCCTGGAAGAGCATCCCAAAGCCACATTTCCAGCTTCCAGCCCTGCACCCAGCAGGCTCTGAATCCTCAGTGTCTGGAGAGGATGGCACTGAAACCATTCAACCTGAACTCTGCTCCATTCCCCAGCCAGCAAAACCACACCTTGGTGTGTCCATGACACATTAACAGCTGCACAAACCTCCCCAGAGACCTCTGCTCTGCACCAGCTGATGGGCCAGAGTCCAAGCAGGAGGACAGGAGGTGCTCAGGTACAGGAACTGCTCCAAACCACCAAACACACCCTGACATGGAACTGCAGCAAACAATTAAAAGCATCATTCACTTAATTGACAAGCCATGAGCTTGTCTGTGGAGACAGCAGAGGGGAAAATGCTCCCACTCAACAGCATGGAGAAGTATTTCAAATATTGAGGGAAAACAGGGAAAGAAACAAATGTTTCTTCTTGGAAATCATCTTATTTTGCTATTTCTAGAAAAGCCAAAAGTAGGAATGGATGGAGCAATTCTCTCTTCAGTTCACTGCATTGAGTTGTCACGTGAAAATGACCTGTTGTAATTGTATAAATGACATCTCAGACCTCTCCAGAAGGATAATTTATAAAGATATTAACCTGTTTCCACATCCTGCAGTGGTTATGGATGGAGAAAACACCATGTGAAGAGGCCTAATTTGTACAATGAAGTGATCTCAAAAACTTTCTGTAAGTAAATAATACTTAAATTGAATGTTAAATACTTAAATGTTAAATACTTAATGTCAAATACTTAAATTGAATGTTTAGATTGAAAACTAAAAATTAAATTTTAAATTATTGAAGTTCTATAGAAAAAGGAAGATAAAATTTGAGTTGGACTCATTTGGATCCTGCTCAGCCTCAAAACAACATCTACCATCCATTTTTCTGCTGCTATCCCTTAAAACTAAAAGTGGACAACAGTTTTTCCATGGAAAAGGAAAGTGCAGCTGGGAAAGACCTTGTAAGCAAACAGAACAGTTTCACTACTTAGCAAGAAAATCTTCTGGCTGGCTGCTCCTCAACAGGAAAACCCTGGAAATTAACGTTTCATGGACATAATGAAAAATTTCTGTCAGCAGAGGGAAAGCTCTCAGATCTGGCATTTTCCTGTATGAAAAATAAGGGTTCTTCCAATGTACAGAATATTTAAGATCCAAACCAACACATCCCTCCACCAGGAGTTCAGGTGACAAATCAATGCTGCTTTAATTGAAGAGCAGGGCTGTGAAGTGCAGTATTCCACAGGAAATAATTCCAGAGCTTTTTTAAAAACCAAGGCCATGAGCTGAGTGTTGGCAGCCCAGAGCAGCAATAACAGGCTGGGATTGTACCACTCACCCCAACCACACCAGGAGTTCTCATGTCCCTGCTATTTCCTCACTTTGGCTGATTTGAGCTGCCAACTAAGTGACCTTCTTATGTTTCTCCAAAGCAGATATTTAAAATTTAAAAAAAAGCCTATATAGCTCAGCTTTTAACTGAATTCATGCATTTTTGGAGTAATCCTGAATGATCCTGTCAGCACTTCAGCCAACCACAAAAGTCAATCAACCTAAAGATGGCTTGTGCAACTTCCCTGGATTCAAAAGCTTCCCAAAACCCCGAAGTGCCTGTGCTGGAGAAAGCTCCCATCTGGACAGGAACATGTAAAACCCTGAAGAAGCACTCAGCTGCTCTGAAAAGAACTGAGAATGGCTTCAAGCACTGTTCTGAAGGGTTTTCTGCCCAAATCCTTGAGGCCACTTCGCATCCCTGTTCCTCCTGCCATGGCCACTGAGCACACAACTGCCTGATGAGTTCCCTTTTTTTCTTTTCTTTTCTGAGGCCAGAAAAAGCTTTTGCAGAATAAAGTAACCAGCAAGGGCTGCTGGATTGGTCAGATTTGTGAAACAGCTCCTAAATTTGAGACTAACACAAACCACTGGGCAGGTGCTGGGCCTGGGAACATCCCCCAGGATCTGCTGTGAAATGTGGAATGGTGCTCTGGGTGCAAAAATTGTGTACAGAGCCAGAAAAGGCTGCAGGAGCCTGAGATCAGGGACAACCCAGCAATGTATTCCTTAATTCTAACAGTTCTACCCAAGGATAAAAGCAGCTCTTTGGGATATCAGGCAAAAAGGAGGGGAAAAGGAATCCTGAAGGATTGGATTTGATACCATGGCATTTTCAAGCATGATTTTAGGTAAATATGTGCAACACTGAAGGTTTAAAGGTATTCTACAACAAATTCAGAGAGATCAGCCACAGTGGGGTTCAATGTATGCTCAGGTTTTGTGCCTTGTGGGCTCCAGGAATTGAATTTGCACACTGCATTTACTGCAACTGCAGCTGACCAACTATCTGCATACAAGTGAGAAGTGTAAGTTTTGGATGTAGCTCTGGGTTTCATTTGCTCAGTGACTCATTTTCCTTCTCCCAGCTAGCTCAGAAACATGGAAAAGAACTCCTGCAAAAGTGAGCAAAGCCCCAGAGCCTGGGGTGAAGGGCAGCTCCAGGAACCATTAACATCAGCCTTGTACAGAAAATTTAAATAAGCAGGCTGCCTGTGTTGAATTTATCTAAGAAAAACATCTCTGAAATCAAGAGAAATGTTCAACTTTGGATATAAATAATTTTACTTTCTGGGTAAGCAAGCTGCAGTTGTATATTTAGTCTGGTTTTATCTGATGGAGTGCTTATTTTATTTACTATTCTTAGAGCACTTTTAAACAAAATGTTGGCTTTGTTTCTCATTCTTAAGAGGAGCTTTGCTCATCATAGAGAAATCTCCTGCTTTTCCCCAGAAAGGATTTTCTCTGGCACATAAAATTCCCTGAGCCCCCTCAAACCCAAGGTCAGCCTCATGATTAATTCTGATCTGAAAGTTGTATTCACCTACAAAATTACACAAGCAAAGTCACTTTTCCATGGAAAAACTGACAGAAAACTTTCACATTTTTTTGGTAAAGTGCAGCAAGGCCCAGAAATCCAGATTCCCCTAAATCCCAAATATCCCAACCCAGCTGAGCTGAAGGCTTTGAAGTTTGGGTTCTGCACAGAGCAGCTGCTTACGCTGAGCTCAGAGAGAGGATTCCAGCCTCAGAGAGGACACCAGAACGGGCAAAAAGTGACACATTCAGCTGGTCACCACAGCTGGGGACATGAGCTGGGCTTGCTTTGAAGTGTGGAGCAGTGTCCTAAATACCAATGGACAAATGGAGTCCCACAGCAACACCCAGGGAAATACAAAGCACCTTGAACTAACCACAAAGCACCTTGGCTGGAGGTGAGGAAAATGGACACTGAGCTAAAGCTGTTACTACCCATTCGTTTCCCTCCAAGAAATCTTCCAATCTTCCAAGATTTTACTCACTTCCTGACTAAATAAAGATTTTAGACCACTCAGCTAATCAGAATTGTTGTTCTATTAAAACACCCCACATGAACCCAACCCCAGCTGCATCTGATGAGGATTTGCCCGGCAGGATTTCAGCTTTGAGCGCCCCATATATAAATATACATTTCTCCCAGCACAGGGCTGTTTGTCTGGCAGCCTGAGGGTGCAGTTTGTAACCATATATCGGCATGGCTGGAGCCCAGAGGGAGGGGAGGAGGCTGCAGCTGCTCAGCCAACGTGCCCTGGCTCGAAGGGCATCTGGTGCTAAAACACCACAGCCCCGGGATCAGATGGCTCCAAGGATTCCTGCCCCTACCCAGAGGAGGTAAGGGATTTAAGTGCACAGAAATGCAGCATTTCAGCCTCCAAGGCACATGAAGGAAGCAGCTTGCCTGCTTTGGAAGGGCTGCTCCAGGCCAGCAGGGTTTAATGCTCCTGTAAATAAGCACGTGCTGTTTGCTGCATTTTTTGAGACCAGGCTCAGCACTGGAAACTCATGACTAAGGCTGCAATAACAGGCAGGAGCAGCAAGGACAAAGGCATTTTATAGCAGCTTCAATTTTTATTTTCTAAGGAATTATAGCCTTGTTAACAACAACAAAAATTCTCTTAGCACGCTATGTAAAAACACCAGACTGAGGGACTCATGTGGAATAGAAAATCCTTGAGTACAGACAGTCTTGCCAAGAGCCACAAATGCATTCAAGTGCTCAGCTCAGTGAGGAACAAATATCCCTGCTCAGCCACTTCTGTGAGCTTCCCCTTTTGTGGCAATTTTCGTGTCTCTGTTCTCAGGCTTTAACATTCTTGTTCCCTTTTCTCCTTCTGTACAATTCATTGTTCCTTCTTTCTGGATCCCAGACAAGATTTGACCAGTGATTCAAAGAGGCAGAAGGAAGTTCTAATTCAGCAGTTCAACTGATTTGGAGACACCACACAACTACTGGGTAACTGTAACACATCTGTGAAGCAAACACAGGAGAGAAAAGCCCAAAGTAGATTTTATTGCCAGGGCAATGAGAATGCCCAGAAACTGAGCTAAAAGAATGCAAAAAGCACCAGACCTCATCCACTAAAAATCTCCAAGCCCTGAAGCTCTGTATCTCCAGACTCACTAGCAGACCTTTAGCAGGGCCTACAGAATGAAACAAACCCCACTTCTAACAAAAATTCATGTTTAAAGATCCAGGTGTCCACACCTTCTTTAGCAAAAGTTGGATATCCAGCAAATCCCCGAACTCCTTAATAACAGGAATACAAACTAGGAGCTCTCCAAGCCTCTAAGACCTATTTCATACCTGCTGCTTTTGCAGACAAATTCACTTATTACACTTTTCCTCAGGCCTCTTCACAAGAACTGATTGTAAACAACTCTGCTGGAATGATACACCTGGAATAATTCACCCCCAGGAGTGGAAAACACAATAGGGAGAGAAACTCCAAAGGCCCTGTGGTGTTTTCTGCCATTTCCTTTCACTGGGGATATTAATGATGTAATTTTAGCAGGGCTGCCCCTCTGAGTGATGGTTAAAAATAGCACCCACACCCTCCACTGATGAAATGCATCCACTCCAGGCAGGGAAGTCATGCAGCACAGCAAGCCCTCTCCTTCTTTTTTCCAGGGAGAAATAAAAGAACAAGCCAGAAAGCAAATGAAACATTAACCTTTTAGCTTGGCATTTCTGTGCACCCAAGAAAGAAAATTTACTTTAATCAAAAGCATTGTCTTGCATAATTACAGCCTGTGACTCTCCAGCTTAAAAGAACAACAGAAAATTAAATTAGAAATGAAAATTCAAAGCACCTAAACAATGCCAAAGTTGACTGTCTGTCTCCTCTACTTGTGTGGCACAGAGGAGCAGATCAGATCCACAGTTCCATGGAAGGCTCCAGGGAGTACCAGGGACCACGTTCAGAGGGTTTGGGGCAGCAGCACCCCTCAAACTTTGAGTTCCCACTGTCTGCAACCCACAAATGAGATTTCATTCTCATTTTAGTCCCTAAAATCCATTCAAGAACAGCTCCAGCTGCTTCCCTTCCCCAGCAATCTCTGCATGCAGGTCCCAGGATCAGGCTCTGCTCTGGCACTTTCCAACAGACACCATTCATCACAACTCCATTAAGCTGTCATTAAACATGAGAACACAACTTCCTCTAAACAACCCCAAAATAACTGAATCATGGACAGAATTCCACTGTTTGGACTCTTCTCACATTTCTTCTTTCGTATCATGGAATGGTTTGGGTGGGAAAGGGCCTTAAAGCTCATCCAGTGCCACCCCTGCCATGGCAGGGACATCTTCTGCTGTCCCAGGTGGCTCCAAGCCCTGTCCAGCCTGGCCTTGGGCACTGCCAGGGACCCAGGGGCACCTGTGCCAGGCCCTCTCCACCCTCAGAGCCAATAATTCCTTCCTAATATCCATCCCAAACCAGCTCTCCTTCAGTTTGAAGCCATTCCCCTTGTCCTGTCACTCCAGTTCCTGATGAAGAGTCCCTGCCCAGCTTCATGGCAGGCTGAACCAAATTTCATTTATTTCCAATTCCCAAGATCACCCATTTCTCCAGTCCTACAAGTATTTGGTATCTTTTCCCTGCTGCAGTCTGATTCTTTCCAAACTCACAGCCTCCCATGTCTGCAGAGAAAAGCCCCCAGTGAGAATTCTAATGCTGACATCAAAGGCAAGCAAGAAACCTCAGATTTATTTTAAATACTCAGAAATTTGCAGGTCTGGACCCAAAACTATGTAGAGATAGCACCATTTTTAACTTGTATATTCAGATACCTCTAAAAACTCCAGCTGCCTATTGAGAAAATTGTTGTACTTTAAGCCTATTACCCTCAGATATGGAGGCAAGAATTCATCTAAATGGAAAGGTAGATGGAAATGAAAAATGTGCTTTGGAAAATGGGGGGATTTAGGAATAAACTGTTAAGGGAAGGAACATTTACCAGCTAACAAGTAACCAGCTGTAAAAGCTTCCTGAGCATGACATGCACCAGAAAATTGCCATTTAGTCATTAGTACAGTGGTGTCAGGATGTAAAATGGGCAGGGATGTGCTGGATTTCTAGGAATACATGTGAATCACTCCTGCTTTCTTCTCTGAAGTACCAATTTTTATCCAATTTTGTTTAAGGGCTATGTGGGCCTAGATAGGATAAGCAAGGCATTTATTTGAAATTCTTTCTTAAATTCTTGCATGGCCCTGTTTAAGATGGCAGCAAAATGGGCTATTTCAGAAATGCCCAGATGTTCAGGGTGCTGCATTCTGAAGGCACCAGGAACAGCTGAGCATTTCTGAGCATTTCTGAGCATTTCTCACACCCCTCTCTCCATCTGCAGGCACAGCAATGTCCAGCCCCACTGAGCCACTGCCAGCAGCAATTTGCCAGGAGGCAAAAAGCAGCAGTTAAAATGTACCTTCTTGGGGTTTTTGGTTCTTTTCTCAGTCCTGAATGACATATTTGTTATCCCTCAGTAAATTCTTAAATTTTAAATTTCATCTCCTGCTTTTAATTAAGGATTTTCAGTAATAATGCAGGTTTAAGCATTAGTTCCACCACAGGAAAAGCTCTCCCAACACCTTTTTTCTGCCTCAGAAGATGGGCTGTATGAAGCCATTACCATTAAGATGTGAGAAAAACTGTTTTTCACCATTTAATGTGATTTTAATTAAAAGCTGGAGCTGCTTTGTTGTTTCCATTATGGGAAGAAGGTCATGCTGCTGCTTCCAGAGCTGTTGAGGTAATGACCAATAATTTCACCTTCATTAACAACTCCTGTGCCACTGAAGGCACTTCCAGGACTCCAAAGACATGGAAATGGGAGAATCCTTCTAGGAATGCACATCCTGTGTGTGGCCTCCTAGAGAGCCATGGAAAAATGCAAATAATATTAATTAAGAGTTTATAATCTCACAGTAGATATTGATGAGTACACAGTCCTTACCAAAGATCAGGAATGTGCCTGAGGATTGCATTAGAGAGAGGTAAAATACTTGGCACAGCTGGATTTATCAGCATCCTATTCTTAGAATTTAAATTTTTCTGAGTAGCTTGATTAAATTAATTATAAACAAAAGTATCATCCAGCTCCCACTGAAGCCAAACTGAATGGACTCCTCCAAATTAAGTGTTCTTTGTCAAATCCTATTGTAGCAGAAAACTGCTCATTTCCTACTGTTTAATAAGGAAATTGTATTGCCCAGCACACAAATCTTTATTTTTAACACAAGGATAAATAAAATCAAGGTGAATGATGGGGCTCTGAGCAACCTGGGCTAGTGGAAGAATGAGATGAACTTTAAGGTCTCCTCCAACACAAATTCTGGGATTTCATGGATTATGAAGGAGCAAAACAAAGCCTGATTTCCCACAGATCCAGGCTGTACCTCAGCTGTTCTCACTTCTCCTGGAGGAAGCATGAATGAGTCTCTTCTATGCAGACACCACTGTAAATAAAATCTCTAAATAGCTTTGTTAAATTTGAATGAATTTAATCAACAGGCTCAGCAGTTAATTAGGTAGGGACCAAGCAGAGTGATTCCACCTCCTCACTGAGGAAAAACAGGCAGGAAATCCAAACAAGACCAAAGTTAGAGAATCACTCAGCAGCTTCAGGAAAAGGCCTTCAGGTTAAATGCTTGATATCCAGTATTTTGATATCCATCATTTTAGGGGAATATGGGATCAAGGCAGATGGTGCAGACACAACTAAAACTGCTCAGAGGAAATTAAAGAATGCTCTGGGAGAGGAACTCCAAAAGAGCCACAGGAAAACCCAGAGAGCTCCAAAAGAACCACAGGAAAACCCAGAGAGCTCCAAAAGAACCACAGGAAAACCCAGAGAGCTCCAGAAGAGCCACAGGAAAACCCAGAGAGCTCCAAAAGAACCACAGGAAAACCCAGAGAGCTCCAGAAGAGCCACAGGAAAACCCA
>JAWWMS010000028.1:18946258-18957960 GCA_035048045.1 Chlorospingus semifuscus
AAATCCATCCTTCTCAAAGATGCTTTTTTTTTCTTTTTTTTTTTTTTTTTTTTCTCCTTTTCCCCCACCCCCGTTCCCTGCCTTGGATGGTTTTTAGGTGGAGTCGTTTGCACCAAAATCCAATAGCTGCTGCTGTTCTTGCTGCTATTTTTTTTTTTTTTTTTAATGATCCTGTTTCCACAGCAGGGGAAGAGAGAACTGATCCTCAACATACTCCCAGAGAATGAATAATCACAAGAAACTGGCTTAAGCAGCTCCCTGGATCTGGTGCATGATTTCAATTGAGTTCGATTTGATTTAATTTTTTTAATTTTTATTTATTTCTTTTTCCCCAAGTCATCGTTCGCATTTTATTTCCTGCATTTCTTCCTATTCTTTTCTCTTTTTCCCTTTTTTTTTTTTTTTTTTTTTTTTCACCTTTTGGGAGATTTGCAAACCGAATTACATGCATGTCCAGTGGGGGAAGGTTTAATTTTGACGATGGAGGGTCGTACTGTGGAGGCTGGGAGGACGGAAAGGCTCATGGCCATGGAATCTGTACCGGCCCGAAGGGTCAAGGTGAATATTCGGGCTCCTGGAGTCACGGCTTTGAGGTGCTGGGGGTCTACACTTGGCCCAGTGGCAACACTTACCAGGGCACCTGGGCGCAGGGCAAGCGCCATGGCATTGGCATGGAGAGCAAAGGGAAGTGGGTGTACAAAGGAGAGTGGACCCATGGATTTAAGGGACGGTACGGGGTCCGGGAATGCACTGGAAACGGGGCCAAGTACGAAGGCACCTGGAGCAATGGATTACAGGATGGCTACGGGACAGAGACCTACTCGGATGGAGGTAGGTGATGCATTGATCCCTTCCTGGCTGGGGCAGGTGGGGTGGAGGGTGGTGGGGAGATCCTCCCAGAGGGGTTGGGGTTGGACTCTGGGAGTTTGCAACCTGCTGCCTTGGATCAAGGGATGCTGCCACCCTGCAGGGGAGAAGGAACAAGCCCAGCGTGGCACCAGCCCAGCTCTTTGCCACAGGTAGCCCCAAATGTTCCATGGGGTCTCTGGGCGCTGGGTGCTCCCTCCTTCCTCTCCTCAAGCAGGTTTTTGGGATGTGGAAGGGGTTGTGCTGATGGAGGGATGCCTAGGTCTGGCCCAGAGGGGTCGGAGCACGGGGTGGGCCAGGCCTTGGGGACACAACCCAAGTTGCACATGGGATTGGCACTTCTGACTGCACCACTGGAACCTGTAGGATTTGCATGGGAACAACGCGGGGCAGGATGGAGGCGAGTGTGTGTGTGGGGGGATCCGGGGTGGATGGGGCAGCTCCAGGGCTGCCAGAGCTCCCAGCCAGGGGTGGGGGGCTCTGCTCCTCCTCCAGCCCCTCCAAAGGCAGCCCCACGCTCAGCGATGCCAGGGAAAAGACTTTAATTCAGACAAGAGTCTTACATTCCTAGTTTACGGCTTAATGCTTAGCGTAGGGGCTCAGAGGGATCACCAGAGCTCTTCTCTGCCGTCAACACGGCTTAACGAGATGCTGAGGGGAAACTGGGATTAGAGGAAAAACAAGAAAACCCAATTGGAGCGATCAAACCCAAAAAAATTGCTGGGCTAACAAGCTTTAGGGCTGAACTGGGAGAAACAGCTGGCGCCGTGCTGGAAGTGGCTGTATCATCCTCTCTCCTGGGCTGGGGCTCCTTCCACAATGGGAATTGCCACCATGATCCGAGGCAGGCCTACCTGCCAGCAGCTGGGGGGCCCTGGGCTCCGCTGGCCCCTGCTTTTCCCGGGAATGGAGGCCTCCTAAAGCAGGCTCCCGGGTTATTTTTAGGATGTTATGGTTTTCCATACGGCTCTGGTGAGGAAATTGCAGCGTCGGGAAGCTCCATCGCAGCCCTGCTGAAAGGTGCTGCAAGACCTTGCTCTGGAAAGCCCAGTTTGCTGCTTTGTGGTTGCACAGGGAGGGGAGGTTGAACCTCACCTGCAGCTGCTTTTTTTCTGTGCTCTCGCAGGGAGAGGCGGAACCACCTCGGGATTTTTAATGATAATTCGGTGCCGGTTGTTTTCTCCCCGAGAAAAAGAGAGCTGCAACCTTTTGTTTCAGCTGCCTGGAAGGATGCTGGGGACTGAGCTGGGATGTGTGTTTGGAAGCCATGGATAAATCCCAGCAGTCCTTCAGTCAGAAATAAAGCTTGGGCAGGGAATCGTCGCCGTCTCCCACATCCGAGGCGCTCAGGAGGGGCTGTGGGGGGGTTTCTGCTTGCTCCCAACGTGGGTGCTGTCTCCTCCTGGCACCCAGCCCCTGCCTGGGAGGTTTGAGGGAGGACAGACACAAGTCTGGACTAACTACAGGTCTCTGAGGGCTGGGTGTTGCAGGGCTGGCCCTGTCCCCGGCCACACGCACGTGCCCCCGCCCCGGCACACTCCCCATCCTCTGCAGAGCAGCGTTTTTTAGGGAAACCTGGGCAGCATCCCCACCCTGGGGTGGCTTAGCAGCAGTTTCAGCGTTTTCTGGGAAGCTACCAGAAGGAAACAGCTTTTCCTTCCATCTTGTCAGGCCAGCCCGGCTTCCCGGCGCTCGGGGACCCAAAAGCGACGTCGTCGTCGCGTGTTTGCGATTTCGGGAGGAGGGAAGAGGAGCAGTGCTGGGAAAGGGCAGGGTCTGTGGCATAATGCTCCCCCTGGGACTCTGCAAGCCTTCCAAGGAGGAAGGAATGCCGTGCTGGGGGAATGCAGAGTGCTGGTAACTGTGGATGCTCCTCCACATCAGCTTCCCCCATCTCAGCTGGGCCACAGCCATGTCCAAGGCCACTTCCACCAGCTCAGCTCCCAGCACCCAGAGGCCACGGCCCTTTCTCAGTTGCCTGGCTCCATTCTGGGTGGAAACCACCAAAGCTGGGCATCTCCAGCCTTTTTGGACACCAAGCCTTGCTGAACTTTGTGTGTTTGGGTCCCAGAGGCCGCTGTGTGCGGGAGCGGTGGCACCAGGGAGGCAACGGTAGGGAAGGATGTTTCTCATTAATCTATTCCAGTTATTACCTCCAGCAAACTGAAGTACCCAAGAATCCTCGCCCCAGCATCTGTCACTTGCCACCCACAGATAAATATTCATCCCTTGCACATCTTTTTTTTTTTAGCTCCCCATCCCTGGCTTGGGGATGGAGCCCTAAATGCGCAGCGATGCTCGGGGAGCCCCAGAATCCAGGGATTTGCTCCAGTTTTCCCGTTGCAGGGGGAAGGGCAGCCTGTGCTGGGGGGGCTGCTGGTGTCCCTGCTGGATCCTGGGTGTCGGGGGTGGCACTCGGTGGCCCAGGGGCTCCCGCCAGCCCCACGACAGCGCTGCCCCCACGCGCAGCTTGCCGAGCTCACGCCTCCCACACTGCGCCCGCCGCGCGCCCCACGCCCGGCCCCCCACGCCCAGCAGCCCCCCACGCCCTTCCCACTCACTCCTGACCCCCGGGAGAGCAAACCCTGCTCCCCCAGCCCGGGGGATCGGTGCCCATCCATGGTGCTCTCCCCGGAGCCCACGCGGCCCTGGCAGGGCTGGCGCGCGGCCCCTGCGCCGTCCTGCTGTCGCCGTGGCCTCGCGCACCCAGACATCCCCAGCGCTGCTGGTACAGCCTCGTCTTGCTGCCAAAAAACCTCCTGGGCCCCTCCAGAGCACCTGGTGTTACATAAAGCAGGCTCCCAAGGATTGGGAGCTGGAGTTGAAGCACTTGTCTGATTCAGCCCAGCTCCAGAATGGGAGAAGGAATTGCTCCCTTGCTCCAGGGAAAGGGGCTGCATCCACCTGGATCTGCAGCTCTGTGGGGCTGGGGATGCTGGCAGTGGGGCTGGGGGACCTGGGGCAGGGGGTTGGAGACCTTCTAATCAGGTCTGGAGATCAGGAGACATCACAGCTGCTTCTGCCTGGGATGCTGTGGGGATCTCAGTGATTTCACCCCGGGGACAGCTGGAGTTGTAGCTCCAGCCTTCCCATGGGAATCCTCTGCCTTGGGTTTGGGCTGAGCTGCTGAAGCCATCATGGCTTTGGCGGGGGTGGATGAGATGGGGTGGCTGAAGGAAGCCTCCAGATCTGTTTTTGCCCTTTCCATCCCTAGCAATGCTGGTTTCCTCCTCCTCCCAGCTGAACAACTGGGATCCTGAACCAGACAGGGCTCTGGGATGGGACCCATCCTGGGCACCCACTGCCCAGCATCCCCGAGGGAATGGCACAGGCTGGGGGTGCCTGCTGTGAACCAGCCTCACCCTGTTGCCATGCTGTCCCCATCCTGCATGTCCCACCCTCCCTAAATCCCTGTTTCTCGGGAGGGCTGCCCCGAAACGGCCGGGCGGTCGCACGGTGCTGTTCATCTTGTGTAATCTCCGTGCCCACTCACCTAAAATGAATCATCCTTTGATAGGTGAGGGAAATATAATTAGTGTTTGCATTGTTAGCACTGGCTGAGTAGGCAAGTGGGTTTTCTTGGCCCGGGCTGGGAAATATTCCTGCCGTGGGGAGAGGGGAGCACAGGGAGCTGCTGGGGTGGGGCCCTGCCAGCCTGTCCTGCTCCATGTCCCACTTTCCCAGCCCTGCAGTGCCACCGGTGACACCTCTCTGAGCAGGTGCACCAGGAGCTACCCACCAAATGGCTGGGGAGTGGTTGGGGAGGGGAAAGGCGTGGAATATTTCCCAAAAGCCAGCATGAATTGCTGCTCCAGAGGGATGGAGCAGGAATGCTGGGTGGGACCTGCCTGCGTGGGAAGGGGTTGCATTCCCTCACCTGAGCAGAGCTCTGCTTTGGGATGAGCCACCACCAGCCAGGAGGGTTGGAATGGGACATCTTTAATGTCCCTTCCACCCCAAACCATTCCCAGGTCCCACAGTGCCAGCGGCCTGGGGCCTCTCCCCAGCCCTGCCTTCCCCTGAGCTCCTGCACAGGGAACCCAGGAGAGAGGGCAAATTTCCCTCAGGATCTATTCATAGCACGGATGTCAGAATTACCTTAAAAGTACCAGCTCTGCCTTGTTTTGCTGCCGGGAAGGAATTGTTGATGCACTTCAAACAGTGGGCGGAAACAAGCAAATCCAGGAGCGTCCTGATCCTCGATCCTCCCGTTCCTGCAGCACCCAGAGCTGCTCCCAACAGCCCCCCCAGACCCTGATAATCAATTTAAAAAGTCAAGATTTTGGTGATGGAGCTTCTCACTGTCTGGGTTGGGTCTGGGAGCTGCTTGCAGTGGTTCCAGGAGAGCAAAAGCGGAGACGTCAGGAGCTGCCGAGCACAGAAAAATGAATCAAAATACTAAATGAAGGTTCTGACCAGCCTCATTAAAAATACATGCTATGAACTCATGGTAATTACTTCTCTCACTGGAACATGCTGCTTAGTTTCAGGTACAGCTCAGGACAGAGGAAGAAGGATTTTGACCTCGGAGAAAAGAACATGAGGCAGAAATTGCCAGACAGGCCTCAGACCCTCACTCCATCTTCCCGAGTCCTTTATCCAGGCTGAGATTCTCCAGGGAACTGTGCAGGATCCCGGCCTTGGGGAGCCCACCAAACCCCTCTCCCTGACCCACAGCACAGTGCTCATGCCATTGCACTGGGGTGGGTTCTCACGGCTTTGAATGCAAATCTCAGGATATTTGCATGTGATTTGATATCCCATGGGGCTCCTCGTGGTTGGGTGACATCTGCTCCTGGAGCTGAACGGTTTTTTTTTCCCCTTCAGAAGCTCCAGCTTGTGGAATCATGTGATTTTGCAAGATTTTCAGCTTCGGTTTGGAAGCAAGGTTTCCACCCAGGCTATTGCAGAAAAGTCATTCTTCCAGGCTTGGGAAGCAGCAGACAAGAGCTAAAAATGCCTTCTGTTTAAAAATGCCTCGATTTTAAAATGAACCTGATGAATTTTGAATGCTTTGAGTCAGGTAACGCTGACGTAGATGAATGAGCTGTATTAAAGCAGGCATGACTTGGAGATGGAGGAGCTGGGCAGGGTGAGCTTGGGGATGGTCTCTTAGGGGTGAATTCTGGGGTTCAGCATCTGCCTTGGGAGATTTTTTGTCTCTTTGGGTCTGGTTTTGGCATTGATTGAACTCCTGAGCAAGAAAGGATTTTTTTGCAAGAGTTTGCAGGAGTTACAGGAGAGTCCTGATGGTTATCTGCCCCTGGATTCAGCTTGTGAATTGTGTTTAACTCACAATTAAAGTATTTTTAGCAAAAAAAATCAGGAGCTTGCAGGACACAAAACTTGAAAGGCGAATGTTTATATTTTGGGGCTTGATATTGGCTTTTCAAAGACAGATTCTGGCCTATGCATCAAAAATCCCTAAAAATTGCATTGGATGCATGAGCGTTCCCTGAGAACAGCCACTGCTTCCCCAGCGTTATTCCCTGAAGAGGTTCCACTCACTCTCAGCACACAGCAGAGCATCATGAATTTTCATGAATGAGTGAACAGCCAGAGCAGGGCCCCTCATTTTGCTGATTTCCACAAGAAGATGATCACCACAAAGGCATTATTTCCTGCTCAGGGCATCACCTGGGGCCTGCAGGGTGTTTCCCTGGAAGGAATAAGGGTCTGCAAGTGTCCAGGGCCAGGCTGGAGGGGTTTGGAGCAATCTGGGACAGTGGAAGGTGTCCCTGCCCATGGCAGAGGTGGGATGGGATGAGATTTAAGCTCCCTTCCAACCCAAACCTCTCTGTGATTCCATGATTTATTTCACAGGGAATAAATAAACCTCATCCCTCCTGGAGCAGCCTCCCAGCCCTGATCCAGGGTGGGCTCAGCCTCATCCACCCCTCTGAGCATCTCCCACCCCCCAGGGGGATGCAGCCCCAAACCCAGCAGAGCCCCCAGGCTGGGATCAGCCCCTGCTCCTGGATCTCTGCTGGGAACAGGAGACATCCCAGAGTTTGGGGCAGGATTAGAGCAGGGGGGATGAAGGCAACCAGCATTAGCCTGATTTCATTCTGCCTTCTGAGAGAGGCACATTGGCCTTAATGAAGGTGCTGAGCGATATCCTGGAGTGGTTTGCATCCCTGGGGATAAAACTCATCCTGCTTTGGAGCCCAGCTGGATCTGCAGGGATTCAGCTGCCCTGGGAAAACCCTGGCCCCATTTCTCCAGGGGATGATGGGGATGATGCTTCCTTGACTTTCCCTCTTGACAAACTCAGCCCTTCCCACTCCAGGACAGACAATATGAAATGTCTTTCTATGTTTATTTCCTTCTAAAAGTTGTGTTTCCCCTGACTGCAGGACCTGGAGCTTTTAAGAGGAATTACAACTGGCCTGAGAGGCACCATGAACCCCATCAGAATCAGTGAAGCCAAGATTTGATTGTGTTTATTGTGGGCTTTTGAAGCCTTTCCTTCAATTCTGGCTGGAAAAGGCACTTCCCAACAGGTTTGGGGAAGCAGGAGATGCAGCAGCAGTGAGAAGAGGGAGGGGATGCTCAGGACAGGCTTGGTTCTTCCTGAGGAACAGAGATTTTCCCCTTGAAACCCCTTGGAAAACATTAATTTCCACACAATATTTATTTTTTTAATGTTTCCAGTGAGGGAGGAGCCTTCACGTGCTGCTTGGAGATAAACCTTGGGACAGGCAATGAGGACATAAATGTGTCCCCACGTTTGTGATGGGGCTCATACCCCCCAGAGGAACAATTTTGCCACCTGTGATTTTCCCCAAGGAGAAGGGCTCAGCAATCCCTGTTCCATGGGATTTCAGCCAGAAATACTTGTGTTGTTATTTGCATCCAGAGGAGGAAGAGGAGGAGAAGGAGGAGGAGGAGGAGGCGTGAGGCTGTAGAAATCCATCTCCTCCTGCAGCCCCCAGCTCCTGCAGAGCTTCTGGCTGTTCCAAACCCATCCCTGCTCCATCCCTACCCCTTCCAGACCCATCTCCTTCATCCAAACCTCACCCAAACCCAGCACCTCCACTGCTTGATTCCTTTAGATGGAGGCTCCCTGCTTGAACTGACCATGCTGACACAAGCTGTAATTCTTTCTTATTTATTTACACCAGATCCCATTCTGCAGCCAGGCAGGAGCACAGCAGCCCCTGGCAGCCCTCATCCTCCTCATCCTCTCCTCCTCGGCCTGCCTGGCTGCCCAGGCCTGGCTGTGCCCACCCTGTCTGGATGCACCCAGCATTAGCCCTATGACTAACACCCATCACGTGCTCCTGCCTGCAGATTCCATTTGCATACTCAAAAATCCATACTTTATTCCTTCCCCTGTGTAAGCAGTTACCAGAGCATATTTTTGGCAAATTAGCAGCCACAGCAGAAGCATCTGACTGTGTTTTCAGCGTGGAAAGCCTTGGCAGGGCTGGAGGGGATCATTGCTGTGCATTCCCAACCCCTGTGGTGCTGGGCACAGGCAGGGTCACTGATCCCCACATCCCCAGGTGGGCAGTGTGGGTGGCACCTCCAGCCATCCCTGCCATGCCCGTGGGGGTTTGGGGCAGGTTTGGGGGTGAGGGCAGCAGCTGGGCACAGGGCACAGGGCACAGGGCACAGGGCACAGGGCACAGGGCACAGGGCAGTCACCCAGCTGGGCACCGTGGACAGCCCAGGATGGGAGTCCTGGCAGGAAATGTGTCCCCACATCAATGCTGGCAGGAAATGTGTCCCCACATCCATGCAGTGACCAGGGGGTTGAGGGAGGGGATTGTCCCCCTCTGAAACCCCACTTGAGGTGATTTTCCAGCTCTGTGGCTTCCCTGTGTGAGAAGATGTGGAGCTGCTGGAGCAATTCCAGAGGGGTGCAGGGAGCTGCTCCAGGGCTGGAGCCAGGCTGGGAGAGCTGGGGGTGCTCACATGGAGAGGAGAAGCTCCAGGGAGAGCTCAGAGCCCCTAAAGCAGCTCCAGGAGAGCTGGAGAGGGACTGGGGACAAGGAATGGGGGGACAGGACACAGGGAATGGCTCCCAGTGCCACAGGGCAGAGATGGATGGGATATTGGGAATTAGGAATTGTGGGGAGACCCGGCACACGTGCCCAGAGCAGCTGTGGCTGCCCCTGGATCCCTGGCAGTGCCCAAGGCCAGGCTGGATGGGGTTTGGAACAATCTGGGACAGTGGAAGGTGTCCCTGCCATGGCAGGGAGTGGGAACAACAGGAATTTTACGTTCCCTTCCCACCCAAACCACTCTGGAATTCTCTGCTCCTGTGCTCAGGAGTCCCCACAGAGTCAGGCAGAACATTTGGGGGCACATTTTCCCCATCAATTCCCACGGATGGCCAGCGAGGATGTCCCCATTGTCACAGCATCAGAGCTGAGGCTGGGTGAGCACCCTCCAGCCCTCCCTTTTCTCCTTCTCCCCTTTGGGATGGGTGTTCCTGGGATGATTTGTGTGTGAATCCTCCTGGGCTCTGTGATACTGAGCAGCTGGAAGGGGATATCTGTAAAACTCCCTCCTCTGGTTGGAATTCAAGAGCCCAGCCTAATTATTGCCATCGGACATCTTTAATTAATATGCTGCAGAGGCCAGAGATAAGAGAGGGGCTGAGCACGCCAGGAAGGATCCTCTGTGAGATAAATCAGCAATTTGTAAAACCTAATTGCTTTGGCTTGGAAAAGTGGAGGGGCACTTTGGACCACGTCCCCCAAATCCCTGGGATTTTGGGGAGCTGGGAATGCTGCTGGTGCCCAGCACAGCCACTGCTCCAGGAGGACCTGGCTGGGCCTCAGGGATGGGACAGAGCTCCTGTCCTTTGCAGCCTCCTGCTCCCATTTTCCAGGCAAAGCTGGGAAGCTGCATCTCTTTTCCTGATTATTTTATCTAACCTGGAATATTGACCCAGCATGCTTGGGTTTTAACTCCGTGTTAGGGATGGAGAAGGAATTTTTTCCAAACTTGTCCAAATTTTTTCCAGATTTGTCTTATTCTGAGTGATTTGTCTTATTTGTGTTATTTGAGAAGAATTATTTGTGAGAATTATTTGTGTTATTAAGAATTTGTCTTATTCTGTGTGATAATGACACAAGTGTGTCCACTGCCCTCAAAGTGCTTCACAACATCCCAAATTCCTGCCTGGGTGTTTCCATATGAGGAGCTGGGAGAGGGCAGGTCTGTGGGCTTTATCCATGTGTTTGCCAAAGGGTTCATCCTGCAGGACACAGAACCAGCCCTGTGGGTTTGGGAAAAGCCTGGGAGCAGCTGTGAAACTTCTCCTTAATGGTGTTCCTGGAGTGGGGCCAGAGGGCTCAGTGACTACAAAATGCCAAATCTTGGGTATGGGCAGAGGGGGAAAGAAAATGCACTAATTCCAACCCAAAAAATCCTTATTTTTATCTCCTTCCAACATCATGGACCAGGTTTATGTCCAAGTGCATGATCCCACCTCAAGCCAGAGGAAACCCCACATACCTGAGCAGCCCCACATCCTCCCCTTGAGGGTCTTTCCCATGAGCCTGTTCCCTTTCTCACACTTCAGCAGTTATTTCTGAAATAGGATTTTTCTCTCCAATCCCTCCTTTGGCATAATTGCAGTTGTTTTCTCCTAGCCTCAGGTTGTGCCCTCCCCTTAGCTCTGCTTGGCATGGAGACATGGACACTTCCTCACCTTTATCTTGACTTTCCATGTCCAAGATTTTCTTCTCTCTCTTTGTCCTTCTGGCCCAGTGCAAAAGAACCACCCAGAGGTGGGATGGATATTTGTGCCATCTTGGAGGCATCCACAGGAGTGCCCTGCATGGCTGAGGGAAGAGGTTGGGACCTTTTCCTCCCCAGGATTCTCCTCCATTGTGGTGGCTTTGGCTTTTCTCTGGCTTGGGCAGCACAAAGGGTTTGTGGCCAGGATTGCCTTGGATTGCTCCCTGCCTCCCATCCCATCCCATCCCATCCCATCCCATCCCATCCCATCCCATCCCATCCCGACCTGTGAGGTGCTCACAACCAAAATCCTTGGAATTCTCCCTTTGGCAGCTCAGCAGATGATTCTGTTCTGTCAGAAATGCTCATTCCACCCTCCCAGCCCCACCTTGCCAGATTCCTGCTGCACCTTCCCTTTCCATTCCCCAGCTTGGAGCAGCTGCAGCTGGGGAATAGGGGAACATTGTGAAATCCTGACTCCTCTGCAGGGACAAGGAGGCTCTGGGCTCCTTGTGAGACCAAGCCTTGTGCAGATATCTGCAGATGTTGGGGCAGAGGCTGAGCTGAGCAGGGCCTGGGGAGGAGGTGGCTCAGCAGTGCAGATCAGGTGGCTCCAGAGCCTCCCGTGATCCATGGCCAAATCCTGGAGATCCAGGATTTGAAACACCATGAGCCAGGGAAGGAAGGAGCTCTGCTGGCTGAGGAAGGGCTCAGCTCCCTGACAGGAAGCTCTTTGATCTGCTGGTGGCCATGAAGCTGCCCAGATGTCTTGGTGGCTGTCGGGGACACGAGCGTGGCCTCTGGGGCAATCCCTGGGGATAATCCATGCTGGGGAAGGAATGACACCCACAAAAACAGAGCTGGTGTCTCTGAGGCCATCCCTGGGGATAATCCATGCTGGGGAAGGAATGACACCCACAAAAGCAGAGCCGGGGAGGGGGAGTTGCTCCATGGTGCTGGGAGAGGACAGGTAGGACGGAGTGGCTGGAAAATCCACCTTGCTAAGGAGATGCCAAGACTGCTCCTGGCAGCTCTGCCATTCCAGGAGCAGGTTGGGAGCCAGGCAGGGATGGGATGGGATGGGATGGGATGGGATGGGATGGGATGGGATGGGATGGGATGGGATGGGATGGGATGGG